>JARQOC010000001.1:378359267-378591767 GCA_033576535.1 Allobates femoralis
GGTTCCAAGAAGTCATTTGTCAATGTCTGATTGCAAAGTTCTGTGTGCAGCTTTCCATAGGCAACTTTGCAGTTAAAGGAATCTGACTGCTTCCCAAATGATAATAGAGCTGTATAGGGAAGGTATTCACCTTTATCAGCACTTGCAGACATTTTTCTTAATTGTAGTCACACAATACAAATAAAATGCACAGACAAAATATAGTATAAGTCTACAAAATATGCCTAACATGATTCAAGTGAATTCCTTTTTTTCACTTTATCTTTCTATTAAATACTTGATTTTCCTCAGAAATTACATTAAAAGGGCTAATTATAACTATCATACTGCTAACAAAAGCCAATGATCTTTTGCTCTAAAGAGAATCTGGAGTATGTCAAATTTTCTAAGATAAGCATGTCATCATGAATAAGGAATGTAAAGGACATGTTTTATTCACGCACATAGACAGGAAGTCTAAATCTGCTATGGTAGACACTGCCTAAATATTTGTAATAAAGTTCTAATGATCGCTTCTGACACTATCAAGATAGTTTTTCCATTCTTTAATTCAGTGAATCAGCGCATATGTAACTAAATAAAAACATTTTAAACTGACTACTAATTTTGCATTTGGATTACTTTGGAAAACATTTTTTCATGATTTGAGAATTTTTCTAAGATTTTTTATGTTGTTCCAGTCTTTTTATTATATTTTACTAGTTGTAATCACAAGCATTGCCGGGGATAGTAGCTAACATTCTACAGATTCTATTTTGTTATAGCTAAGAAAAAAGTTTTGCTTCTCTCTGCTGATATACACAGGCTACACGTGTACTATAGGGGCAGTCTCCTGTTAAATACTGGGGACTGTGTGCGGCCTCCTGCTGTAATATGGGGACTATATGTTTGCTTCTCTGATATCTGGGGCTGTGGTTGACCTCTTGCTGTATACTGGAGGCTGTGGTTGACCTCTTGCTGTATACTGGGGCTGTGGTTGACCTCTTGCTGTATACTGGAGGCTGTGGTTGACCTCTTGCTGTATACTGGGGCTGTGGTTGGCCTCTTGCTATATACTGGGGGCCATAAGTGACTTCCTGCTGTTTATTGGGGCTGTGTGTGGCCTCCAGCTTTAATACTGGAGGCTGTGTGCAGTCTCTTGCTGTATTCTGGGGGCTGTGTGAAGCCTAATGATGTATACTGGGGGCTATGTAAATGTGGCCTTTTGCTGTATACAAGGGATGTGTGTGACATCTTGCTGTATACAGGGTTGTATGTGGCCTCCTGCTGTATACTGAGGGCTGTGTGTGGCATCCTGATATATACTGGTGGCTGTATACTAAGGGCTGTGTGCTGCCTCCTGCTATATACTTGTAGCTCTATGTGGGCTCCTGCTGTATACTGGGGGCTGAGTGCAGGCTCCTGCTGTATTCTGGGGCTGTGTGCAGCCTCCTGATTTATACTGGGGACTGTGCAGCCACAAGCTATATACTGGCGGCTGTGTGTGACTTACAACCATGTATACAGTAGGATGTGGCCTTCTGCTGTATACTGAGGGATGTGTGCTGCATCCTGATATATACTGGTGGCTGTGTATGAGCTCCTGCTGTAAACTCGAGACTGTGTGCAGGCTTCTTCTGCTGTACACTGTGTGCAGAATTATTGGGCAAATTGTATTTTAGAGGATTATTTTTATTATTGATCAACAACTATGTTCTCAATCAACTCAAAAGACTCATAAATATCAAAGCTTAATATTTTTGGAAGTTGGAGTGGGTTTTTTTTTAGATTAGGCTATCTTAGGAGGATATCTGTTTGTGCAGGTAACTCTTACTGTGCAGAATTATTAGGCAACTTAATAGAAACCAAATATATTCCCATCTCACTTGTTTATTTTCACCAGGTAATCTAATATAACTGCACAAAATTTAGCATTTCTGACAAGCAAAAACAAAAGCCAAAAAAATGAGTGACCAGTATAGCCACCTTTCTTTATAATGACACTCAACAGCCTTCCATCCATAGATTCTGTCAGTTGTTTGATCTGTTTACGATCAATATTGCGTGCAGCAGCCACCACAGCCTCCCAGACACTGTTCTGAGAGGTGTACAGTTTTCCCTCCTGTAGATCTCACATGTTAGGAGAGACCACAGGATCTCTATGGGGTTCAGATCAGGTGAACAAAGGGGCCATGTCATTATTTTTTCTTCTTTTAGACCTTTACTGGCCAGCCACGCTGTGGAGTAGTTGGATGCATGTGATGGAGCATTGTTTTGCATGAAAATTATGGTTTTCTTGAACGATACCGACTTCTTCCTGTACTACTGCTTGAATAAGTTGTCTTCCAGAAACTGGCAGTAGGTCTGGGAGTTGAGCTTCACTCTATCCTTAACCCAAAAAGGTCCCACAAGTTCATCTTTGATGATACCAGCACCCTACCTCCACCTTGCTGGTGTCTGAGTCAGAGTGGAGCTCTTTGCCCTTTACTGATCCAGCCTCTAGACCATCCATCTTGCCCATCAAGAGTCACTCTCATTTCATCAGTCCATAAAACTTTTGAAAAATCAGTCTTAAGATATTTCTTGGCCCAGTCTTGACGTTTTATTTTATGTTTCTTGTTCAAAGGTGGTCGTTTTTCAGCCTTCCTTACCTTGGCCATGTCCCTGAGTATAGCACACCTTGTACTTTTTGATACTCCAGTAACGTTGCAGCTCTGAAATATGGCAAAACTGGTGGCAAATGGCATCTTGGCAGCTTCACGCTTGATTTTCCTCAATTCATGGGCAGTTATTTTGCGCCTTTTTTGCTCAACATGCTTCTTGCAACCCTGTTGGCTATTTGCCTTGATTTTTCTGTGATCACGCTTCAAAAGTTTGGCAATTTCAAGACTGCTGCATCCCTCTGCAAGACATCTCACAATTTTGGACTTTTCACAGCCCGACAAATCTCTCTTCTGACCCATTTTGCCTAAGGAAAGGCATTTGCCTATTAATTAAGCACACCTTATATAGGGTGTTGATGTCATTACACCACACCCCTCCTCATTACAGAGATGCACATTACCTGATTTACTTAATTGGTAGTTGGCTCTCAAGCCTTTACATCTTGGAGTAGGACAAAATGTATAAAAAGTATCATGTGATCAAAATACTTATTTGCCTAATAATTCTGCACACAGTGTATACTGGGTGCTGTGTGCAGCCTAATGGTGTATGTAGCCTCCTGCATTATACTTGTGGCCCTGCGTGGTCTTCAGCTGTATACAGGGGCTGTGTGTGACTTTCTGCTGTATATTTAGAGTTGTGGGCTGCCTCCTGCTATATACTGGGGGTTGTGTGTGGGCTCCTACTGTATACTGGAGGCTGTGTACGGGATTCTGCTGTATATTGGGGTTGTGTGTGCGTTTCTGCATTATACTGGGGGCTGTGTGGCCTCTTGCTGTATACTGGAGGTTGTGTGTGGCCTCCTGCTGTATATTGCATAAACTGTGTTACACTTTGAATGCCCTTCATTGTCTATAGGAACTGTTATAGTGCTGGCGGACTGGCCAGTATATTTATGTTGTATAATGGCTGGCTCTCCCTATGTTATAGGACTAAATCTGGATGTTGATTATCAATATATACAGCTCTGGAAATTATTAAGAGACCACAGCAACATTTTCAGTTTATCTGATTTTTCTATTTATAGGTATTTGTTTGAGTAAAATGTACATTGTTCTTTTATTCTATAAACTACTGACAACATGTATCCGAAAATCAAAGCTAAGCATTTTGTATTTATTTGCAGCAAATGAGAAATCATAAAAATAAAAAAAAAAGAAACAGTGCTTTCAGACCTCAAATAATGCAAAGAAAACAAGTTCATATTCATTTAGAAACAACATTACTAATGTTCTAACTTGGGAAGAGTTCAGAAATCAATATTTGGTGGAATAACCATGATTTTTAATCACAGCTTTCATGTTTATTGGCATGCTTTCCACCAATCTTTCCCACTGCTTTTGGGTGACCTTAGGTCACACTTGGTACAAAAATTTAAGCAGTTCTGCTTTTTTTGATGACTTATGACTGTCCATTTTGCTCTTGATTACATTCCAAATTTCACAGTAGGTGCAAGACACTGTGGCTTTTACACCTCTCCAGCTCTCGGTCTAACCATTAGACAATCAGGTGTTCAGCAAAGCTGAAAATTAGACTCATCAGAGAAGATTACCTTACTCCAGTCCTCTATTGTCCAATCCTTATGGTATTTGGCAAACTTCAGCATGGCTCTTCCTTGCTGCTCATTGATGAAAGGCTTTTTTCTAGCTGTACATAACTTGAGGCCTGCTTCTAGGAGCCTGTTACAAACTGTTCTTATCGTGCGCTTTACCTCAGCTGCCATTTGCCATTCCTTTTTAGGTTACTTGGCATCATCTTGCAGTTGCTGAGTTACATTAGAATAAGATGACGGTCATCCCGGTCAGTGGAGAGTCACTTTTGCCCTCTGCCAGTGTGTAGCATTGTTGTTCCCAATGTCTGCTGCTTGACCTTGTTGTAATGGACTGCCGTCTTTGAAATTTTAAAAGGAACCTGTTAGCTCGTTCTACCCCCCTATGCTACCACTACCTGTGCCTGCACCTTGTGAGCTGGTCCCAAACCATCACTGTCTGACCTAAAAGTGCCCTATGATGCTTCAGAAAAATGCTTTATAAACTTACATGCAGTCTCCATCTGGAGACTAGAAAGGCAGCCACCAGGCCTCCATTGTCCCTGCCCTTGCTAGCTGTCAGCACGCCCCATTGGGCGTCATCATTCCTTCTGCTCATCCTCCTCCTTTTGAAGTTCTTGCCTCCTGTTGTACTCTGATGCGCCGGCTGGAACATCATATCCGATCCAGTGCATTATGGGGACTGATCATGTGTATGGGCCCGGCTCTGGTGCATGCGCAGTGTGTGTATTGAAGCCAAGCTGTATATGTCATATCCGGCCAGGTGCATTCTGGAGACTTATGACATGTTAATCCTTTATTATATTGCTTTGCATCTTCGGCCCTGGGCTTTCTGTAATGCTGGATGCTGCTAGGAGCATAGGCTTAAGATACAGGTGGAGTCTGCTGCAGTGAGTTGATTGGTGAGCACAGCAGGGATGATACTTCAGTGTGAGATGGGGGAGGAATGGAAGAGCTTGTAGGCAGGGCAAAGATGAGTGCAGCATATGGGCTGCAGGCACAGAGGGACTAAGATGGGAGAGGGCAGCTGAACAAGTAGGCCAATGGACAGGAGGAAGAGGACAAGGCAGGGGCAAGGGAAGAATAGGAGGACTGTGGAAGGACTTGGAGCGTGGAGAGCAGGGGAGAAAGAACAGAGCTGCCACTGGGTATTTAAGTACAGTGAAGCTCGCTCCCATTTGAAACCACCCCCATCATCCGCGCCCTTGCAGGGTGTGTGGATGGGGGAGCTCTGGGCATATGTGCTGAGAGCACACACGTTCATCAGTGTGGTGAATTGACATCACTGCCTGGCGTGTGTGAACGTTCCTACATGCCTCCTGGCAAAGCGGCAGGTTTATTAAAGTGTAGAGGTCTCTAGTAATGTAATTCTTACAGGCAGCTAGAACAAAGGGTTACCCTAATCCCTTTGTTGTAGCAACTTGTTTCTTCTGATATGTAAATAAACCATGTCACCAGCTGTTTTATCAGATGGACTTTTGTCCACCGTAAAGCTCCCATCACACACAACGATGCACTAGCGATCCCGACAACGATAACGATCCTGTAGGGATTGTTGGTGCGTTGTTACCTGGTCGCTGGGGAGCTGACAAACAGGCAGATCTCCTCAGCGACCAGGGACCAGGGAGCCACCTCCACATTGCGGGAAGCTGGTAACTATGATAAACAGCGGGCAGTATGCGCAAGTATTGCGGTTCTGCAATGACTTCCGAAAACTTAACAGAGTTTCGAAATTTGATGCCTACCCCATGCCCCGGGTGGATGAATTAATAGAGCGGTGTGGGCATGCACGATACTTTTCAACCCTCTATCTCACCAAAGGGTACTGGCAGGTGCCCCTAAAGGAGGTGGCTAAGGAAAATAATGACTTTTAGTGACGCTCAAAGGCCTATTCCAGAAAAAAAGATCAGTGAAAATGAGAAAATGCGCAATAGGGTCTTATCTCCAGATGAAGAGGTGAATGAATGTGTGAGTAAAACTGCTCACCTGGTCTGGTTGTGTCACCCACAACCAGTATGATAGCCAGAGATCAATGTAGTCGCCTGTAAAAGACAGCTGCTGCAAGGACCACACCTCCACGGATAACCGCGATGAAGAACCTGTAGATCTGTAGGACAAAGTGCCGTTGTGTCCGTGCTGCCGTCAAAAGGATCACCAAAGACCAGAAAGAATCTGGGCTGAATTGTGTCCATATTCTTTTAAGAAGAATAAAGACACAATTCAGCCCAGATTCTTTCTGGTCTCTGGTGATCCTTTTGACGGCAGCGCGGACACAACAACACTTTGTCCTACAGATTCACATATTCCAGAATAAAGTCTTACGATTTGGTTTGAATGGCACACTAGCGGTGTTCCAGCGATAAATGGATATTGTTCTCTGTCCCCATCAATATTATGCCTCTGCCTATCTTGATGACATTTTTGTGTAAAGTGCAGACTGTGAATGTCACATACAGAAGGTACAGGCATGATAGATTCCCTCCAACAAGCAGGGCTAACCGCCAACCCAAAGAAGTGTTCCATAGGGTTGGAGGAAGCTCGGTACTTGGGTTATGTCATTAAGAGAAGAGTCCTCAAACCCCAAGTGACCAAAGTGGAGACGATTCTGAACTGGTCCCGTCCCCTCATAACAAAGCAGGTGAGAGTCTTTTAAGGTTTAGTGTGATATTACAGGCGATTTATTCCCAACTTTGCCACCTTGTCTGCTCCTTTAACAGACTGCTTGAAATGGAGGAAGTCCGTGATGGTCCACTGGAATGATCAGACAGAGGAGACTTTTGTAAAGTTAAAATCGGTGTGGTACACTAGTTCTGTGCAGAAAAGAGAAAAGGCGACATGCAAGAAGAAAGGGTAATCACCGGGTTATTGCAAAAATAACATTCATTTTTATTAGTTTACCACATGGAAAAAACACACAAATTAAAAATTTAAAAGAGGCTTAAACAATAGAGGCACATAGTATACATAGGCAACTGAATGCTGAAAATAAACAATGAAGGTGCAACCTCCTAAGTAGAGATCAGCAAATACTAAAATGCGCAGGTGCTCGAAGCTCGGGCCGAGCATCCCAAGATACTCGAGTACTCGGCCCGAACACCGAGCCCAATGTTATCCTATGGGAGACCCAAGTATTTTTCTGGTATGACCCCCGACAGCATGGATAAACCCTAAAAATGTCACAAAAGTATCAGAACAGTGCTCAAATGACATGGGAACAGCATGGGGAAGACCCCTGTAAGCATTTCAGACTCCAAGGTCACTGCTGTGAACAATGTTGTCAGACTATTACGCCACTTTTAGGGACTGTTAAGAAAATGTTACAAAATGAAACCAAAATGGATTTTCATGGAAAAAATATTAAGGGCTCACACCCACTTGTGATACAGAATTGGTGTATGTTAGTTTTTTGGATTACATGAAAGATTTTTTCTTTTTTTTTTTAAAATTGTGTGGCACTCCCATGCCCCTGGGAAGAGACGTACATGAAAGCCTCTTTAAATAATGTGCCCATTTTAAGGAAGTGGGTCTTTTGTAGTATTGCCCTTTGTCAGGGCAGCCAAAAATTGCGTGGCACTCTAATGCCCCTGGATAGAGACGTGCATGAGGGCCTCTTTAAATAATGTGCCCATTTTAATGAAGTGGGTCTTTTGTACTTTTTCACTTTGGCAGGACAGCCAAAAATTGGGAGGCACCCCAATGACTCTGAAAGAGACGTGCATGAGGGCCTCTTTAAATAATGTGCCCATTTTAAGGAACATTGTCTTTTGTAGTATTGCCCTTTGTCAGGGCAGCCAAAAATTGTGTGCACTCTGATGCCCCTGGATAGAGGCAAGCATGAGTGCCTCTTTAAATATTGTGCCCATTTTAAGGAAGTGGGTCTTTTGTAGTATTGCCCTAGGCAGGGCTTCCAAAACTTGGGAGGCACTTCAATGCCCCTGGATAGAGACATGTATGAGGGCCTATTTAATATGTCCATTATAGGAAGTGTCTCTGATATTGCCTAGCAGGCTTAAATTGAGGCCGCCAATGCCCTGTAGAACATGCACGAGGCTTAAATGTGCAATTAGGAATGGTCCTTTGTAGTATTGCCCTAGGCAGGGCTGCCAAAAATTGGGAGGCACCTCATTGCCCCTGCATAGAGACGTGCATGAGGGTCTACTTAAATATGTTTCCCATTATTAGGAAGTGGGTCTTCCATAGTTTTCCCTAGAAAGGGCTGCAAAAAATTGGGAGGCATTGCGATGCCCATGGGAAGAAACATGGAGGAGAGCCTCTAAATGTTGTTCCCATTACAAAAGAGCTGGTCTCCTGTACTTGTAATGCCCATTCTCTAAGTATGGACTAAAACATTTACCCCTGGGGGTATACATGAAACTACTGTCTAACTTTTTAACGGTTAGGGTCATCATCATCATAGATATGATGAAAATAAATTATGTTTTCGTGGCATCATGGACCATGCTCGCACTGATCATATGATGGTGGCGGATGAGGAGAAGGAGGAACAGTACAGCAAGTAGCCAAAGTCATGAAGTGTGTACCCATGTGTGGGTGTGAGGAGGGGCATGGCATTTACCGGCACAAAAAATACAAAGCCTATGACTTTAGATTATGCTATCATTTGGTGGTGGTGTGGTGAAGTCAGGCCCAATCCAACCCTTGTTCATCTTGATTAGAGTCAGCCTGTCCGCCTTCATTTACCATTTTTTTGAGGCAGGAGGGGGTTGTAGCTCCAATTTTTATATGCCAAAATACTCAGGATACTCATCTCAGCGTTAGTGACTGACCGGTATACCTGCTGTAATTTAATCTCTAATCTGTCATCTCAGTGTCCAGCTAAAAACCATCTTTTGAACGCCTTTATTTAGCTGTATACATGCAGCACTCCATTGAAAATGCGCAAGGTCGGTGGCAAGGACAAGGAACTGGACGTGATGGTGGTGCATGCAGAGGCCATGTGCAAGCTCCAATTGCGCCACAACAAAAGCCCACATCATCTCGCTTGACCTTCCTGTCCCAATTTGTAGGGGACCACAGCAGTACACCACTATTAAACCAAGACCAATGTAAACTGGTTGTTAGTTGGATAGCAGATAATGCTTCCAGTCAGTTTGGCACCACCACAAACACCCTGTCTTCCACACGGTCAAGTGTCAGTAGCCATGAGACTGGACCGCAACATTCCACACCCTGATCCTCCTTCCTCCCACCATGCCGACTGCCCGGCCATGGACATAACTGATCCCATACTTGGACACTCTGAAGAGCTGTTCACTTATCCATTCTTAGATTCTGGCCTCTTGCCAGCTGCACTTGAAGTGGGTCATGAGGAGATCGTATGTACCGATGCCCAAACATTTGAGCAGCCATGGTCTCACGAAGGCAACGGTGGAAACGAAGGTAAAACACAATTGCCAGAAAGTCAGGAGGAGGACTAGGGTAAGGAGGTGGAAGACAACTTGGTGGATGATCTAGTAACTGACCCAACATGGCAGGAGGACATGCAGAGTGAGGATAGCAGTGCACAGGGGGAGGGAGGCGTAGCATCACAACAGGCCTGAAGAAGCAGAGGCAGAAGGCAGGCAACCATTCCCTGGAACAACAACATGACAGAAGTTGCCAGTACAACTGTTAGGTCTTCCCGAGTCTGGCTGTTTTTAAGGTGTCTGCAGATAATTCCAAAAAGGCCATTTGCAACACCTCCCATGCCAGCATCAGCCTGACCACCACCAGCATGATCAGGCACATGTCAGCAAAGCACCCGACTTTGTGGGATGTACACCAGAGTCCAGGAGCAGTGTCTGCGGGTGACACCACTGCATCTTCCACTGTTGTGCATGCAAGCCAATCCCCTTTCCATTCTGCATGCGAAGATGCCTCCTGTCCTGCACCTGTAGTTGCACAAGCAGAAATAGCACCATCATCAACCACGTCCTTGTCCCAGCGCGGCGTTCAGTTATCCATACACCCATCTTTGGAACGCAAGCGCAAATACGCTGCCAACGCCCCACATACCATACTACTAAATTTGCACATTTCGCAAATGCTTGCGCTGGAAATGTTGCCTTTTAGGCTAGGGAAGACAGAAGCATTCCGCGACCTGATGGCAGCGGCTGTCCCACGTTACTCGGTCCCCAGCCGCCACTATTTCTCCCGGTGTGTTGTCCCCGCATTACATAAGCACGTGTCACAAAACATTACACGTGCCCTTAACAACGTAGTTTCCGTAAAGTCCACCTAACCACGGACAGGTGGACAAGTGCTTGTGGGCAAGGGCGGTACATGTCGCTGTCGACACACTGGGTTAATATTCTGGAAGCCGGGACCCAGTCTGAGCTTGGGATGGAACACGTCCTTCCAACACCAAGGACTCAGTCAGGGTTTCACCAACAGTGTACAGCTCCGAAACGTCATGATCCTCAGCCTCCTCCTCCTCCTCCACTTCACCCTCTACACCAGTTCCAAGCTTGAAGCACTGCAGCACTGACTTGGCTAAGCGGCAACAGGCTGTGCTGAAGCTAATATGCATAGGTGACAAACCCCACAATGCTGAAGAGTTGTGGAAAGCTCTGAAACAGCAGGCAGATCACTCGCTCACACCACTGAACCTACAGCTAGGCATGGTCAGGTGTGACAGTGGCCGGAACCTGGTGGCGGCTCTGAGGCGAGGCGAGCTGACACATGTTCCATGCGTGGCCTATGTGCTCAACCTAGTTCAGCGGTTTCTTAAATCCTACCCGGAGCTGCTGTCGGAGCTGCTTGTAAAAGTATGCCGCCTGTGTGCCCATTTTAGAAAGTCACCTACTGCTTTAGCTGCCCTTGCCAGCTTTCAGCAGCGTATGCAGATTCCGTATCACAGACTGGTATGTGATGTCCCCACACATTGGAATTCCACACTGCACATGTTGGTTAGGATTTGTCATCAGAAGAGGGCAGTTGTTGACAGGGCCGCCATTAGGGCCTTATAGCCCTTACCTGAGTAAGGGGCCCGGCATTTACTGGAGGGGCGTGGCCATTTAAACCATGACAGGGGGGCCCGGGCATGCTGGCGAGGGGAGTGGCCATTTGGAGCAAGGAAGCCCTCCCCCCCAGCCAGTACGCGTCACAGGCGGCAGACTGAGGTTGCCTGTGTGTCCTCCTACTGCTGGCTGCTGCTGTGACGCACTCTGAGTGTGTCTTGTGCAGCGCCAGCTGCACTCACTGTGCAGAATCAGAGGGAGAGCTGCGGCGCCAGGCGGCCACCGCCGTAGAAGCAGCCAGACATTACAGGCTGGCTGCAGCTGCCTACTGCAGCACAGCCTGTGTAAGCCGCCGTTGCCAAGCTCTGACTCTCTCTGACCGGCTGGTGGCTCAGGCTGCCTGTAGCAAGTGCCACCCGCCACCGCCGGCACCCGGCCTTCACTGCTGTGCGGTGCAGACTGAGGCCCTGTTGCAATTTGTGAGCGGCGACGCCACCGCGCCAACGCCGCCGCCACCCGCCGAATCCTCAGTCCTCAGACAGTGCAGGGGACCAGGCTAGGCCCGCCCACCCTCTGCTCCGTGTCTGTGCGTAGAGAATATTAATGTGGAGTGTAGAGTAGGGCCCGGACCGCCCATCCCCGCCCACCCCAGGCCTCACTGCACAGGGGGCTGCCCAGGACCACACCCACTAGCCTAAGTGTGTAACTTACAGGGTCCTGTCCATCCCTGCCCGTCCCTGCTCTGCTAATCTTTTGCCCTCCCCATTCCTGCCCTGCCCATCCACCAGGACAAAGAAAGGACTGGGAGAGATGGACCAGACGCCATTACCCACTCACCCACCACCAGAAGTTCTTGAAAAAGTCCAAGAACAGAATCAAGGCTGGACCACCTGGTGCCAGGTGCTGGTGGCTGCCACCTGGTGCAGGGTGCTGCTGGTGGTGCTTGGTTGCTGGGTGCTGGTGGCTGCCGCCTGGTGCTGGCTACCAGGTGCTGGCGGCTGGTGCTGGCTAGAAGGTGCTGGCAGCTGCCACCTGGTGTCTGGCGCTGGCGGCTGCTTCCTGGTTCTGGTGGCTGCACCTGGTGCCAGGTGCTGGTGGCTGCTACCAGGTGCCAGCTGCTGGTGGCTGCCACCTGGTGCAGGGTGCTGGTGGCTTGTGCTGGGTGCTGGTGGCTGCCGCCTGGTGCTGGCTACCAGGTGCTGGCGTTGCTGCCTGGTGCCGGCTAGAAGGTGCTGATGGCTGCCGCCTGGTGCCAGGTGCTGGCAGCTGTCACCTGGTGCTGGCGCTGGCGCTGCTGCCTGGTGCTGGTGGCTGCCACCTGGTGCCAGGTGCTATCGGCTGCCCAGGTGCTGCCTGGTGCCAGCAGCTGGTATTGGCAGCTGCCTGTTGGTGCCAGCTCCCGGGTTCTGGCGGCTGCTAGGTACCGCCGAGTGCTGGCAGCTGGTGGCAGCTGCAGCCTGGTGTTGGCGGCTGCCGCCTTGTGCCGGGTGCTTGTGGCTGCCGCTTGGTGCTGGCGGCTACCGCCTGGTGCCAGCTCCCGGGTGCTGACGGCTGCTGGGTGCCTCCGGGTGCTGGTGGCGAGCGGTAGACCAGGAGCGGCAGAGGAAGAAGCTGCCGGGATCTGGGATCAGGAGTGTGCTGTCAGGTAAGGCGCTATTACAGCCGAAGATAGCAACCTGGGGGGGACAATAGGATGGATGTCAGCAGCAGTCTCTATTGTGTATTCACTATTATGTACGGCCAGCAGCAGTCTCTATTGTGTATACGGCCCGCAGCCATCTCTATTGTATATACAGCAGCCGTCTCTATTGTGTATTCTCTATTATGTATACAGCTATTGTGTATTCAGCCCACAGGAGTCTCAATTGTGTATGTGTGTAATATGTAATTGAGAGAGTGTAAAGAAAAAGGAAAAACAGCACATAAATATAGAAATAAAGTGGACTTTTTTTGCCCAATAGCGTGGCCACTCATTGGGCAATAAAGTCCACTTTTTTCTATTTTTTTTTTTTTCTTTTTTTACTCTATTGTAAGGAACCATCTGGATTGCTGGTTGGGAAAACTTTGCACATAAATTGAGGTAATTTTGGTGCTGTTCCAATTTTCCACTATAAATATAATGTATGTTTGGGTGGAGGCGGAGCATGAGTGGAGGTGGAGCAGCGTGGGGTTTGGGCGGAGTCTCAGTTTTGGCAGTAAGGGGCCCCGAAATTCCTAGTGGCAGCCCTGGTTGTTGACTACCTGCATCAACTAGGTTGGCGGTATACGGTTCAAACTCCACACGTAAGACCTCAGGAGTGGACATGGATGTCCGACATATGCATCGTCCTCCAAAACTCCACCAAGATGGTGAGGGGCGATGACGCCATCATTAGCGTTACCATCCCGCTTCTCTGTCTTCTAAAATGATGTCTGCTCATAATCAAAGACGATGCATTGCAGGCGGGGCACAATGAGTTGGAGCAATAAACTGTACGGGGCGATTACACACAGCCTAGCCTCATCTCATCCCAACATGCATTGGAGAACTATGACTCGGAGGAGGATAAAGAAATGGAGCCACTTTCATGCAGAATTGATGGTAATACATGCACAACTGTCTTACCATCGGTTCAGCATGGATGGCCAGAGGACAGGGGAGAGGAGGAGGAGGATGATGAAGACAGCATGGTCAGTCATCCTGTTGGTGAGGACCTGAAGTCTTGCCTGTTAACAGTCTTGCGCCCATGGCTGACTTTATGTGATACTGCCTGTCTTGTGACCCTCGCGTTATCAACATCGTGGCGGACACTCATTACTTGTTGGTGACACTTTTAGACCCACGCTACATGGAGAACTTTATTTCTCTTATTCCCGAGGCGGAGAGCTCTACAAAAATGCTGCAGTACCAGAAGGCCCTAGTTGCGGAATTAGTCAAAAAATTCCCTTCTGAAAACGCTTGCGGCAGACGTCACGGTTCGGTGGACAACCAAGGCATCCGACCGAGAGAGGCACAAACCAATCCGTTTTGAAGAGAAACACCGGTGCCACTCTGCCATTTCTTCAATCCTTTATTGTTACTCTAAAAACATATTAAGGGCAGTGCTATACGCGTTTCGAGGATAGGACCCCTTAATCTTTAGCACCTTTGCAGCTAAAGATTAAGGGGTCCTATCCTCGAAACGCGTATAGCGTTACCCTTAATATTTGTGATGTTTTTAGAGTAACAATAAAGGATTGAAGAAACGGCAGAGTGGCACCGGTGTTTCTCTTCAAAACTAATTTTCAAGATGGAGCCAACCATCACATCGGTCTGCCTGGGAGCTCAATGAGTCAGTGGTGGAGATACATTCCTCCTCCCCTCCCTTGAACTAAACAAATCCAATCCAGCAGAGGCAGGGGAACACTCTCAAAGATCTGGGAGAGTTTTCTTAGCCCCTCCCATAGCACAGACCTCAGGTGCAGAGTACTGTCACAAGGACTGCAAAGTTTGTAAAGATGCTGAAGGAGTACCTTGCCGATCGTACGAAAGTGCTCCTAGATTCCTCTGTGCCTTCTAATTATTGTGTATCCAAGCTGGACACGTGGCAGGAATTGTCCCTCTGTGCCTTGGAAGTCCTGGCCTGCCCTACGGCTAGCGTTTTGTCAGAGCTTGTTTTTATTACCACAGCTGGAATCATTACTGATAAATGCACCCGCCTGTTAACTGAAAATGCTGACCAGTTGTTTTTGAGCTGGATACTGATATTAGAGATTAAATTACAGCAGCAAGACTGGTCAGACACAAACGCTGATGAGAATATCGAGTGTTTTGGCGTATCCTAATTTCCGCTACAACCCACTCCTGGTGCACAAAAATGCTAAATGAATGCAGACAAGAGTTGGTTTTTAGCTGGACACTGAGATTAGAGGTTATATCCCAGCAGGTGGACCGGTCAGACACAAACGCTGATGGGAATACCGAGTGTTTTGGCTTATCCTAATTTCCGCTGCAAGCCACTCCTGCCTATAGAAAGCTAAATTATTCCCTAAAAGCACTGTTTTGGGATGGATGAGATTTTCAGCCTGTTCACCAGCCCCAGATGTGATGCAGGCTGGTATACTGGCACAACAAGTTTGCTATATATCCTGCCTCCCTGCCTGCCTGTATACAGCTCTATTAGTCCTCAGAAGGACTGTTGTGGTAATTAGATTGGCAGCCCTGCGCCTACACTAGCTGAAAGGCCACAAATCTGTCCCTCAATCAGCAGCACCTCTCCCTACACTGCCTGTCTGTGGAGCAGAGTGACGAGCACAGCGCGGTCAGGTCTTATAAAGACTTGATCATGCTGTGCGGCTAGCCAATCACTGTAAAGCCACAACCAACAGGGCTGTGGCTTTACAGCGGCTGTTAGCCAATCCCTGCATGCGGGCTGGCTCTGTAAAGAGCGCCAACATGCAGGGAAGTGGACCCGAGCATAGTAAGAGTTTCGCGAGATTACTCGGTACTCGCCGAGTACCCCGAGTACCGAGATATTTGTGCGAGTACCGAGTAGTGACAAGCATACTCGCTCATCCCTACTCCTAAAGGTCAAAAAATTTGGACAAATCACTATGAAAGCCTAAGAAGACACAGCCACAGAAAAAATTGGAAAAGGGGATGAGAGGGAGGAAAAAGGTTGGTAATAAAGACAGAGCTGCAGTAATAATAAATCAGGGGTGGTTAGTCAGACTGGTAACAGATAAGGTATTATGAAAGGTGTTGGCCATACACCATGTAATAGAACAAAGTCACAATTTCCCCAGAAGAATAGACTACCAAACAATATTAGGGATTACTGAATAAGACAGCTGTCAGCCCAATAATCCTAGCAACACAAATAAAACATTATCCAAGAGCCATTCTAAGCAGGATACTCATGAATCAAAGCCAGTGTTTCCAAGGAGGGTGGCAGCTCCTGTGCTGCTGAAGGGGGACCCCCCTAGTGAGAGTAAACCCACCGTTCTGGTTACACCCGATTTAAAAAAAAGAGTTCATCGTGCAGACCGATGCCTCGTAGATAGGTCTTGGTGCTGTGCTATCTCAAGAGTTTAACGGGGAAGAGCATCCCGTTAATTTCCTGAGCCAGAAGCTTACCTCAGCCAAAACCAGGTACAGTGTAGTGGAAAGAGTGCTTGGCCATTAATTGAATCTCTCAGCTATTATTTGCTGGGGAGGAAATTTAATTTGGTGACTAATCATTTCCCTCTTATGTGGATGAGTCAAGCTAAGGAGACAAATGCGCGAGTCACCAGGTGGTTTCAGTTCCTGCCAAATTTCAAATTTTCAGTAGAACACTGGGCAGGCAAACTGCAGGGGAACACAGATGCCCTGTCCATAAGGTTGAACAAAGGGGGAGGTATTGGGTGCTGTGAAAGGAATAGTGCTGGAAGGAAGATACGTTTCTCCCAGCATGGGAAAATGTGGCCTGGATTTTCCCTAAGTCTCCTGGTTTTTAGGTCAACACCTGACATGCCCAAGTGCAGCAATCAAGCCTGCATAAGCCGGTTAGTGAGGGAATCTCAGTGTGTGAGGAGCTAGGCTATAGTAAAACCTGAATGTGCAGTGTTGTGTAGATATACATGCTCTCGAGGTCTGAAAAAAACTAACAACCCTGGGAATGGCACCTGGTGGTTGCCTGTGGACTGCAACTAACCACATTGCTAGTGGAGATCAGGGGGTCGCTTAGTTAAACCCAACCCATGCAAGGGTGAGTCTGAGACCAATGGTTCTCCAAGTTGGAGTACATTTTGTTGTTGTTTTTTTTCCTTTCTGCCACCTCTGTTTTAAAGTGTGAATAAAACCCTGATATTTGGACTTTAAGCCTGTGTGTTGCCTCATTACTGCATCCCTTGCACTGTCTATCAGAGCAAATCCCTACCAGGGATAAACCCGTTACAGCACCAGGAGGCCTATATGCCACAAATCCTGGACAAGTGGGACGACATGTATAGACCAGATCGTAGAGATGGGAGAGAACCTAGTGGAGAATCAAGCTCTATCTAGTGGAAGCAGAGAATTCTGGAGTTCTCGAGTTAGTTCAAGTGAGATCCGGTACAGAGGGATCCATGACAAGGAACTTCCAGCAGCGGATACTGTGGAGGCAGAGGAATTTGTAACATGCTAAGCTACAGTCTTCTTTTCACAGAGCACAACAGGGTGTGACCTGGACAGGCAACTTCCAAGAGAATGTACAAGTTGCTCAGGCAACTCCCATAGGGGGAGGCTGCCTTTTCTGCTCAGAGAAGCAGCACTCAAGCAGAGACGTAATGGGGAACAGGTGTATTGCTACTATAAGTGTGTGCAGGATGCCGGGCACGCATCCTAAGAACATTCCCAGGAGACCTGCCTAAAGAATGCAGGTTCCTAGCAGAGAAGGAGACAGACAGTCTCATGGAACTATGACCAGGGTGAGCAGAACCAGTAGAACTGGGTGGTGAGCACCGATCTCCCTGCTTAGCAGAGACCGGCCACGTGGTCGAAGGCATAACACTGCAGTTTGACTGGCTGAAGACCTTCAGCTTCATACATGACCCTTTAACACTGTCACTCTTACTTGTAGAGGATTTATGTATATGTGTAGTACAAGGAGAATTATTAATCCACCTTCGACCTACCAACACCCCTTCACCCATCTCTATTTGTGCAATTATTATTGAGTTGGGGAGTCTCGGGTGGCCTTTTCTTGGTCGATGTCGATCCAAAATGATTCCTGATGCCTAGAGTATCTTTTTTTTTTGTTGCCCTCGACCTCCGTACCCTTATCCTGCTGTTGAACACTAATTCAAGGACCTAATAAGGTCACTCCCTGTTTGCGTCCCATGGTCCGAATCGGTGGAAGATTTTTAACATTACCTTTTCACTTACAGAGGGCAATGGTGTTTCCCATTGCCTATCTGTAGATATGGTTTGTGCAAGCATAAAGTTGCATGTGGCAGCACTTCCATCAGGTTCATTTGAACCTGTTGCAGGAACATGTCTCTAACAATGGCATTTTTCGTGGGCTTAGACATTTGGTGCTCCTCTGGTAGACAAAGGGGCATTTTGCATCCGATTGTCAGCTTAAATGGAGTGATACCAGTACTGGTATCTTCTGTTGCTTGGAGACCCATCAGCATCACTGGAAGGGATGTTACCCATGAGTAACCCCTCTCCAACAGTGTTTTATAAAGACGTATTTTCAGGGTGCAGTTCATTCGCTCCATGATGCCTGTGTACTGAGAGTGGTAGGAAACATGAAACCTCTGCTTTACATCCAGCAGTCCACAAAGCACTTTCATGACTTTCCTTATGGAACGCGTCCCTCAGTCTGATTTTTATTACTCTGGGGAAGCCCATCCTGACAGAACCTGTTCGCAAAGAAACCAGGGGGTAATAGTAGCTGAACCATTAACCGTGGGGATGAAGTCTACCTATTTGGAGAAGATATTCACCACCACCAGCATGTAACGGCAGTTAAGACTTCCTGCTGGTAATGGTACAATGTAATCAATCTGGATTGCAGATCATGAACCCTCTGCTGGCGCAACTTGTGCAGAACTGGCTTTAAGGCAGAATTCCTAGGGTTGACCTGAGCACATGCCAGGCATTGACTGGGTGACTACCTTGTTAGAGATTCCAGACCAGTATAATTTGTATCTCAGGAGGGACAGTAGCTTGTCCTGCCCAAATTGTCCAAACAGTTGGTGGCTTAGTCTCATCAGTTCTGTCTCCAAATGCTGCAGGACTACTGGTAGAGGAAGTTGTTAGGTACCAGTGTCGTGACACAGAATCATATTGTCCAGGGATTCTGTAGAGCTGTTATATGTGCAACTAGAAAGGAATATTTTGCTTGTTCCTCCTCAAAGGACACAAGGCCATCTTTTAGTTTTGTCTGCTCAGTGCCTGATTCCCGAAGGACTCCAGACACTGCTGCAAACAAGGCCAGTTTGTCAACCTTGATATTACCTAAAGTCAAAAGCTGTTCTCTCTAGTGTTCTGAGACTTAAATTATTGCGGCCTCTGCTGAATTGCCATGCCCCACTCCCCCAATTCCTTCAAAACTGTAACATGGGCCATTGGTTTATACTGGCTGTCTCTAAATCCTCATATTTTCTATGTATCCAGGTGCAGGGTGAGAGATCGAACTACATATGAATTGTCACCATATATAGTTCAATTCCCTGGCGGTTGTTGGAGGAGAACCTCCTTGACAACCTCCAGTTCAGCCTGTTGTGTTAACATTTGACCTGCAACCTGACGAAACTTTGGGTGCCTGTGGTCTCATCCAGGCTTGCAAATCCTGACACAAATGATCCACATAGACAGAATCAAGAGCCATCAACAAAGATTACCCTGTCTTCTGGATGGTTTTCGGTCCTAAACATTTGTGGCATACTGTTTAGTGATAGTTGAACACAGTCCTATTTGGTCCCTGTCATGTTGAACAACTAGGACCGAAAATATTTTGCCTTGTCGTTCACTTTCAGATTCCGGCCACTGAGGTCCATGATCCACCTGCCAAAACTCTGTTGGGAGACTCCAGAGAGTGTACCTCTAAGCAATAGTACCAAAGAAATATGTGGAATCTGTAAGTTGAAGGGTCTGAAGCCTACAATATGCTTGGTGACTTTAACTGCAAAGTGTATAGCAACTAGTTGTTTGGTACATTCATCAAACTCTCATTTGCCAGGCAAGAGGAGTCGGAAAAGTATCTCAGTGGTCTACTGTCATATCCTATCTGCTGTAGAAGGACAATAGGGATACACCCAGTCACAGCTTGCTCCTTTACGTCCATTTATCATCTAGGTTGGGAATGGCCAACACAAGTGCAGAGGAGAGGTCTCTTTTTAGAGTTGAAAAGGCCTCAATCTGTGCCTCTGACAAGCAATTTGGCGAGAGTTCTTGTCCTGTGAGGAGTT
Organism: Allobates femoralis; assembly: GCA_033576535.1. Classification (NCBI taxonomy): domain Eukaryota; kingdom Metazoa; phylum Chordata; class Amphibia; order Anura; family Aromobatidae; genus Allobates; species Allobates femoralis. The sequence continues at coordinate 378,379,317 of JARQOC010000001.1, forward strand.
CATAAAGAGGTTTTGCTTTGGCAGCAAAGTCCTCAATGAAATCCCTCATTAAGTCAGCAACTTTAAGGAACTTTCATAAGTCCTGTAGAGTACCAGGCCGAGGTAACTTAAACATGGCTTCCACTTGGGCCACCACAATTCCTTGACTCCAAAAAAGATCTGAACCACAAGGAAAGTCACCTCTGCCCTGGCCAAATTAGCCATGTGAGGACTCAGTTTGAGTCCAGATTTACACAAGAGTTCTAACAGCTCCCTTAACAGAACCAAATGTTCTTCCATGGTTTCTGTGTGAAGCAAGTCATCTACATATTGCAGGAGACATTCTGGCCAAGAAAACACGCTCAGTATGGTCACTAATGCCTGGTGAAAATATGCAGGACTAATGTGGAACCCCTGGGGAAGTACATTAAACATGTACGTTTTGTTCCCATTGTAAAGGCAAATTTTTACCTACAGTTGTCAGTGAGTTCAATGGAAAAAAACAGATTGTGGACATCAAAGGTCAAAAATATGCAGCTTTTGACATTTATCTTTACCATTATGTCAGGAGTCTGTGCAACTACAGGGGCAGACATCAGGTGTACTTGTTAAGGACACATAGTTCTATGGTGATATGCCATGCATTGGTGTCCTTCTTCTTCACCAGCCATAGAGGGTTGTTGCACTTTGAATTTCCTCTATGATTACACCCCTTGTCTCCAGTTCAAGGACAGTGTTGACTATCGACTCGGTCACTTCCGGTGGGAAGTGATATTGACATTGAGGGGTTGACTCTCGACCCTGTATGCCAAACTGGACACCAATCAATCTGCCACAGTTGTTTATATTCTGGGCTGTCAGATCAGAATGTTCATACACAATGGGTCTGAGGTCGATATTATGAGAGACGTCTAACCAATTTGTGTTTGAGTACAACTGAGAATTCTCCATTGCCAGCAATGGTGATCCCAGACACTGGCATTATGTGACACATACCTTGGGTTATCTGTGTTCATTCCACACAATGCAGTTTGCCAAGTCTAGGATCCATCCATTTTATTATTATTGTTATTATTATTATTAAGTATTTATATAACGCCATTAGGTTACATGGCGCTTTACAAGTGAGATGGTAGACAAAGACAAGTGGTAAAAATGATGACAAATCAGTCATATGGGTACAATAGCAAGAGAAAAGAAAGAGAAAGGGGCGCAATAGTGCGGTTACCAAGGGGCTTTTTTTAGCGTGGCGTACTAATAGGTGGCCACTCACCTTATCGGGTTGTGCTGTCCCCGCACAACCCGGTAATACACTTGATAAGGCGCCCTTCACAGGCTCTAGCTCATCCGCACACCGCGTGCTCCGGGGGCTCCGAGCATCCGGTCACGTCACCGCAGGTCCTTAAATTAAAGCTCCTGTTGCCAGGCGACGCTAGGTCCTCACGTTAAGCTGCACTCTGCACCTAGCTGCTCCCCGCCGCTTTACCCTCAGAGAGGGATTTATATTAGAAGGTAAAAACTATAAGCGGTCTAATTGGAGGCGCTCAGGCACAAAATCAGCAGGCACTGGGATGGTTTTTCAACAGAACTTTATTCAGGCTCCCCTCCTACTCCACAACATGTTTCGATAGATTCTCTATCTTCCTCAGGTGCTCCACCTGAGGAAGATAGAGAATCTATCGAAACATGTTGTGGAGTAGGAGGGGAGCCTGAATAAAGGTCTGTTGAAAAACCATCCCAGTGCCTGCTGCTTTTGTGCCTGAACGCTCCAATTAGACCGCTTATAGTTTTTACCTTCTAATATGGGTACAATAGGGCAGAGGATCCTGTCCGTGAGGGCTCACAGTCTAGAGACACACAATGCAGTTTGCCAAGTCTAGGATCCATCCATTTTGAGTCAAACATCAGTTCCGATGATGTTGTCATATCCAGGGTAATACCACATTGGTATCCTGAGGGTTAAGTGCTTGGCTTTCTAGACCATCACTTCCTCAATTCTGTGGGCCTTCGTCTTCCCTTGTTGGTGATCAAATCCGATCTCCGCACACTGAGGACTGTTTGAATGCAAATCATGTTTGATATTTGAAATGGAGATCGCCACACCAGTATCAAGCATAATTTGCGTGTCCTGATCTTTGATTCTGGTTTTTATGTGGTGTCTCCCAGAAGAATTCAGTATGACAGGACATACTAGTGCCAGCTCTTTAGGGATCCCCATTTGTCAATTGATGTTGACGAGATTTCCAGTAGGTACCTGTGAGGTACATACTGCAACTTGTGGATCCTGAATCATAGTTCTATTTGTGGAATCAGTAGAATCCACACCACTGTACCTTCAACTGGGGTATTTACAGTGGCAACACGTTTTGGTGTTTGCTCTTGTAAATGTCTTTTTGCTCACTGTTCTGGGATTATTAGGTTTCATCTTGAAACCATTAGTATTGCCAGATTTTTCAGGGCTGTTCCAGTTCCGTACCCATTGAGGGAAATTTTTCTTCATATGTCCAAATTGCAAACACAGAAAGCATTGAATTCTACCTGTCCTCTTGAATGGTGGAGCCATTGGGAAAGAGTTGACATCTTTCTAGCATGGTGTACACGTTCATCTTGTGATCTAACTTATACAGGCACATGCTCACTAACCTTAACCCTGCTGTTCTGATCGCATTTACTATACACTTGTACTGTTTCGGGTCAATATGACCTGACCTATAAAAATGTTGATTTTAGCTACTGTAAGTGTTTTATTTGAATACTATTTCATTATTAAACTGTGATCATGGTTGATCATAAACAAATGAAAAATGAAATTAAAACTTAATTTTTATTTATTTTTTTCAGAAAAAGGTTACACTTGCTGTTTGCAATTATGTTCGCTTTATAGCATTCTGCACACAAATAGCAAACATGCTTTAGATTTCTATTACTATAACATGAAGTCTAACTAAATATAACTTTGTTTTAACATTTTATAAAAAACAAATGAAAAATAATGAAAACTTCAGTTTTTCTTTTTTATCTCTAAAAAAGGTTGAACAGGTTCATGCATTTTTACATTGAACACAATAATAAAACACAGGAACAATGCGAATGCTGATCCTACATCAGATATTCTTGATATAGCGTACCTAGTAGGATCAGGAGTAGCTTTAATGATATTTTCAGAGGACATTCCACCAGAATGACTAGGCTACAAGTTCCAAGTTACATCCTTGTTTTTAGAATGGATTGCTCGTGTAGCGCCCCGCTACTCAGCACACTACAAAAAGATACTGCACCCCTAACAGAAGCTGCAGTATGCTTTGTCCTGGTAGGGGTAATAGAAGCTTGAAGCTCCACAACCACACACATACACCTAGTGATAGGGGACCAATCAGACGCCCTTACTAGGGTAACCAATCCTGGTGGGAGGAGAGCTAGGTTATAAAGTGAGTGGGAAAAGACAGAGCAGGGGCAAAAGAGCAGTAGTTGGAGAGAGGAACGTGAGCAGAGGAAGTCGAACAGAACAGAGCAGAGGCAGAAGAACAGGAGTTGAGAAGAGTACAAGTGAGAAGAGGTGTAAAAGAGGAGAAGTAACGGGAAGGGCACTTCAACCTGTTAACCCAGAGGAGAAAGGGGCAGATAGAGGGTAACTAAATCACCTTGACCCAGTCCGAAGCAGGGTAGCGGCTCCAACGTGGATCAGAAATCCATCCCTCAACCCAAATTACCGGCGTGGTCGATGTTGACTTAGGAGCACGATCCAAACCCTAACCAAGCACGGTCTCCACCAGAAGCACTATACAGGGTTGAATCCTCTTTGGATAGATAAAGGGTTCCCATATCACCCAATGGACCTGGTTCAAGAAGTGGGATTGTGCAGGGCACGATAGAGAGGGAACATCAGAGGAGCTTCAGAGGGACATTGCCCACTTTCAGGACCACCCGATCCACTACCCTGACTGAAACAATTCTTTACCCTGTAAGACTTCAGATTACTGGAGTAATGTACCCATTCAGAGTGAGCAACGTGTCTGTGTTCCTTACGGATGAACAGTGATTTACCTGCCTTGCATCACACCACAGAAGCTGCACAGACCCATTCCAACAGCGCTTCCATATACCACCATTATTAACATACAGCCCTAGGGAACCCGCTCTTCCTGTAAAGAGCTACAACACCTTGTTGCCATCCATCACCCCGGAGGTCCCAGCAGCGCTTGTGCCATCACTGGACCTACAGGTGGCATCACGTTTGACTTAATTTTATTATTTTCCGCTTTTGCTTGTGTGCCTAAGGGTACGACTCGGGCACCGACCACCCATGACATCCCCGTACCAGTACGCCTGAGATCCGAGTACCCAAAGCCCTTGACGCGAGACAATTTGGTGATCAAGAACAGGACGAACCAACCCGTGAACCGGGTTTTGTGCGCCTTACAAGACTTTATTGGCCATTTTGAAAAAGAACTTTGTCTATGCACGGCGCCCAAGAACTTTTCCCGCCATTTTCTACTGGGCCCAAGATAGCAGGTCCAACAATGTGAAGGACTATGTTTTGGCCCAGGGGCGTGTCTCGGCCTCTCATTGTGGAAGGGCCATGGAAGAGGCACCAAAATACTTGCCCGCCCAAGTGCTGAGGAGAAATCAAGGGGACGGGCCAGAGACTTTAACCTGCCCATGGACTATAAAGTAAAACGAACAGGGTGTGGCAGGTCTTTGCAAGCAGAACCTTTCCAGACTTGACGGGTGTGGGTCCTGGAGATATAGCGGCAATCCGGTTTAAGACCTTATGCGGGAGGTGAAGAGGAGGCCCGCGCCGCAGTTGGTGAACCGGAGGTGGTCTCTCTCCGCACCATAGAAGGAGACCCAAAGTTCTGGGAGACCGCGTTCCAAGACTGGAAGGTCCAACTCCTGGAGACAGCGGAGTGGACAATCTGGTGCTGGAGTGCCAGTGTGGCCTGCCAGCTACACCGCGAGGCCACGGGGAAGCAGCCCAGCGTCCAGAACTGGAACGGGTGTGAGGAATTAGTCGCCCGATACCCACCTGGTTACCGGAGAGGAAGTGGTGCTACCAACCATTGAGAAAGAAGAGGGGGCAGCCACTGACGCCCCGCAGAAGGATGACGACGAAGCAGTAGCCAAGCCAGATGACCCCACAGACCCTGACCTGGAGGAGGAGCCTCCAGCTGCCGAGGAGCCAGACCTGTGATTGAGGCTGTCAAAAAGGAGTGTGACGACCAGTTCCCCGATGAGGATGAGGAACCAGACCAGCAAGGCCCCGGGGAGGAGGAAGATTCAGAGGAGAATCAAGAGAGGAACTCCGGCGAGGCTTGTTACCTGATGCCCAGGTTGCTTGGTGGGCAGCAACCCCATCTAACAGCGGTAGCGACACCAGAGCCGTTGTGGAAAGCTATGCCAGAGCGAGGACACTCACCGCGCGTCCAACAGAATGGACTACATGTGCAGCCTTTACCGATCCGACCAGGCGAGAGGAGTGGTGGGTCTGTGAGATGGAGAATCTGCAGATTAGAGCAGAGGCCCGTCGCCAGCTACCTATTTCCCCTGAGCACTGGAAAAGAGGTATAGTGACCACCTTCAACCTTGATAACGTTTGGGGTTTTTACGAGGGAGGAGGGACTCTATGAGGAAGTGTTCATTTCACAGAGAAATGTAGAATTACATTTACCCAAAGGACACCCAGATCGTGAATTATATTGCTTTGACCACATAAGCTATAATGCATGCAGAACCTAGAGGCTGGTGCACCCTAAGAGTGTACAAATGTGAAGATCCCCAGTAAACTGCTTTGATTTTATGTAGAATATGTATATAGTGTGCATTCCTTTTCTTTCACAGAATACTCATGGACTATCATGAGGACATTTTATTTTTCTTGAATCTTTTGTGTGCAGTGATATTGTGTGTAGGGGCCCAGTGGTAGCCTTTACATTGAAAAGACAGTGATAGTAGCCACTGGGTCCGCAATTTTAACCGGTTCCGTTGAACTGGCAACTGTTTTGTTGTTTTGCAAAGTTAAAAGAAAGCACCTCCCGGACGGGAAGAATGCAAGAATACCAGTTGTTCTTAAGAGCGTTTATGGTTTATGCATGCATATATAAAAACTTTTACTTTGTACCGGTAGGGTGAATGAACACCTGGGGACAAGTGTATTCAATCAAGGGGGATTGTAGCGCCCGCTAGTCAGCGCGCTACAAAAAGGTACTGCACCTCTAACAGAAGGTGCAGTATGATTTGTCCTGGTAGGCGGTAATAGAAGCCTAGAGCTCCATCACCACACACAAACACCTAGTGATAGGGGACCAATCAGACGCCCATTACTAGGGTAACGGTGCCGGTGGGAGAGAGCTAGGTTATAAAGTGAGTGGTGAAAGACAGAACAGGGGCAGAAGAACAGTAGTTGGAGAGAGGAACAGTGAGCAGAGGAAGTCGAACAGAACAGAGCAGAGGGAGAATAACAGGAGTTGAGAAGAGTACAAGTGAGAAGAGAGTGTAAAAGAGGAGAAGTAACGGGGAGGGCACCTCAACCTGGTGACCCAGAAGAGAAAGGGGCAGATAAAGGGTAACTGAATCACCCTGCCCAGTCCGAAGCAGGGTACTGGCTCATACGTGGATCAGAGGTGTATCCCTGAACCCAAATTGCCAGCATGGTCGATGTCTTCTTAGTAGCATGATCCAAGTGTGGAGCCCACTGGGACGGGGTACTGGTGCCGGACCGGGGTGCTGCTGGGGGATGTCACGGCGGTCCTGTCCGTACCGTGTCCCGGGTTCACACAAGTAAATGGGGTGTATTTACAAGGGATTAGGTTTGTCGTGACCCACCCACGGGTTGTGGTCAATTAGGGGACCACCGCTGCTGCAGAACCTCCAGGGATGATGTTTTGGCAAGCTGTAGATGGAACGGCTCTCCGCAGGTAGAGCCTGGTTCCCTGGGGCAGTGGTAGTTAAAGTCTGTGATGGTGATTACAGATGTTGCAGGAGAGTAGGGGTAGCATTAGAGATGATGAGAGTGGAGGCAATGGCAGTTTATGAGGGAGAGTGGGGCTTCAGCACAAGGATCACACACACTCACATTTGTTGTCGTTTACCAAGTCTTTACTTGCAGATGGTATAATAAAGTATTGTCCACAGAGTCTGTACCGGGGCCTTGTTGCTCCCATCCTGACCTGGTCCTTGGCTTCCTACTTCTGCGCTTTGTGTGTGGCCCTGCTGCCTCCTTTAGCTGAACTGCTGGCCCTGTTACCCCTCACGGGTACCAATCTGCTAGGCAACTTGAGTCCTCTGTGTCACTGACCCCTCCGTGTTGCTTTGCTATGGTACAGTGAAGATGGTGGACCTTCACTATCCCGGTATTCACTGTCCTTCTGTCTCAGGCACAGCATCGGATCCGGTATCCGTCCTAAGCGCCTCTCGGGTGAGTTTTGGGTAACTCCTTGTCCCAGGTGTGTTCCTCTGTTTCTCTGACTTTCCTTCCCTCAGACCTCTCAGGACCTCACTCTAACTCGACTCTCCTCCAACTCGAGACTAGACTACCCTCCTGCTCTCAACTTACTGACTAACTGTCACTCCTGCTCTGAGTAAACAACATTAGCTCCCCCACTCTTGCAGGTGCCACCTAAGCTACTCCCATTTTCTAGTGTAGTGTTGTGTGGGGAGCAAACCTGTGTTGATGTTTCTGTGGCACATTAACCCTTGGGGTGCCACACAAGGGCTCTAAAACAAGCACGGTCTCCACCAGAAGCACTAAACAGGATTGGGTCCCCTTTGGAGAGATAAAAGGTTCCCATATCACCCGATGGGCCTGTTTCAAGAAGTAGGATTGTGCAGGGCACTACAGAGAAAGGACAGAGAAAGTGATGGAGAAGGAACATCAGCAGAGCTTTAGAGGACATTGCCATGCAGGACCACTGGTCCCTACCTGACTGAACAACTGTTTACCCTGTAAGACTGCAGATTACTGGAGTAAAGTACCCGTTCAGAGTGAGCAACATGTCTGTGTTCCTTACGGATGAACAGTGATTTACCTGCCTTGCACCACACCGCAGAAGCTGCGCAGCCCATTCCAACAACACTGCCCTATTCCACTATTATCAACCTACAGCCTTGGCGAACCCGCTCTTCCTGTAGAGAGCTACAACAACTTGCTGCTGCCCATCACCCAGAGGTCCCAGCAGTGCCGCTGCCATCACAGGACCTACAGGTGGCGTCACAATTGACTTTATTTTATTATTTTTCCCCTTTTTCTTGTCTGCCTAAGGGTACGGACTCAGGCACCGACCACCCATGACATCCCCATACCAGTACGCCCAAGATCCAAGTACCCCAAGCTCTTGGCGTGAGACACTTGCATCCGACTAGTTGTCTGGGTATCAGTTCCTTTTCATATTCCACTTCAGAATCAGAATTTTCAGCATTGCTTTCCCCATCACTCATGTGGTCCTCCTCTTTGTACACATTTTCCTGTGGAATATCATTTCTGAATCAGAGGCATTGACAAGCTCTTCCAATTCAGCGTCTGTCAATAGACATTTCCGAAAAAATTTTATTCAAATTTGGAAATTATGCCCAGTCACAACTTGTACACTATGAAATAAAAAAAAAAAACGAACTATATAAATAAATAAAAAGAAAAAAGAAAAAAATCTATAACCAGTTTCACAACAAAAAGAGCATATATATTATAGTAAGGCAAGCGTCACACATAAGCTCTTGGTCCGTTTTTGGCATCAGTTTTTGCATTTTTTTTTCTAAGTCCAAAAACTGATGCAAAAATGGATTACATGTAATAAATATGCTATCCATTTTTTTCTGCACCCAAAAACGTTCACAGGAGGTTTTTTAAACCCAAAAAATGTTGGTAGGATAGTTTTTGGGGTGCAGTAAAAAAACGGATCCGTTTTTTAGAGCATTGTTTATGCCACTAAAAAACTGATACATTTTTTAGAGCATTGTTTATGTAAAAAATGGCAAAGTCCCAAAAATGTTCAGGGGCACAGGAGTCACAAAAAGCAGCCTAGGAAAAACAGATTTGGCATTGAAAACACTTCTAAAAATGGATTGCTATGTGTGACCCTAGCCTAAGGGCCCCATCGCTCTCCCAGCGATGAAGAAAGCTCAGTGTGACCGCTATGCTTGCAATGCTATACTTCTTATTGTGCAGTAGATCTTGTCTACCCTGCTCAATAATCATAGCAGTATCTGGTTCCCTCATTGCACTAAACCAAATTGCATTATCAATGGGAATTTTTCACACAAACATGTGGATAACGCCTTCTGAATACTGATACCTTGATCCATAGTGACCTTCATCTACATAGCTTCAAACTGACTACACAACGATAAAGGCTCATCATGTATAGTTAGCCTGAACTTCCTCAGGATTTTTGGAGTAACGTCCCGGTTGCTCATTGCCAGTTTCATGATTAAGGAAAGCCATTCTTCATCATTGTAAAACTGCCCATTCCTGGGTTCTGTTCTCACCGTTGCCGTTAGATAAGGTGGGGGGCAACCACATTGTGAACAGCTCCATGCAATTTTCTGGGGCCACAGATTATTTATTGCAGTGACCCTCAAGGTACCTTTACACGCCGCAACTATCACTGGCGATCGGTAGCAACCGAACGTGCGCGTGAACATTTTTGACGGTTGATACCGATCGCCGATGGCGCATGTACTCGCCGCAATTGCGCCCTCAACCTAAGGGAACATGGTTCCCTGGAAGTTGAAACAGATCCTGTAGGAAACATCCGGTTGAATCCCGTCACCGCTTCACACGGCGCAACCACTAACGGAATGTGGGCGTACATTTTCAGCGCCGCAAGAACATAGGCGTGACAGAGTTGTGTATTCCGCGCCCCAAACACACTGAATAGACAACGCATTAGCGTCATGATTGGTCAGCCTGCGCATGACGCCATTGCAATTGTGTAGTGTGAATGGACAGCTCTTTAAATATGGTGTCCTGTGAAGGGACAGCCAATGGAAACACAGTAGCCCCCACCAATCATCGCTGATGGGGTGTGGTATCCAGCACACTATGGCACGCCTCTGGGAAATCACTAGGTGACGCAGATTCCATCCTTATTCCCCATTCACACGTCAAAACCAGGGCAATTCACCATCTGAGTTTCCTCTGGTTTTAGAACAGTGCGCTGAAACCGCAACCGGGATCAACTGCGAAAATCGCGATCACTTTCCCAAATTACACGCCGCAACTTCGTAGCAATGTCATGGCAACCGTGACAAAAATCCCGATTGCCTTTCAGTTGCTACACCGCAGTTGCGGCGTGTAAAGGTACCTTCAAGGATGTCACATGCAGTAAAAGAATCTAGATTGGGATCATATTTTGGGTTCTCCTTGCAGATTCATAGCAGGAATTTAATCATTTCCATACTGTTACAGTTCAGATAAAATTCCTCCGGCCTTAACAGATGATTTGGCAGATTCGAAGAGGAATGATCCCTTTTCCACCTATCTCCATGTCCCCACTCTAGTCCAGACACTGGAAGCGGTCACTAAGTCTATATCCCATCAGTGTTAGGGTACCTTTACACGCGGCAACTTTTCTAGGAATTTCACTGGCAACTTACTGGTTGCAGTGAGATGATGGACACATTGTTCTATCTTGTTGCTGTGTACAAATGGAACAATGTCTCCATGATTTCACTGCAATCAGTAAGTTGCCAGTGAAATTCCTAGAAAAGTTTCCGCTTGTAAAGGTACCTTTAGAGTACACTGTAGCGACCGTTCCACTTGTGCCCTGGTCTCTATAGCTCCGGATCTCTGATCCATGAGAGATGTGGACTCTGTTGCTGCTGTCTCCCCCTCCTGTGCCATTCTTGAAGCACAAACCTTTCTGTGGGCAAAGGTACCTAACCATGTTATTCATACCAGGCATTGAAAGATTAGAGATGACCTGTGGCAAATATGCAATCAATTGCATCTTTGCAGCCAGATCCTCTTTAAGTGTCTTCAACAGCACATCTGTGGATGCAACTCTGCGCCTGAACTGATTAATCTCAATGTACAGGTTGAGGAGCTCTCTGTGCATGTGGAATATTAGGTCTCTTTCTCCAAGATCCTAGATTTCAACACACAGATTTACCTGACCCTCTTGGCTGTATACTGGGTGCGTTCTTGAACTCTGTTTCTAGTGGGTGTATATGCCAACAATGGCAGTGAAAGTTTTCCAGCATGGAAACTTCCTCTGCCTTTCTTGTGTTAGCAAGTGTATCCATATGTTCCAGCCTGCAAATGCTGTCCCCAAAAGTATGCACTAATTTTGTCACGTTTGGAGGCGTTTTTTGTTTTCCGGACAACACTTCTGCTGTGTAGAGACACAGGGGTCAGTTAGTGGGCTCGTCCACTGGCCCATCCATGTTTAAAAAGACTGCATGGACCAGGGTTCATCCCAACTGAACGACTGAAGTCCTTAACCATGGGCAGAACACTACTCAGACTACACAGGTTAAGGGAACCACACAATGGCAAGTCTTTATTGGATCCCCAATAGTCAAAGGCATACACATACCAAGAAAAACACACAATGTAACAGGCAACGGAGTCTCATCCTTCTGCTGGCTCCCCAAGGATTGTAATTTTCATGCCTTCAGGATTTACAGGGCTACACCAATTCAGCACCACTCTACTTTTGATGGGCACCCAACTAGAAAGGAATAGCGGCAAGGTTAGGAAGCTGACCGACCACAGCAAAGTTGGTAGCCAGGTGACCGAATTGTCCCAACTAAGGTATCTTCCTTAAGTAGTCTCTGATATTTCAGCTGAAGGATTTGGTAGGATGTGAAAAAGTTGTCACATGTGACATTTTGTCCTTTTTTGTCCATGATTCAGATCGAAAACAACTTGCATACCCTAAGTTTTTTCAGGTCACTCTCCAGGGTTTCTTCCTGTGGACACTTGAGCATTTACAACGTATGAACTTTTGCTGTCACAAAGTGTCCATATCTTGATGCCGTACTTTGCTGGCTTACTTGGTATGTATTGTCTGAACGGGCATCTACCTCAAATTGCCACCAGTTGTTCATCGACGGTTACAGCTTCACCAATATTATATCATTTTTTTAGAATTTCTACCCATTTATTCCAAACAAATACATTTTGCAGGCAGAAATAATTAGTGACTTGTTGAACAGTATAAAATGTTATTGGGTCATATTGACCCGAACAGTGTAACAATTAGCGTGTTGCAAAAATTAAACAAAAAAAAAAAAAAAAAAAAACAATACTGATAGTAAGATCCCCTCAAATGAGGAAAAGTCAATTAATCACAAGTCTCAGATCCGCATAATAATCTGTAGGGTCTCAAATTTAATTTCGGGTCATATGGACCTGAACAGAACAGCAGGGTTGGTTAAGGCAGTGGTGTCAGTCCTAAATGTATACAGGAGGATCCTCCCAAACATATGTTACTGGGCCACCTCATGGCCCTCACCAAACTCACGTTTCCTGACACTCTGGAAACTTGAACTTAGGCCTACATAAAGGAAGAGGAGAAGGGTAAAGCCCAATGCTTCAGGTCCAAGATAAACATAACAGCGGGCCCTCCCAATTGTAAAAGGCAAAATAAAGCCGCAATACTATGTGTGAACAAATACTAAAAGGATATTTTTTTATTTCTCTGGTTTACTTAGCCTTACATAGAAGTGATTATGCACGCTAAAAATGTTCCTTAACCTTTTTGAAAATGCAGATGAAGTCCATGGAGCCTCGGTTAAGAGTCTACAACATGGCACCTTGGGTTTCACTGTGTTTGAGTGCTTTAACTGGTGCCCGCAGTGTTATCCTCCACTGGTCTCCACAAGATCAGTGGGTGCTTTGTAATGTCTGTCTATCAAGCATTGCTCCCACCCAGCCAGAATCCTGCGCCACACTGATGAGGGGCAACAACCCCGAAACAGCTGTCTGTGATTGGATACCTAGTCCATGGTAAACCCCTGGCCATATCTTCAAGCTCGCAAGGGCTGGATAGTGACTTAAGGGCTACTAATACCCTGGGCTAGGTCCTTCCCTGGTGGGATAACTGGCTGGTGTCCATGTTGTAGACTCTTAACCGAGGCTCCATGGACTTCATCTGCATATTCAAATTCTAGGGAGCAATGCACCTTGGGTTTCACTGTGTTTGAGTGCTTTAACTGGTGCCCGCAGTGTTATCCTCCACTGGTCTCCACAAGGTCAGTGGGTGCTTTGTGATGCCTTAACCTTTTTGGCCTGTAAAATGCAATTAAAGTTAGGTTTGGTAGTTGTTCTTGTGTATCTGTAAAAGTGGTGTAATACTATGACAACCTTATTCCCAGAAGCCATATGTGAGTCATAAATGCATGCAGGCATATTCTCCATGCTCTTCCCATCCTGTTTCATCACTTTCCCACCCATTTCAGCCTTTTCCTCAGGCCACTAGACCTCTTTGTCAGGTCTCGCAGAAAATTACTCTCATTTCCCATTTACTTGCATTCTACTCACTATTCGGAACAAATACACGAGTATTACAAAGTACTTGTAATGAACATAGCGATTAAAAATATTTTGATACTCGCTCATGCCTGGTCAAAACAACTGCATACTCCAGGAAGCTTAAAAAATAATTTTAAAGATCAAAAAAATTCTGCAGGTTGAAAGAAACTCGGTAGACCTAATGGCTGGGAACATTCCTAACTAGGGATGGGTGAACATCTTTTATATCCCTGTGTTCGGGATCGGGGCCACCCTGTGAAAGCAAGGAAAGGGTTGTTAATCACCCCAATTGTACTTACTGGTTTGCATTATTTGTTCCTGGTGTGCAGCGGTGCAGCATCTTTTCTGGGGATTCGTCATGTGACCGACTCCAAAAGCCAATCACATGCAGCCAAAAGATAAGGGGCGGCCCGGAAGTGATACGGTGTGCGTCACACCAAGAAGCCGGAACGCTGACTGGTAAGTATATCAGCTGTATTTACTCTGTATTAACCATTTCCTTGCTTTCCCAGGGTTGCCCCGTTCCCGAACACGGGAATATACAAGATGTTCGCCCATCCCTATTCCTAACCATATTAGGTGTTGTTCACAGCCAGCGAGTCTTCAAGTGAGCATTCTGGCCTCATACAATCAGTGAAGGTTTTAGGGCCATTTTGAATTTCAAACTTTTTTTCTCTAACAAAGCCGCGTTTGCCAATTTTTTAGTAAATTCCTTGGGTTTACGATCACAAACCAAATCTTCAATGTTCGTGCCTAATTTCAAGTTGGCGAACATGTTCAGGAAAAGTTTGCTCATCTTGATTCACAATTGCGATTTGAATTAAATTTATTCATTACAAATCAAAATTTTGGGAACATTTTTCAAAGTGGGTGAATACAAAATTCTATTTCCAATACTTTATTATTTTTGATATGTAGTATTTAAGTTTGAGATTGATTAGGGATGCATGGAGTGGCAGGAAAAAATATGTGAGATAGGGGTGTAAGGGATAACATTTCTTCGCCCTAAAGAGACAATTTGCATATAGGTAGGGGTGAAAATGCAACAGAGGGGAAGAGAAGTAAAGAAAGGAACGAATAATATACAAAAACCAAAGAAGTATAGCATTATTCAACTTTAACATAATATTATCCAAAATCTCAAAAAAATTTGTAAAATAATGATAAACCTCAAATTAATCGAAATTAATTAAATTGCATGTATTATTATCAAGGTGGGGTCAAGCATGTTTGCACCAAAAAGGTCATTAGTCCACAAGCGAGATATTGTCTTACACCAAAGTAGCAATATTTACTAAAGCTTGTCAAGACTCTGCCTGAAGGCTAAGGTAAATTTGTAAGTATAACAAAGACATAATTTATTAATAACTTCTGAGAAAGTGAAGAAGATTTCTATTTAAAGGCATTGGGTTTTTGACTACCAAGGGACCCTAACAAATGATATACCTAAATTTAGACAGAATTTTTTGTATGTACAATAACATTAGTATTATCTTGGGATTAAGAGAAAAGGTAGTGGATATGATTTTTTTTAAATAAGTTTAGAAATATCTCCCAAGAAGGAAGTCAAGGGACTGAATCTCTAAAATGCATGCAGTAGTGTTCCAGGAACATCACATTGCCTGCAGCAAAGATGTTGTTGAGAAGGAAATATTCTAGTCCATTTATATGTTGTGAAATACCATTGGAAAATAAGTTTTAAATGTGATTTTTGGAGGGAAGCACATTGCGAGGATGTATATGCCAAGTGCAAGGCAGAGACCTAGAACACAGAGAGTTGTGGTAAAATAAATCAACTGGAAATGAATTAGATTAATGTATTCAAAATGGTATTATGGTTAATATTATTAGTTATAAGTAGGGGTGAGCGAGTATGCTTGTCACTACTCGGTACTCGCAAAAATATCTCGGTACTCGGGGTACTCGGCGAGCACCGAGTAATCTCGCAATACTCTTGCTCATGCTCGGTTCCACCTCCCTGCATGTTGTCGCTCTCTATAGAGCCAGCCCGCATGCAGGGATTGTCTAACAGCCACTATAAAGGCACAGCCCTGTTGGTTTTGGTTTTACAGTGATTGGCTGGCCGCACAGCGTCATCAAGTCTTTATAAGACCTGACCGCGTTGTGCTTGTCACTCTGCTCCACAGACAGGCAGTGTAGGGAGAGCTGCTGCTGATTGAGGGACAGATTTGTGGCCTTTCAGCTAGTGTAGGCGCAGGGCTGCTAATCTAATTACGACAACAGTCCTTCTGAGGACTAATAGAGCTGTATACAGGCAGGCAGGGAGGCAGGGTATATAGCAAACTTCATTTTGCCAGTATACCAGCCTGCATCACATCTGGGGCTGGTGGACAGACTGGAAATCTCATCCATCCCAAAACAATGCTTTTAGGGATTAATTTAGCTCTCTATAGGCAGGAGTGGGTTGTAGCGGAAATTAGTAAACGCCAATACACTCTGTATTCTCATCAGCGTTTGTGTCTGACCAGTCCACCTGCTGGGATTTAACCTCAAATCTGTAATCTCAGTGTCCAGCTAAAAAACAACTCTTGTCTGCATTCATTTACCATTTTTGTGTGGCAGGAGGGGGTTGTAGCTCCAATTTGTATACGCCAAAACACTCAGTGTACTCGTGTCAACGTTTGTGTCTGACCGGGTATAGCTGCTGTAATTTAATCTCTAATCTCAGTGTCCAGCTCAAAAACAACTGGTCAGCATTTTCAGTTTACAGGCGGGTGCGTTTATCAGTAATGATTCCACCTGCGGCAATAACAGCACGCTCTGA
Organism: Allobates femoralis; assembly: GCA_033576535.1. Classification (NCBI taxonomy): domain Eukaryota; kingdom Metazoa; phylum Chordata; class Amphibia; order Anura; family Aromobatidae; genus Allobates; species Allobates femoralis. The sequence goes on from JARQOC010000001.1 coordinate 378,395,552, forward strand.
CAAAACGCTAGCGGCAGGGCAGGCCAGGACTTCCAAGGCATAGAAGGACAATTCCTGCCACGTGTCCAGCTTGGATACCCAATAATTATAAAGCACAGAGGAATCTAAGAGCATTTTCGGCAAGGTACTCCTTCAGCATCTTTACAAAGTTTGCAATCCTTGTGACAGTACCCCACACCTGAGGGCCTGAGCTATGGGAGGGGCTGAGAAAACTATCCCAGATCTTTGAGAGTGTTCCCCTACCTCTGCTGGATTGGATTTGTGCCTCTCTCGGTCGGACGCCTTGGTTGTCCACCAACCGTGACCTCTACTGCAAGTGTTTTCAGTAGGGAATTTTTTGACTAATTCCGCAACTAGGGCCTTCTGGTACTGCAGCATTTTTGCAGACCTTTCTGCCTCGGGAAAAAGAGAAATAAAGTTTTCCTTGTAGCGTGGGTCTAAAATTGTCACCAACCAGTAATAAGTGTCCGCTAAGATGTTGATAACACGAGGGTCACAAGACAGGCAGCGTAACATAAAGTCAGCCATGTGCGCCTGACTGTTAACAGGCAAGACTTCAGGTCCTCACCAACAGGATGACTGATCATGCTGTCTTCATCATCCTCCTCCTCTTCCTCCTCCTCTCCCTTGTCCTCTGGCCATCCACGCTGAAGGCGGTATGACAGTCGTGCAAGTAGCTCCATTTCTTTATTCTCCTCGTCGTCATAGTCCTCCAATGCACATTGGGATGAGATGAGGTTGGGCTGTGTGTATTCACCCCGTACAGTTTATTGCTCCAACTCATGGTGCTACGCCTGCAATGCATTGTCTTTGATTTTGAGCAGACAGCATTTTAGAAGACAGCGAAGCGGGATGGTGACGCTAATGATGGCGTCATCGCCCCTCACCATCTTGGTGGAGTCCTCAAAGTTTTGGAGGACAGTACATATGCCGGACATCCATGTCCACTCCTGAAGTCTTATGTGTGGAGTTTGAACCGTATACCAATGGCCTAGTTGATGCAGGTAGTAAACAACTGCCCTCTTCTGCTCACAAATCCTGACCAACATGTGCAGTGTGGAATTCCAATGCGTGGGGACATCACACACCAGTCTGTGAGCCGGAAGCTGCAAACACTGCTAAAAGCTGGCAAGGGCGGCTGAAGCAGTAGATGACTTTCTAAAATGGTCACACAGGCAGCGTACCTTTACGAGCAGATCCGACAGCAGCTCCGGGTAGGATTTAAGAAACCGCTGAACCATAAGGTTGAGCACATGGGCCACGCATTGAACTTGTGTCAGCTCGCCTCGCATCAGAGCCGCCAGCAGGTTCCGGCCATTGTCACACACGATCATGCCTAGCTGTAGGTTCAATATGTGAGCCAGTGATCTGTTTGTTGTTTCAGAGCTTTCCACAACCCTTTAGCATTGTGGGGTTTGTCACCTACGCATATTAGCTTCAGCACAGCCTGTTGCTGCTTAGCCAAGGCAGTGCTTCCAGCTTGGGACTAGTGTAGAGGGTGAAGTGAAGGAGGAGGAGGAGGCTGAGGATCAAGACGTTCTGGAGCTGCACCCTGTGGGTGAAACCCTGACTGAGTTAAGGCCTGCAATCCTTGGTGTTGGAAGGATGTGTTCCGTCCCAAGCTCAGACTGGGTCCCGGCTTCCAGAATATTAACCCAGTGTGTCGACAGCGACATGTACCGCCCCTGCCCATAAGCACTTGTTCACGTGTCCGTGGTTAGGTGGACTTATCGGGAAACTACGTTGTTAAGGGCACGTGTAATGTTTTGTGACACGTGCTTATGTAATGCGGGGATGGCACACCAGTACAAACAGTGGCGACTGGGGACCAGGTAACGTGGGATGGTCGCCGCCTTCAGGTCGCGGAATGCTTCCGTCTCCACTAGCCTAAAAGGCAACATTTCTAGCTCAAGTAGTCGCGAAATGTGCGAATTTAGAAATGTGTCATTTGGGGCGTTGGCAGTGTATTTGTGCTTGCGTTCCAAAGATTGGTGTAAGGTATAACTGAATGCTGCGCTGGGACAAAGATGTGGTTGATGATGGCGGTATTTCTGCTTGTGCAACTACAGGTGCAGGACAGGAGGCATCTTTATATGCAGTGTGGACAGGGGATTGGCTTGCACACATAACAGGGTAAGATGCAGTGGTGTAACACGCAGATACGGCTCCTGGACTCTGGTGTACATCCATCTAAGTCGTGTGCTTTGCTGACATGTGCCTGATCATGCTGGTGGTGGTCAGGCTGCTAGTTCTGCTACCCCTGCTGATGCTGGCATGGCAAGTGTTGCAAATGGCCTTTTTGGAATTATCTGCAGACACCTTAAAAAACAGACGACCTAACAGTTGTACTGGCAACTTCTGTCATGTTGTTGTTCCGGGGAACGGTTGCCTGCCTTCTGCCTGCAGCCACCACCCTGCTTCTTCCGGCCTGATGTGATGCTACACCTCCCTCCCCCTGTGCACTGCTGTCCTCGCTCTGCATGTCCCCCTGCCAGGTTGTGTCAGTTACTGGATCATCCACCACGTCGTCTTCCACCTCCGCACAATAGTCCTCCTCCTGACTTTCTGGCAATTGTGTCTCATCATCGTCCACCTCTTGTTGAGACATGTTGCCACCGTTGCCTTTGTGAGACCGTGGCTGCTCAAGTATTTGGGCATCGGTACATATGATCTCCTCATGACCCACTTCAAGTGGAGCTGGCGAGAGGCCAGGATAAGTGAACAGCTCTTCAGAGTGTCCAAGTGTGGGATCAGTTATGTCCGGGGACGGGCATTCGGCATTGTCGGAGGAAGGAGGATCAGGGTGTGGAATGTGCGGTCCAGTCTCACAGCTACTGACACTTGACCGTGTGGAAGACAGGCTGTTTGTGATGGTGCCAAACTGACTGGAAGCATTATCCGCTATCCAACTAACAACCTGTTGACACTGATCTTGGTTTAATAGCGGTGTACTGCTGCGGTCCCCTGCAAATTGGGACAGGAAGGTCGAGCGAGATGATGTGGGCGTTTGTTGTGGCGCAATTCGAGCTTGCACATGGTCTCAGCCTCTGCATGCACCACCATCATGTCCAGTTCCTTGTCCCATGCCACCGGCCTTGCGCATTTTCAATGGTGTGCGGCCTGTATACAGCTAAATGAAGGCGTCCAAAAGATGGTCTTTAGCTGGACACTGAGATGACAGATTATAGATTAAATTACAGCAGGTATACAGGTCAGTCACAAACGCTTAGATGGGTATACTGAGTGTTTTGGGTATATAAATTGGAGCTACAACCCCCTCCTGCCTCAAAAAATGGTAAATGAAGGCAGACAGACTGACTCTGACCAAGATGAACAAAGGTTGGATTGGGTCTGACTTCACCACACCACCACCAATTGATAGCGTAATCTAAAGTCAAAGGCATTGTATTTTTTGTGCCGGTAAATTGCCATGCCCCTCCTCACACCCACACATGGGTACACACTTCATGACTTTGGCTACTTTCTGTGCTGTTCCTACTTCTCCTCATCCGCCACCATCATATGATCAGTGCAACCATGGTCCATGATGCCAAGAAAACATAATTTATTTACCGTATATACTCGCGTATAAGCCGACCCGTGTATAAGCCGACCCCCCTACTTTTGCCCCCAAAATCTGGGAAAACCTTTTGACTCGTGTATAAGCCGAGGGTGGACCCCAGCATAGGTATACAGCCCCCAGCAGTGTGGTATACAGCAGCCTCCCCAGTGGTATATACAGCCCCAGTGGTAGTATCCAGCAGCCCCAGAGGTATATACAGCCCCAGTGGTAGTATACAGTAGCCCCAGAGGTATATACAGCCCCAGTGGTAGTATCCAGCAGCCCCAGAGGTATATACAGCCCCAGTGGTAGTATACAGTAGCCCCAGAGGTATATACAGCCCCAGTGGTAGTATACAGCAGCCCCAGAGGTATATACAGCCTCAGTGGTAGTATACAGTAGCCCCAGAGGTATATACAGCCCCAGTGGTAGTATACAGTAGCCCCAGAGTTATATACAGCCCCAGTGGTAGTATACAGTAGCCCCAGAGGTATATACAGCCCCAGTGGTAGTATACAGTAGCCCCAGAGGTATATACAGCCCCAGTGGTAGTATACAGTAGCCCCAGAGGTATATACAGCCCCAGTGGTAGTATACAGTAGCCCCAGAGGTATATATAGCCCCAGTGGTAGTATACAGTAGCCCCAGAGGTATATACAGCTGCAGTGGTAGTATCCAGCAGCCCCAGAGGTATATACAGCCCCAGTGGTAGTATACAGCAGCCCCAGAGGTATATATAGCCCCAGTGGTAGTATACAGTAGCCCCAGAGGTATATACAGCTGCAGTGGTAGTATCCAGCAGCCCCAGAGGTATATACAGCCCCAGTGGTAGTATACAGCAGCCCCAGAGGTATATACAGACCCAGTGGTAGTATACAGTAGCCCCAGAGGTATATACAGCCCCAGTGGTAGTATACAGTAGCCCCAGAGGTATATACAGCCCCAGTGGTAGTATAAAGTAGCCCCAGAGGTATATACAGCCCCAGTGGGGTAGAATACAGCCGCCCGCCCGCCTCCCCCATCAGTATACAGGCCCCCCCATCAGGATCCAGGGCCCCCCTCCTTGCTCCACAAAACCTGCAAAGGAAAATCCTTATACTTATCACTCTCCAGTCGCCACCGTCCCGCCGCTGCCATCACGATCCCCGTCTTCTTCCAGCGTCTTCCGACTTCCTGTGGTCGCGGGCAATGAAATCATTGCAGCACCCTCCCCCACCCAGTAGCTGCTATGAGAACCTACACATAGTCCTGATAATTTCCTTTATAAGCAGGTTTTAATTGCACACAGGGCATTATCCCATTCACATATCCAGACTGCAAACATGAGGTTTTTAGATAGGACCCAGTAGAGTGAAAAAACCTTGAAAGCGGTTACTGGGCTTCCGGATGTCATGGCCATTACATTCTAACTAATTTTTCACATTTATTCTTAGATAGCTTTCAGTAGCTTTCCAATATGTTCTTGGTTCCTGTTCACACAATGCAATAATACTTGTTAGCCATACGCTTTTTCCTTGAACATGAAGTGCTGGTGTGCAGCAGAATCTTCTTCTAGTAAGTATATATATTTTCATGCTAGCACCCACCACTAGAGGTGTGCGCCCATCTTATATATTATAAAGGATTCTTTCAGTCTGGCTAATATTTGCAGTAATATTTAGCAGTTCTTTTGTCAGTGTCCAGCCAGTACTTTACCTCCTTTTGAGTTGCACCAGTAAATTGTCCTATTAGTATGGTCACTTTCTGGCTCCTAGTGAGGGAATATACTTCAAACACGCTTTTCAGTCTCTCCCTTAAAGGGAACCTGTCACCCCCAAAACACCTCTAAACCTATTAAAAGCTGTCCCTAGAGCATATTAACACTTTCCCTACACTCCTTTTACCTCCTAAATGCACCTAGTCAAAGTGAATAAAAAAGTTATTCTAGTACCTCATTACTGATGATAATGAGTGACTATGCTATTCATAGTCACTCATCCAGACTGCCCCTCTTCTTCATATCACGCCTGAATAGGCGTGATCTACATCCCAGATTCAAATTCGTGCCTCCCCGCTGTGCCCTGTGTCGTCCGAGGCTGCAGTGTGGCTGGTGACGCGATCCGCGTCATTCCCGGCGCCGGGTGACGTATTTACACCCGCGCCGCGCTGTCAGCTTCAAAATGCGCATGCGCATTGCGCATTTTGAAGCTGCCAGCGCGGCGCGCATGCGCATTGCGCATTTTGAAGCTGACAGCGCGGCGCGGGTGTAAATACGTCACCCGGCGCCGGGAATGACGCGGATCGCGTCACCCAGCCACACTGCAGCCTCAGACGACACAGGGCACAGCGGGGAGGCGCGAATTTGAATCTGGGATGTAGATCACGCCTATTCAGGCATGATATGAAGAAGAGGGGCAGCCTGGATGAGTGACTATGAATAGCATAGTCACTCATTATCATCAGTAATGAGGTACTATAATAACGTTTTTATTCACTTTGACTAGGTGCATTTAGGAGGTAAAAGGAGTGTAGGGAAAGTGTTAATATGCTCTAGGGACAGCTTTTAATAGGTTTAGAGGTGTTTTGGGGGTGACAGGATCCCTTTAAGTTGTTTAGGGTGTCCGATTCCCCTGAGTATTGCGGTAGCCACGTAGCTCCCAGAATATACGGCATTGAGAACGGCATGACTGGCACTGCTGCAGGTGCTGAGACTATGGCTGTGGCCAGGGCTTCGGCTTGGGCCGCGACTGGGAATGAGGTGACTATTGGGGCGGGCTGCGGCGGTTCTTCTCCCATAGGTAGGCCGTAGGTAGGTTGTTGGGGTGCAGTACTGAGGGCACCGAATAACAGACAGACACACAGTTTGTAGTCTCCTTTACCTTTACTGGTAGTAGCAAGTTCAGACCAATGTACAGTCCACAGGAGATGTTGGGAATTTGGGTGGCCTGGGAGCAAGTTGGGAATCTCCTCACCTGGTGAGTTCTGAGGCCTCCCTGTTACGCTACTCCTTGCTGGTCCTGGCTGCCTTTAGCTAAGTTCTGACCCTCTCTTCATGCTTGTAAGTCTCTCACCCATATGGCAGGCAGGTTCAACCCTTCCCGGGCACCACTCCTCTGGCAACTGGCCCTGAGCTCTCTGATGCTGCTGTGCCTCCAGGTGCTTTGCTGTGGCTGGGAGATGTGGAGTCTCCTGTCCTCCGGTTTTGGCTGCTGGCCTGTAGTAACCTCACAACCTTGGATTCCGGTGTCTGTTTCTGGCGCTCTGCGCTGGGGTGAGCTGGTCAACTGGCTTCACTCTGCAGGCCTGCTTCTCTCCTTCCTCAGACCCTCTCCTACGGGTCCCTCATGTTTGCTGCTCCTCACTTTACTCTATCTGGGACCAGCTTAGCACTGCTCCAGTCCAAAGGTTGTCTTCCCGGGCCGCCCCTTATCTTCTGTGGATATTCACTGCACTGGTTCAACAGCCAATCACAGACACTGTCATACAGAATAGGTGTCTGTGATTGGCTGTTTGAGTATTCTGCAATCAGCCCATACAATATAATATGGTAGAATGTATGAGCTGTTTTCAGCTTATTCAACGCAACACACTTGGCTGTACTGTCATTCTGTGTCTGCTCTCTTTGCTAGCAGATGAGTTTGTCGATCGGCAAAGATGTAGCAGAGGTGAAGAAGCTAAGAAGACCTGGATCACATTAGAGGGAGGTTTTTTTTCAAATAAAGATGGTGTCCCTAAATGTGTTTTGTGTTTATTTCTAATAAAAAAAGTATTAACCCCACTGTTACCCAGCATGCCACCCCCCACCAGGGCCGCTGGAAGAGCCAGGTAAAGCGCCTGGAAATGGCGCTATGATGAATGTGCCATTTTCAGGGCAGCTGTGGGCTACGGTTTTCAGTGTGGGGGGCCCAGAACGCTTGGGCTTTACCATGCTGAGAATCCCAGCCCCCCCAGCAGCCTGCTTTTACCTGGCTGGCACTCAACATATGGCAGGAGCCCACACATTTTTTTTATTATTAATATAAATAATAAAAAATATTGGGCTTCCCTTTATTTTCATTGTCAGTCAAAGTAAAGTCAGGCAGCTGGGGTGACAGCCCATAGCTGAGCGCTTTATCTGCACTTAGAATCAAAAATACTGCGGAGCACTATTTCATTTTTTTATATTATTTATTTATAAAATAATGGGTTAATACCAGCTTTCTATTGTCAGCTTGTACTAAACCCAAATCTCATGATGTGATGTCAGGCCAAATTAGACCCAATCATCACAAATTTCTAGTAAACATAAAAAAACACAACAGAGAATTTTTTTTTTAATTAGAAATAAAACACAAACCGCATATAGGGACTCCATCTTTATTAGAAAAAAGAATAAAAAGCTCCCTCCGACGTAATACAGGTCTACTTATCCAGCTCTGCTACATCTCTCGATAACCTTTTGGGTGCCATGCGAAAGGTTATCGAGTTCACATGAACTCAGATCACCCCAGCATTGCCCGGCACCTGGAGCCCAACCGTATAGTGAAGTGAGCACTTCTCTCACTCACTTGCGGTTGGGCTCCGGGTGCCGGGGATGTTGGGGGTTATCTGAGTCCATGAGAACTCACTAACCTTTCACACGGCACTCGGATGTCATCCAAACCGGCTCATCTCTGCCAGCAGACATGTTTGTCAATTGGCAGAGGGATGTATCAGAGTTGTAGTAAGGAAACCTGGATTACGTCGGAAAGAGGCTTTTTTTTTCTAATAAAGATTGAGTCCCTAAATGTGACTTATTTCTAATTAAAAACATTTTTTCTGTGTTGTGTTTTTTAATGTCTACTAGAAATTCATGCTGTCTTGGTCTAATGTGGCCTGACATCATGAATTTTGGGCTTAGTACCAGCTGACAATACAAAGCAGGTTTTTAATCACATAATTACCCAGTGTGCCAGCCACACCAGAGACACTGGAAGAGCCAGATAAAGTGCCTGGAAATGGCGCTGTGATGAATGTTCCACTTCCAAGGGAGGCTGCGGGCTGTGGTTTTTATTTTTACACTATTATATGTGTGACCGACCAAACAGCCAATCACCGACGCTGGTGCATTCATCATAGCACCATTTCCAGGCACTTTAACCATCTCCTCCAGTGGTCCTGATGGGGTTGGCACGCTGGGTAATAACGGGGTTAATACCAGCTTCGTATTGTCAGTTGATAATAAGCCCAACATTTGTGATGTCAGGCCAAATTAGACCCAGCCACCATGCATTTCTAGTAAACATTATTAAACACAGAGAATTTTTATTTTATTAGAAATGAAACACAAAACACATTTAGGGACTCCATCTTTATTAGAAAAATAAAAAAATAAAAAGCTCCCTCTGACATAATCCAGATCTTTTTAGCTGTTTCAGCCCTGCTACATCTTTGCTAACAGACAAACTCATCTGCTAACAAAAGAGAGCAGACACAGAAAACCCGCACAGCCAAGTGCTGTGCATGGAGTAAGCTGAAAGCAGCCCATACATCCTACCATACTAGCCAATCACAGACGCCCCTTCTGTGTGACATTGTCTGCAATTGGCTGTTGGGCCCCTCACACTTATAGTAGTGAAAAAATTAATAAATATCTTTAAAAAAATGTCGTAGTGCTCCACGGTATCTTTGATTCTCAGCACAGATAAAGCGGACAGCAATGGGCTGCCACCCCCACATGCCTGGCTTTATCTTGGCTGGCAATCAAAATACAGGTAAGCACATTATTATTTTTTTTAATTATTTAAATAAATCATTTAAAAAAATGTGGAGACTTCCACCATATTTTAATCACCAGCCAAGGTAAAACCAGACAGGTGGAGACTGGGATTCTCAGCGTGGTAAGGCCAAAGTGCAATCCGTTTACTGCATTGCGTTTTTGCCCAATTCGTTACAAATGAGGTTTGCAATGTTTTTTGTTGCATTTTCAAAAATGCATGCGTGTTTGATAACAGGGGGTCTATGGGGAACACATGCGTTAACGCATGGTACATATAGGTCCATGAAAGCCAACATAAATAGAATCCAAGAAAATGACCAGCAGAACGGCTTGCAGTAAAATCCACGAGTTTATTAGAAACTAGATGGCGGCCCGATTATAAAGAATCGGGTATTCTAGCCTATGGTTAGCAGGGTATATGTGGGCTAAGTGGTTAGCAGAGTATACAGGCGGGTCTTTGGGTAGCAGAGTATACAGGCGGGTCTGTGGGTAGCAGAGTATACAGGCAGGTCTGTGGGTAGCAGAGTATACAGGCGGCTCTGTGGGTAGCAGAGTATACAGGCGGCTCTGTGGGTAACAGAGTACGCAGGCGGCTCTGTGGGTAGCAGAGTATACAGGTGGCTCTGTGGGTAGCAGAGTATACAGGCGGCTCTGTGGGTAACAGAGTATGCAGGCGGCTCTGTGGGTAGCAGAGTATGCAGGCGGCTCTGTGGGTAGCAGAGTATGCAGGCGGCTCTGTGGGTAGCAGAGTATGCAGGCGGCTCTGTGGGTAGCAGAGTATGCAGGCGGCTCTGTGGGTAGCAGAGTATGCAGGCGGCTCTGTAGGTAGCAGAGTATGCAGGCGGCTCTGTGGGTAGCAGAGTATGCAGGAGGCTCTGTGGGTAGCAGAGTATGCAGGCGGGTCTGGGAGTAGCAGAGTATGCTGGCGGGTCTTTGGGTAGGAGATTATGCCGGCGGGTCTGTGGGTAGGAGATTATGCAGGCGGGTCTGTGGGTAGCAGAGTATGCAGGCGGCTCTGTGGTTAGCAGAGTATGCAGGCGGCTCTGTGGGTAGCAGAGTATACAGGCGGCTCTGTGGGTAGCTGAGTATGCAGGCGGCTCTGTGGGTAGCAGAGTATGCAGGCGGCACTGTGGGTAGCAGAGTATGCAGGCGGCTCTGTGGGTAGCAGAGAATGCAGGCGGCTCTGTGGGTAGCAGAGTATGCAGGCGGCACTGTGGGTAGCAGAGTATGCATGCGGCTCTGTGTGTAGCAGAGTATGCAGACGGCTCTGTGGGTAGCTGAGTATGCAGGCGGCTCTGTGGGTAGCAGAGTATGCAGGCGGCTCTGTGGGTAGCAGAGTATACAGGCGGCTCTGTGGGTAGCAGAGTATGCAGGTGGCTCTGTGGGTAGCAGAGTATGCAGGCGGCTCTGTGGGTAGCAGAATATGCAGGCGGCTCTGTGGGTAGCAGAGTATGCAGGCGGCTCTGTGGGTAGCAGAGTATGCAGGCGGCTCTGTGGGTAGCAGAGTATGCAGGCGGCTCTGTGGGTAGCAGAGTATAGAGGCGGCTCTGTGGGTAGCAGAGTATAGAGGCGGCTCTGTGGGTAGCAAAGTATATAGGCGGCTCTGTGGGTAGCAGAGTATAAAGGCGGCTCTGTGGGTAGCAGAGTATGCTGATGGCTCTGTGGGTAGCAGAGTTTGCAGGCGGCTCTGTGGGTTGCAGAGTATGCAGGCGGCTCTGTGGGTAGCAGAGTATGCAGGCGGCTCTGTGGGTAGCAGAGTATGCAGGCGACTCTGTGGGAAGCAGAGTATAGAGGCGGCTCTGTGGGTAGCAAAGTATATAGGCGGCTCTGTGGGTAGCAGAGTATACAGGCGGCTCTGTGGGTAGCAGAGTATAGAGGCGGCTCTGTGGGTAGCAGAGTATACAGGCGGCTCTGTGAATAGCAGAGTTTGATGTGGCGGGAGGCTGGAGGGGTGAGGAGAGGTGGCGCTGGAGGGGTGAGTAGAGGTGGCGCTGGAGGGGTGAGGAGAGGTGGCGCTGGAGGGGTGAGGAGAGGTCCGGCTGGAGGGGTGAGGAGAGGTCCGGCTGGAGGGGTGAGGAGAAGTCCGGCTGGAGGGGTGAGGAGAGGTGCGGCTGGAGCGGCGACATGACCGCTCGGCGGCAGGACGTGCCTGCGTGCTGGGGCTGATCGCAGCCTCAGTCACACGCCATTGTCCTCTGCGGCTGGGTGGGGGCTGCAGAGAGGGATCAGGAAGGAGCGGATTGGGCGGTGTGGTAAACCCAGGACGGCCATGTGATTGGTCCAGGACGCCGAGTCCTGGGCAATGGGATGGGCGTCTTGTGTGTACAACAGAGCGAGCAATCTGCTTTCAGGGGCGGCAGCGGCGGCCAATGGGAGTGAGCGAGGAGTGTCAGGCTTTGCAGCCTGACACGCTGGGCTCACTTTCATTGGCCGCCGCCCACAGGACGACGTCACTGGCTCCCGGCACCCGGCCACAGCCCCTACACCGCTACTTCACCAGCATGGTGACACTGAGGCCCCAGCGGTGAGAGAGCGGCGAGGGGCAGAAGCCACAGCCGGCATTCGGGCAGCGTCGACCTCACGGAGGAGGCTGAGGGGATGGAGGAGGCTGAGGGGATGGAGGAGGCTGTGAAATTCTTATACTTACCCTCTGCCAAGCGCTCTGTGCTGGGAGTAGTAGCAGGCATAGTGCTGATAGGACCTGCCATGATGTCAGAATGACATCTGCGTTCGGCGCTGTGATTGGGCCGCTCGCGGTCATGTGATAAGTACGTCACATATCACATGACCGCGAGCGGGCCAATCACAGCGCAGAACGCAGATATCATTCTGACATCATGGCAGGTCCTATCACCACAATGCCTGCTACTACTCCCATCAGCAAGCGCTCGGCGGAGGGTTAATATAAGAGACCGAGCGGGGGAATGCGGGGAGCGCAAGTGGGGAGGAGCGTGGGCAGGGCAGAAGGAGCAGGGGGGAGCGCGAGTGGGGAAAGCATGGGCAGGGCAGGAGGGTCAGGGGGGCAGAAGGAGGAGCGGGGGGCTGCGTGGAGGACGCAGGGCCGAAGGTTGTCAGGATGTTGGCGGTGTGGTGTGGTGTCGGCATGGTGGCTCGCGGTGGGCGCTAAAGCGCCACCACTCGCCGACATCTTGGATCACCCTGAGCGGGTGTAGTGCCCAAGCCACGTCCGTCATGTGACGTCATTTTTGTCCCTTGAAGACGGAAGTGGCTTCGGCTTTTATATTTATGATTCTTCATACAGAAGAAAAAATCACCATGCAGTGTGCACATAAAATCGCATAGTAAAAAGACTGACAGGTAATGTGTTTCTGACCATGAGGACTTAGTCTTTACTTGAATTCACAGTATAATGCATGAACTTTTACAGGTGAACAAGTTAACATCAAGACACCTACCTGAAAAAGGTGGTGATAAATTGTTACAGGTGTATAAATTAATCCAAAGACCCTATTATACATATTCATAGTGGATCACAAAAACGGGACAGACGGCAAACTGTGTAAATATTTTAAAATATATAAATATATCTACATTAAATTTATAAAATAATTTTCACATGAGAAGCAAAGGATACATTAGAAAAGGATACATTAGAAACAATTTCTCACATATAAACATGTAACACCTTCATTTTAAATACGGTAACTATACAATGATTACAACCCTTATTGTCTAAACCTGCACTGTACATTAAAAAAAACACCACAACATCTATATTGTAATAAATATTAATCAATAATGTAAAATTAAATCTGTGCATTTGTTCAGACTAAGTGGTTGTGATGTATTCATGATCAGTTTCCAATACGCTTCTCTATTTCGTGTGAACCACTATGAATATGTATACTAGTGTCATTGGATTAATTTTTACACCTGTAACAATTCATCTGCATCTTTTCCTGGGAGGTGCCTTGATGTTAGTTAGTTCCCTTTATACTGTGATTTCAGACACAGACTAGGGGCCTCAGTGCCAAAAATGCAGTACCTGTGCATCTTTTTTCTATGCGATTTTATGTGTAGATTACTTGGTGATTTTTACTTCTCTATGAAGAATTTCTAATAAACTTGAGAATTTTACTGCAAGCCCTTCTGCTGGTCATTTTTTTTTATTGTATTAATGTTACCACAGTCAGTCAGCTGTTTTGGAAATGGATATACCTGCTGGTCTTGAATGCGGTCAGACATCAGGAGCACCACTTGTTCATGAAGGCAACATAACGTCTCCTGCTTCACCTTCCTCAGAGTCCAGCAGTTTGTCTGGTACACCCTACTCCACCCTGTCTCAGCTGAGATAACAAGCCCTCTGTTTGGCAGATGTGGTCAAGTAAAGACCATTTCCTCCTACCCATGCCAAAGCTAAGAGCTTAATTTGCACCATCTCCAAGCTGTTGGCCACAGAAATGCTGCCTTTCTGCCTGGTAGACACAGAAGTTTTTCGGAAGCTCATGGCCAACGCAGTCCCCCAGTACCAGAATGCCCATTTGCAATTACTGCACTTCTCAAGGAAAGCTGTGTCTACCTCCACCAGCATGTCACATCCAACATCACTGTTTCTTAAGAAACTCTGTGTGTGACAGCATGAAATTCACCACAGACACCTGGACAAGTAAACATGGCAAGGGGCATTACATTTTGCTGACTGAGCACTGGGTGACTCTGGTGGTTATGGAGGAAGGAGCTGCTGTCCAAGTCTTGGCATTTCCATCATCTGTGAGAAAACTTCTGTATGTAGCACTTCACCACAGCTTTCCTCATACACCTCTTCTAGGGTCTCCACCTGCACCCAAAGCCTCTGTGGTAATGTGACATGCATTCCAACTGTGCAGAAGGAATCCAGCACATCTCCTTACTATGCTAGAAGCAGGGCTCAATGGCATCAGGCTGTGCTAACTTTAGAATTCCGGGAAATGTGAGTCACACAGCTGGCGAGTTGTGGTCTTCTTTGTAAACTAAATTTCATCAATGCTTTTCTCCACTGATTCTGCAGCCAGGGAAGGCCATATGCGCCAATACTACAAACCTGAGTGCGGTCTACACCGGGGAAGGTGACACACGTGCCTTACATGGCTCAAATTCTGACCCTGGTCGTACAGTAAATTCTAGGCCACTATCCTGGTCTAGTGTGCTGCTGCAGAGGACATGGTGGCTATGTTTTCACTTCCACCGTTCGCAACCCACAGCTCAACAACTTGCATCCCTACAGAAGACTTTCGACATGCCAGTTAACTGCCTGATATTCGATGTGCCAACATACTCGAATTCTACTCTACACATGTTGCAGCAAGTGTGGTAGCAACAATGAGCCCTGGTGCAGTATGTGATGATGTATAAGCTTGGCTAATGCAATCCTGAGCTGAGGCAAATCACGCTAATAGAGTGGTAAAAGATCAAGGACCTCTGCACCATTCTGCACAGTTTTGAAATGGCGACTAATATGTTTAGTGCTGACGATGCCATTATCAACATGATTACTCTGGTCATCTACATGCTGGAGCACACTTTGACCAGCATGCGGAGTAAGGTGGTGGTCCGAGAAGAAGAGGAGGAAGTATAAGAGGAGGCATATGTGCAAGGGATAAGATGATCTGAAAGGTCCAGACTGTCATTAGCACACTGGCGGGTGGCATGGGAGGGGTGGAGGAGAGAAATCATCGAGGGCTCATGGCATCAGCCAAAGATTTCATGAAGGTGAAGGTGGCGAGGAAGAAATGGAGAAGGAAGAGGTGATGATGACAGAAGATTCAGCAGAAGAGGGAGATTCTGGTCACATTTCTGCTTTGCGAGGTTGGCAGGAGAGGGCGGAGGAAGCAAGCAGGAATGCTATCCCACCACCACCAACACAACAAGGACATTGGCCTCCTGGATGCGCAAGTCACATGAGTGCCTTCTTGCTACACTATCTGCAACATGATCCATGGATTGTTAAGATTAGAAGCAATGATGACTACTGGGTTGCCAGACTGTTATATCCCTGATATAAAAGTAAATTTGCCCAAATGCTTCCCACCCTAAAAAGTGACGCACGCATGGAGGAGTATCAAAAGAAGCTTTTGGACAATCTGAGAACTGCTTTTCCGCAAAAAAGCATGGCAGACATAGCGCACACTGCAGTTCTACGCTTCTATCCCAGAGAATATCAAGTCTTCGTCATCAAAGAAATGTAACCAGCAGCAGTGTATCTGTTACCAGCAATTTCTGAGAGTTGTATGACCATTTTTTTAGACCAGACTTTACAACACCAGAAGAAAGGACAAGTCTGACACATACTCAACGCCTCGAGAGAATAGTGCAGGAGTATCTACAGCTCAATATCAATGTCATGACTGTGGACCTGGACCCTTGTGCACATTGGGCTTCAAAATTGGAAAAATGACCTGAGTTCGCCACTCATGCCCTGGAGATTTTGACATTCCCAGCAGCCAACGTTCTCTCAAAATGTGTCTTCACCCTGCTGGTGGTGTCCTGATGGATAAGCACATGCAGATGTCCACTGAGAGTGTAGCTCACCTAAAGTTTATCAATATGTATGTCCAAGGACATTTCCACCCCAATGTCAGAATGGGGAGAATTGGTGTAAATTCTGGTCAGGTCATTCCCTGAGGAAGGAGCTGGGTATTAGCTCCGAAACGCGTCGGAAAATAAAGCAAAGGATTACTTGGCTCAAAACATTCCGGTGTTTTTGATACTTTATTGGAGCAGCGGCGCGGACTGTAAGACACTTGGTCCCGGATAGAGTTTCACCCCCACGCTGTGAAAGAGTGGTCCCTGCTGCAGCTGCTGTGTTTGAGCGATCATGCTGGTTGTGGCTACACAACTGAACCAGGTGAGCAGTTCTAATGACTGTATGAGATTTATGTCTTAATAATTAGGATAAGACCCTATGCGCATTCTCGTTTTTTAGAATATGAGCTGTTTGTCAGCTTTTGAACATCTTTCAAAGTGTTTTCTATATGTTTCATGTTGCCTGCCATTGATTTCAATGGGAATTGGAAAATTCGGCAAACAGTCGTCGAACAATTTGTCGAAAACTCCCCATACGGCAAACCAAACCGAATTCAAATAATTAGGTGTTCGCTTATTTGTAGTGCTGTGCCGACGTTGCTTTTTTTCTTGCACTTTTGGTTAAGATTTCTTTTTTTCTGCGCCAAAATCTGCACCAAATCGTCAAGGAATAAAAAACACTTTGGCACAGCATTATCGAACTCTCATTAGACTTTGCTGTGTTCAGGACAGGCAGAGAGATTTTGATGCAGACTCTTAAAATCTGCTTCAAGAGAAGCATCAAACAATGTACAATGTGGTATGGTCATGTTCACAGAAAGCATCCCTTGTATGCTGTGATAGTAGGCACCCCCATATACTGTCAGAGTAGGCATGCAGCCAGTGGTGAGAGTGTGACACGCAGCGCAATTATAAACATTACTGCAGTTCAGAATCAATGGATCAAAGAGGGGCTAACCCACAACTTTGAACTGTGCTGCACTCCCTGATGTCACTGCTCCTCACACTGGTTGTCTCATGGTTCCGTCAAGATATATCTGCTACATCTAGCATGATATCATGGCACTTAGAAGACAGCCATTGTTATAGGGTCATTCCATGTCAAGTGATCCAAAAATGAATATTTTTTTTCCCTGACGTCTTCAGATTTTTTTATTTTTTTTTTCTATATGAAGTACAACTTTAGTTAATTACAAAAAAAAGTTTTTAATTTTTTTCTTCATCAGTTAATTTTTTACAGATTTTTAAAGTTTTAAAAAAGTGCGAATTTTGGCCTGGTATGACTTTACATTTTTTTATCTCAGGCTAGAAACAAGATACCGTATATACTCGTGTATAAGCCGACCCGTGTATAAGCCGACCCCCCTTCTTTTGCCCCCAAAACCTGGGAAAATCTATTGACTCGCGTATAAGCCGAGGGTGGACCCCAGCACAGGTATACAGCCCCAGCAGTGGTATACAGGCCCCAGCAGTATGATATACAGCAGGCCCCAGTGGTATATACAGCAGCCCCAGTGGTATTGTAGCCCCTATATACAGCAGCCCCAGTGGTATTGCAGCCCCAGTGGTGTATACAGCAGTCCCTATATACAGCAGCCCCCAGTGGTATATACAGCAGCCCCAGTGGTATTGCAGCCCCTATATACAGCAGCCCCAGTGGTATTGCAGCCCCAGTGGTATTGCAGCCCCTATATACAGCAGCCCCAGTGGTATTGCAGCCCCAGTAATGCAGGGCCCCTATATACAGCAGCCCCAGTGGTATTGCAGCCCCACTGGTATTGCAGCCCCTATATACAGCAGCCCCAGTGGTATTGCAGCCCCAGTAATGCAGGGCTCCTATATACAGCAGCCCCAGTGGTATTGCAGCCCCAGTAATGCAGGGCCCCTATATACAGCAGCCCTAGTGGTATTGCAGTCCCAGTAATGCAGGGCCCCTATATACAGCAGCCCCAGTGGTATTGCAGCCCCAGTGGTATTGCAGCCCCTATATACAGCAGCCCCAGTGGTATTGCAGCCCCAGTAATGCAGGGCCCCTATATACAGCAGCCCCAGTGGTATTGCAGCCCCAGTAATGCAGGGCCCCTATATACAGCAGCCCCAGTGGTAGTATACAGGCAGCCCCAGTAATGCAGGGCCCCCCCCTCATGCTCCGGTCACCTGTAAAGCAAATTATACTTATCAGTGCCCGCTGCCGTCCGCGCCCGCATCTGCCGACATCCCGATCCTCCGTCTTCATGCATCTTCTTCCTGTTTCCTGTGCGCGTCGCCGGTAATGACGTCATTGCCTGCGACGCGCACAGAAGCAGGAAGAAGATGCATGAAGATGGAGGATCGCATGTCGGCAGCGGCGGGCGCGGACGGCAGCGGGCACTGATAAGTATAATTTGCTTTACAGGTGACCAGAGCATGAGGGGGGGGGCCCTGCATTACTGGGGATGGGGGGCTGCTTTATACCGCTGTATACAGCAGCCCCCGCACTGACTCGCGTATAAGCCGAGGGGGGTACTTTTCAGCCCAATTTTTGGGCTGAAAAACTCGGCTTATACGCGAGTATATACGGTAATGAAGCGAGAGAGGCATCATTTTACTCAGAATGGTAACAGCTTTCATTTGATATGTCACAAGACTATATTTTTTTTTATTTTGTTTGGGAAAAATCAAATTAAAAAAGTTTGATGTGCAATTGTGAAATAAATGTTAGTTTGAAAATTGTGAAAAAATGCCTGTGTGTTACTTGTGTTCTTGGTTATATTTGTGCAGAGATTCAACTTGGGACCTGTCAAATTTATATATTTTTTATTTTATGGTTGTATGAGTTATTACAACTTATTGAATAAAATATTTATATGCAACAGAAAAGAAACACAAAACACAAATCCCGTAAGTGCCAGGATAAAAATATCTTAATCATCAGAACACAATGCTCAGCATGTTCAACCTGAATGCATTGAACAAACCAAAAGAAAAAAGGTGATCATATCCTCAAGTGTGATTAAACAAGATTAAAAGAATCAAAAATGTTAACCCTTATTTATACATTTAATTTCTTTTCTATTATATCACTAAACATGACTTTTATGAAGTGTTCTATATGAAGTACAACTTGAGTTAATTACTAATAAAAAATTTGGAATTTTTTCTTTATCAGTTAATTTTTTACAGATTTTTAAAGGTTTAAAAAAGTGTGAATTTTGGTCTGGTATGGCTTTACATTTTCTATCATATCTCGGGCTAGAAATAAGATAGAGAACAGTAATAGATAGAGATAAGAGATAGAGAATGTAACAAGAGTATCTTTATTAATTTTTTACCCATGCGATCGTAAACTCAAAATTTTAAAACACATTTCCAAATAATTGGCATAATTTAAAATTTTCCAAAATTTCCCATGTGTCTGCTATGCTCTTAGCCTCATCTGTACCAAATTTCAAGTTGGGATCGCGATGGGATCATATTTTAAAATATTTCACTATTATAGTGTCAATTCGAAAATCTTGAATTCAGATCTGTTCAGCCTGTGGTCTAACAGTGTGGGGTCTATATTCACCAAATAATCCATGATTTTTAGACATTACTGTATTATTTTGATATGTTACATCTTAGAAGCAGGAGAGGACATATAGGAGAAAGCTTTGTTAGGGCTCAACCTGAGAAAGGACAATATTGTATTGAATATTATACAAACCAGGACTACGAAGAGGAATAGAGTTTGTTAAAACATCGGTTACAGGAAGCAGAACCCATCAAAGGGACTCAGCCATCCCACACTTTCATTCCATGTAGTGAAACAGAAATAAAAACAAGGTTGTTTTCATTCAGAAAAGACAGTGAAGTCCATGAAGTGGTAGAAGGCGGAACAAGATTGGCAATGGATGACATAACTGGCTATGTGACCTGTGAATATGGTTGGCGCTGGTGGCTGGCTACTGTACTCTCCAAAGACTGTGAAAATGAAGAAGTAGAAATTACTTTATTGCATCCTTCTTGTCCAGCGCCATCCTTTGTGTATCCAAGAAAGCCAGACATTTTAAAAGTGCACAAAAGTCAGATAACTCAGGTGGAGCCGAACACAGTGACAGGCTGTACATATTGTGACACAAAAGGAAATGGCGATTGCTAGTAGGCGCTTATGGACAAGATTACATTTCACCCACTAGAAGGGACAAATTGATGATAAAAGGCCACTTTAAAAAACGTACTATTAATTGTTTGATTAGTTCTTGTTTTATAGAATGATGATTTAACTACTGTACTATTCTTATTAAAACACTTAATAAATGACATGTTCAGTGATATAATAGAAAACAAATTTACATGTATAAATAGGGGTTAACATTTTTGGTTCTTTTAATCTTGTTTATTCAAACTTCAGGTTATGATCACCTTTTTTCTTTTTGTTTGTTCAATGCATTCAGGTTGAAAATGCTGAGCGTTGTGTTCTGATGATTAAGATGTATTTATCCTGGCACTTACGGGATTTGTTTTTTGTGTTTCTTTTTTGTTGCATGTAAATGTATATTTGTGCAGAAATTCAACTTGGGACCTGTCAAATTTATATATTTTTTATTTTATGGTTGTATGAGTTATTACAACTTATTGAATAAAAATTCAATAAGTTGTAATAACTCATACAACCATAAAATAAAAAATATATAAATTTGACAGGTCCCAAGTTGAATCTCTACACAAATATAACCAAGAAGATAAGTAACACACAGGCATTTTTTCACAATTTTCAAACTAACATTTATTTCACAATTGCGCATCAAAATTTTGAATTTGATTTTTCCCAAACAAAATAGAAAAAAATAAAGTCTTGTGACATATCAAATGAAAGCTGTTACCGTTTTGAGTAAAATGATGCCTCTCCCGCTTCATGATGTTATTTCTAGCCCCAGATAAAAAAAATGTAAAGCCATACCAGGCCAAAATTCGCACTTTTTTAAAACTTTAAATATCTGTAAAAAATTAACTGATTAAGAAAAAAATTCAAAACTTTTAATTTGTAATTAACTAAAGTAGTACTTCAAATAGAAAAAAAAATTAAAAAATCTAAAGACGTCAGGTAAAAAAATATTCATATTTAGATCACTTGATATGGAATGACCCATTGACGCTATTAATAGTAAAATATTTTAAAATATGATCCCATCGTGATCCTAACTTGAAATTTGGTACAGATGTGGCTAAGAGCATAGCAGACATATGGGCAGTTTTTGAAATATTTAAATTATGCCGATTTTTCGTAAATGAATTTTAAAATTTTGCGTTTGCGCTCGCATGGGTAAAATATTAACAAAGCTCCTCTTTTGACATATCTGGTGAAAGCCTGTACAGTTCTGAGTAGAATGGTGTTTATTTTGTCTCTCTATCTTATTTCTAGCCTGATTTATGAGGAGAAATGTAAAGGCAGGCAACACCGAAATTCGCACTTTTTTCGAACTTTGAAAATCATTTAAAAAAAAAACATTTTTTTTTAAATTCTCTCTTCACATTTTGCTTGTCTGACATGCTATTATCAAATAACAAAATCTCAAAAGAATTAAAAATATAGAGGTACCGTATATACTCGTGTATAAGCCGACCCGTGTATAAGACGACCCCCCTACTTTTGCCCCCAAAACCTGGGAAAACCTATTGACTCGTGTATAAGCCGAGGGTGGACCCCAGCACAGGTATACAGCCCCCAGCAGTGTGGTATACAGGCCCCCCCCCAGTGGTATACAGGCCTCCCCAGTGGTAGTATACAGCAGCCTCCCCAGTGGTAGTATACAGCAGCCTCCCCAGTGGTAGTATACAGCAGCCTCCCAGTCGTATATACAGGCCCCAGCAGTATTACAGCAGCCTCCCCAGTGGTATATACAGGCCCCAGCAGTATATACAGCAGCCCCAGTGGTATACAGCAGCCTCCCCAGTGGTATATACAGGCCCCAGCAGTATTACAGCAGCCTCCCCAGTGGTATATACAGGCCACAGCATTATACACAGCAGCCCCAGTGGTATACAGCAGCCTCCCCAGTAGTATATACAGGCCCCAGCAGTATATACAGCAGCCCCAGTTGTATACAGGCCCCAGTGGTATACAGGCCCCAGTGGTATACAGGCCCCAGCGGTATACAGGCCCCAGCGGTATACAGGCCCCCTCTGCAGTGGTATACAGGTGCCCCCCCATCAGTGGTATACAGGACCCCCCTTGCTTCCGCACACCTGTAAAGTAATACATCATTATACTTATCCCTGTCACTGTCGCCGCTCTGACACCGCGCTCCTCCGGGGCTTCATGCTTCCTCCTCCGGCGCACAGGCAATGACGTCATTGCCTGCGCCCGCCGGTCACAAGCAGGAAAAAGCATGAAGACCCAGAGGAGCGCGGTGTCAGAGCGGCAACAGGGATAAGTATAATGATGTATTACTTTACAGGTGTGCGGCAGCAAGGGGGCCCTGTATACCACTGATGGGGGGGCGCCTGTATACCGATGGGGGGGCGGCCTATGACTCGTGTATGAGCCGAGGGGGGGACTTTTCAGCACATTTTTTGTGCTGAAAAACTCGGCTTATACACGAGTATATATGGTAATAAACATTGGTTCACTTGACATGGAATGGCCCTATAAGCACTGAATTAATAGAGATGATTGTGGTCAGATATAGAAGCGCTCAGGCACAGTGGGACAGTATAACAGGGGAACATTTGGTTATATAACAAACCTCTTTTATTTAACACAGCAATACACGTTTCAACAATGCTTCCCTGTCATACTATCCCCTGTCACACTGTGCCTGAGTGCTTCTATATCTGACCACAATCATCTCTATTCATTCATAACTTCCCTCGGGGGTTTGTGGCTGTGGCCGCCAGCACCTGTGATGTTTATCCCTGAGTGAAGGACCAGCTGTGACATCACAGTGACGCGGGAATCACGTGACCGGACGCTTCCTACACGTGACTAGGAACAGGAAAGAAGCCTATGGGGGATCCCGGAGCAGCGATTCCTTCCAAGCAAAATACCGTGGTTGTGCAGGGGTGTGCAGCCATAGAAGGTGAGCGGTCAATCTTGCCACACCTTGGTTAAGGCCCCCACTAGACCACCAGGTACCTCTGATGTGTGCACGCTCTATTCTTTCTTTTTGTCACAAGTGTTATAAGCAATGATGCCACTGAGGTTATCCCACACAGTGGGATTCCCTGCTGTGTGGTACAGCTGTGTAACCTGAGACAACCTTTGGAAAGTCATGAAGATGTCTGATGTTCATAAGTGAGCCTGGAAGCACTATTACAGCAGCACTGAAGCTTGCTAAGTATAGGAAGATAATGTCTGTGCCAAAACAATGGAGTTCCATTTTAAAATGGTTTGAGCTGTGTTCAGCAGCTTTTGGGCCCCTTTGAAGTCCTTGTTAGGCCCCTGATTTTGCCTCTCATTGATTTGAATAGGTTTTGGAAGTTCAGCGAAATGTTCACCAATCTATTCCGCCAACATATGCCTGTTTGGTGAACTGAGCCGAACCAAACTTCAAAAGGTTTTGCTCATCTTTAATAACTTATTTTATGGACATCTATGATTTGATATCTGGTGAGAAATTCAAATAAGATCACCTTTAGAAATATATTGTGTTCAATATTTATTTTGTCCACTGAATACAATAAATGTATTCAAGTTGTTATTAAATAAATGTTGAGATTTATATTTTTTAATGTATCTGTTTTGAATTGTACATTCTTTTACGTTTCTGCAATAACAAGTTAAATGGATTAACAAATGATGAGCTCACTGAGTAATTATTCTATAAAAGTACTGAATACGGCAATACTCATTAACAGATCTGCAGTGTACTGTACAAACCAGTAAGTAAACAAGGATTAAGAAGGTCAAATTATGCTGCACAGCTGGAAATCCATAACAGCGAAACACTAGCAAAATTCATTTAAAATAAAGCAATAACAGGTAGGGAGGGGTAAATGAAAGAATCAAGGACACAGTGTACACCATCATTTGATTATTACATTGGCTATAAATGTCCTTCATTTCATTTCTTCATGTCCGAAGGGAATTTTTGAAGCTTATTTTATTTGGTAACAGTACATATTAGCAATTTTGTCTAACAGTAAATTAAGTTCACCTGGTATTAGTATTAGTTCAGAATTTTATTATGAAATTTAAAGGAAAAATACAGTAAATAAAGTGATGGATTAAATAACAAAACAGCTCTAATCCACTAAATTGGTGCTGATTTACAGATCCATTGTTAATCAGACCCCAAGTTTTCAAGTAATCAAGGCTCAGTGTACCTTGGTATTTTAATGCATTTTTTCTCACTTTTATTAAAGGATGTGCTGCCCATTTTTGACATATTGTTGATAGATGATAGAATGTATATAAAGGGCATACAACATAACATAATAACAAAAATAAAAGTATATAAGGGGCTATTGCACTGAAATAGAGGCAATGTGATAATTGAAAGAGAATCTGCCATAAGGTGTTCAGGTATTCTTTGGTTCAACAGAACCATTGCAGATACAGTTGTGGCCAAAAGTATTGACACCCATGCAATTCTGTCAGATAATTCTCAGGGCCACTTTACACACACCAACTTATCTGTCCAACTTCTGACCAACTTGCTGGTTGCAGTGAAATCATGGACACATTGCTCCATTTTGTGACTGTGTACAATGGAACAATGTGTCCATGATTTTACTGCAACCAGTAAGTTGGTCAGAAGTTGGACAGATAAGTTGGTGTGTGTAAAGTGGCCCTCAGTTTCTTCCTGAAAATGATTGCAATCACAAATTCTTTGGTATTATTATCTTCATTTAATTTGTCTTCAATGAAAAAACACAAAAGAGAATGAAGCAAAAAGCAAAACATTGATCATTTCACACAAAACTCCAAAAATGGGCCAGACAAAAGTATTGGCACCCTCAGCCTAATACTTGGTTGCACAACCTTTAGCCAAAATAAATCAACCGCTTCCGGTAACCATCAATGAGTTTCTTACAATGCTCTGCTGGAATTTTAGACCATTCTTCTTTGGCAAACTACTCCAGGTCCCTGATATTTGAAGGGTGCCTTCTCTAAACTGCCATTTTTAGATCTCTCCACAGGTGTTCTATGGGATTCAGGTCTGGACTCATTGCTGGCCACCTTAGAAGTCTCCAGTGCTTTCTCTCAAACCATTTTCTGGTTCTTTTTGAATTGTGTTTTGGGTCATTATCCTGCTGGAAGACCCATGACCTCTGAGGGAGACCCAGCTTTCTCACACTGGGCCCTACATTATGCTGCAAAATTTGTTGGTAGTCTTCAGACTTCATAATGCCATGCACACTGTCAAGCAGTCCAGTGCCAGAGGCAGCAAAGCAACTCCAAAACATCAGGAACCTCCGCCATGTTTGACTGTAGTGACCGGTTCTTTTCTTTGAATGCCTCTTTTTTTCTCCTGTAAACTCTATGTTGATGCCTTTGCCCAAAAAGAGAAAACATTCTTCCAAAACATTTTAGGCTTTCTCAGGTAAGTTTTGGCAAACTCCAGCGTGACTTTTTTATGTCTCGGGGTAAGAAGTGGGGTCTTCCTGGGTCTCCTACCATACAGTCCCTTTTCATTCAGACGCCGACAAATAGTAGATGGACTTGTAGATGGACTTGTAGATGGACTTGTAGCCTTGAGATTGTTCATGCTTCTTCACCATTTTGTTTCCCAAGTCCTCAGACAGTTCTTTGGTCTTCTTTCTTTTCTCCATGCTCAATGTGGTACACTCAAGGACACAGGACAGAGGTTTAGTCAACTTTAATCCATGTCAACTAGCTGCAAGTGTGATTTAGTTATTGTCAACACCTGCTAGGTGCCACAGGTAAATTACAGGTGCTGTTAATTATACAAATTAGAGAAGCATCACATGATTTTTCTAACAGTACCAATACTTTTGTCCACCCCCTTTTTATGTTTGGTGTGAAATTATATCCAATTTGGCTTTAGGACAATTCTTTTTGTGTTTTTTTCATTGAAGACAAATTAAATGAAGATAATAATACCAAAGAATTTGTGATTGCAATCATTTTCAGGAAGAAACTGAGTATTATCTGACAGAATTGCAGGGGTGTCAATACTTTTGGCCACAACTGTAGTAGTGCTATGCGTGGTATTATGCTTTTTGGAATTGCCCATATTACATTGTGAAAGTAGCCTTAGCCACTTATTACACAAATATATTGCTTATCCATTTTACAGAAGAACAGGCGTGTAGTAGAGCTTGACAGGGTTTTAATCAGTCAATTATTATGGTAACTGGAATGGATGGCATTAAAAGCACACTAAATAAATTTAGACCCCAAACCACAATTGGACAGATCATTTGTAATTCAAATTTACTGAGTATGATAAATTCTTCCAGCAAAATTAGAATTTACTTGCTGCTGATCACAATACTAAAAAGTCCCTAATTGCCCTGAAATATATGTATAACACTCTGAGGTCTCTTACGACTGTTTTGAATCAATTTGGATCTCTTTGATGTAAATACCTCCTTAGTAATATCCATGTGACCTCAATCTATCCAGCTAGGGACTTTGTCCTGTGGTAGCTAGGGATGACCAAATCTGAACTGTAATCTTCGGGGTTCATACCAAACAGCAGGTGTCCAGGGCTCCCACTCGAATATGGACTAACAAAATAAATTTGTGTACAAGTTTAGAGCCCGGGTTATGTACATATGCTAATAACGCTTGTTGAAAGGCTGCAGCACAACCAATCAACAAGCTTTTCCAGTGGGAACACTTCCGGCCTCATCACAGCAAAATCAATTATTAACATGGTTGTGATTGGCCAATGCATCATTTGAAAAAATAATAAACAAAAAAAAAACCACATGGGCTCCTGCCTATTTTTATGACAAATGCAGTTAGAGCAGACAGCTGCAGACTGCAGCCCTCAGCTGTCTGCCTTACCTTGTTATCAAAAATAGAGAGGACCCCACTCCTTTTAAAAAAAATGTAAACGAACAATGTAAAAAATTGTGTGGGCTCCTATCTTTGATAACCATCCCAGGTAAAGAAAACAGCTGGGGGCTGGTATAATCAGATTGATAAGGGTCATAGTTTTTGGCCCCTTTCCAGCTTAAATATAGCAGCCCACAGCAAACCCCAAAAAAGCACATCCAATTTAACTGCTTTATCTGGCTATTCAAAATTGCCTTGGTGTGGTGGCAAATAATGTTTTTGGTTAATTGATTAGATTTCAGCTGTAGATATTGTAATGTCCACATGATAGGAGGAATTCACAAGGGTAAACTTTAACTGTACTTTATTCTTTTCTTCCATCTTTCTTCATCATATAACATAGCAGTCATTCATCAGCATGCTCCAAAGTGAAACTACAAACTTAACTTCACACCTCCTTCTTCTCATTACCCATGATACACCACATCTAGTTTTCTTAAAGAGACAGATCTAATTATTGTATATTACATCATCCCCCCTTTTTTTTTTTTAACAACCTAGAAGAAATACACTGACAATGTAACAATGTGAAAATGTCCAATAAATATATATGTCGGTTTTGGCCTATTTAGTCTATTCAAATCAGGCATGGAAGGAGAAAAAAAAACAAAGAAAAAAATACAACAAACAAAAATAATTATGTATATTTTTTCTTCTTTTCTCTTTTACACTTCTTCAATAAGCCGCGATGGAACCCTCCTCTCTCGTGTTGGATAGCGTCTGGGCTCAGTGAGTGCGTCCATAATTGTTGAATTGTTCACTTCCCGGTGATCCTCTCCACCATCGAGTACCAAGTCTTCCACCAGAGGAAGATCATTACCATCATTTTGCAGTATGATTTTAAAATGTGATGAATTTCGAGTCATGAAGTGTCCATTTCACTCAGCTGTGACTATGCTGCCTTTCTTATCAGTAACATTGTATTGTGCAGGATTATATGTAGCTGAGGTCTTGTTGGTTGGTTTTGGACGCATAACGACAACATCCCCTTTTTTGATGGCACTTGGCTGTGCCCTTCGCCTTCTGTCTGCATAACGTTTCATAGCTTGTTTGTTAGAAGAGTCTGCTGATCGCACAGAGGAGTCACTTGGTAAGGGCTGACTGGTCAAGTCAGGGATACGTATGCCTGGAGTTCTGTTGAACATTAGATGAGCTGGAGTAGCATTAGTAGTAGAATGCGGCGTATTGCGATAATTGCGCATGAATTTGTATAATGACTGTTTCAGCGGGGTGTGCTCCAGACTCGCTGCCTTGACTCTTTTCCTCATAGTGCGCATGAAACGTTCTACTATACCATTGGCTTGCGGCCAGCAAGGTGTGATTTTCCTGTGACTGAACCTCAAGTATTCAGAAAATTGTGTAAACACTTGTCCATTGAATGGAGGTCCATTTTCTGTTTTAACCACTCTTGGGATGCCATATGCTGAAAATATGTCATCCAGTTCTGGTATGACACTAGTGGCAGATGTTGAGGATATGAAAGAAATGACAGGGTATCAAGAGTATTCATCAATTGTTACTAGAATGTACTGGCCATTGGGTAATGGTCCATATATGTCGACTGCTACTTCCTCCCAGACAGCAGTGGGTAGCGGACACATTTGCAGTGTTTCTAAGTTTGATGATGGAGTAATGAATTGACAGGTGGAACAATGTCTAATCTTCTCTTCCTTGTTTGGGAACCACACTTTTTCTCTAAGTAATTTTTCAGTACCAATAATTCCTAGATGACCTTCATGTGCTGCCTGTTTGACTAAGTTGTGCAAAGTCTTTGGTACAACCAGTTTGGTACCTCGAAGAATGAGGTGTTCTTCAGTGACTGATAATTCATCCTTACGGTGTTCATTTTAGGACATGGTCATTTGTCGAAGTCAAAGTAAAAAAAGCTGTTCCTGATGCCTGATTTTGACTTTGACTTTGACAAATGACTTTGACTATGATAAATGACTTTGACTATGACTTTGATAAATGACTTTGATTTTGATAAATGACTTTGACTTTGATAAATGACTTTGACTATGATAAATGACTTTGACTATGACTTTGATAAATGACTATAACTTTGATAAATGACTATGGCTTTGACTTTGATAAATGACTTTGCCTTTGATAAATGACTTTGACTTTGATAAATGACTATGACTTTGATAAATGACTTTGACTTTGATAAATGACTTTGACTATGACTTTGATAAATGACTATCACTTTGATAAATGACTTTAACAGATTAGCATAATTTATTTTAAAAATTCTACAGTGGGTCCACTATGGATTTGAACCGTGAATGCTGGCTTCCAAAGGCCAAAAGCTTATCCACTAGACCATCCAGGAAGCTACTGTAAAAACTCGCTTTTGGTATACAAACATAGATAACATGCACACAGTCTGTGTGCAGAAATCTGATGACCCTGATGTCTGAGAGCTTCAGACTCAACCATGAAAGTCACACATCACATTTATTTCTCATGGAGGTTAGCAGTATAATGAAAGTACAAATCCCCAAGCAGTGCCAATGTTTCCTAGCTTGTTTTTCTGAAGGTATTATAGTTATTAATATAATTATTATCCTCTTAAACAAAACTAATGTTAAAAAATTTTTTATTTTGAAACACTAATTTAGTATATATATATTATATATACTGTATTTACCAGTTTCTGTAAGTTTCTATAAATGTTTAAAAAATTGTTTAACAGCATATAATAGTAATATATTTACCAGTGACTGTACATTTGTATCATTGTTTAGGAAATTGTTTAAGAAAATATAATAATAATAATTAATATTAGTAATAAATACATAATAATCCACTACCTGGATTTCAACAACAAAAATGCAGAACTGCAAACATTTTAATTTATTACTATATCTTATATCTATTAACTAGCATAATTTATTATACAAAATGTATTCTACAGCAGGTTCAGCATGGATTTGAACCATGAACGCTGGCTTCCAAAGGCAGAATACTTCTCCACTAGACCACCAAACTAACTGTTAGGAGGTGGAGGTTTTGTTCTGCTAAGAAAATGAACATGCAGGCAGTCTGTTTGTAAAACTGTTCTGACCCTGATGGTTGACAAATCTCATTGTCATTTGTCGTGGTCAGAATCAGAATCAGACTCACGCACACTTCAAAGTGTCATGGAGGCTTGCCAGTATGAAGAAGGTTCACATCCCCAAGCAGTAGCAGGAGTTTATTTATTTATTTTTTTAAGGTATTATTGTTTTTATTATTATAATTATTATTATTATTATTATTATTACACTTTCCAACCAAAATAATGTACAATTAAAAAGCTTTGACTTTGTGCTTCATTCTCATACCTGAGTATGATAAATCACTTTCACAGATGACACTTCACTTCTCACACATAAAAATGAAAATATTATTTCCATACACAAAAGCTTTAACCCCTTTTTTCAGTGAGGCCGGACACAATGGACCTTGCTTTATTTAAAACCCACATTTCAACAATTTTTATACATTGTTTTGTTTTCAAATAACAACATTAACTTAATGATAAGCAAATTACATGTCCTGAACTGCGCATTTTAACCCCAAAGTCTCCAACACAAAGCCTATGCCCACCCACCACTAAACTATAGGCATTTAATAGAGGCACAGACATCTTTTCATTGCTGATATGCCTTTCAATGCAGACATGTATTAAGCTCATTTAAACTGTTGTGTGACCTTAATGTATGATTTTCACACGTCACAATGATATCTGACTAAGGCGGCCGTCACACGGTGAGATATCTTTAGCGATATTGTAAGCGATCACGTGCACGCGCAATCGCTTACAATATCGCTCACATCGCTGGTGAGATGTCCACACAGACAGACTCACCAGCGATGTGGAGCAGCGATCTCGCTCGTTACTATGGTACACATCGGGTAACTAGGCGCCGCGCGTCGCTTAGTTACCCGACGTGTACCATAGTTACCATCTCCCAGCATAGGCGCGGTCGCTGGGAGATGGATCATCGTGGTGTCATACACCATGATGATGCAGATCGTTGCATCGTTCATCGCTAGATCTGAGAACCGAACCTCAGATCAGCGATGTCACGATCAAGCGATTTACCATCGTAAATCGCTTGATTACATGCAACGATATCTTGCCCGATATCGCTTAAGCGATCAAAAAGGAGATCGCTTAAACGATATCGGGCAAGATATCGTTCCGTGTGACGGCCCCCTGACACACATCAAGATCAGCAGATTTTTGCACATTTGGTCTCTTTAGCAAACAAAATCAGTAATGGTATCATCTGATTGAGTGGCCAAATGGTTAAGGCTCCTGCCTCTGGAGTGTTTAGAGATCTTTTGCACCCTGGTTCAAATCCCCCCAGTAGGATTATTTTTTATTTTATTTTATTTTTTTCCTTGTAAATTATGGTGTTTAATACACAATTTACAGTAATGTTTAATTTGTGATTTCTTACATTATGGTAATCATCATAACATACTAATAATTGGTTTCAGCCATGTTGTCCATTTACAGGCTAAATCGGCTGGGTTGGTGGGCCGCACAGAGAAAATTTTTTTTATCGGGGGCCACATTGCTTGTAGTGAGCAAAAAATTCTGGTATTACTAAAAATGTCAATGTAGTACTGTCCAAATCCTTATCCCCTTCTTGTACTAACATCCCCATCCTGATCCCCTTTTATACTGATGTCCCCAACCTAGTCTACATTCTTTTCACACACACATTCACTCACTCACAGGCACAGGCTGAGACGCACTCACAGGCACAGGCTCAGACGCACTCACAGGCACAGGCTCAGACGCACTCACAGGCACAGGCTCAGACGCACTCACAGGCACAGGTGCAGACGCAGACGCACTCACAGGCGCAGGCTCAGACGCACTCACAGGCACAGGCTGAGACGCACTCACAGGCACAGGCTCAGACGCACTCACAGGCACAGGCTCAGACGCACTCACAGGCACAGGCTCAGACGCACTCACAGGCACAGGCGCAGACGCAGACGCACTCACAGGCGCAGGCTCAGACGCACTCACAGGCGCAGACGCACTCACAGGCACAGGCTCAGACGCACTCACAGGCTCAGACGCACTCACAGGCTCAGACGCAGACGCACTCACAGGCTCAGATGCAGACACTCTCACAGGCTCAGACGCACTCACAGGCTCAGACGCACTCACAGGCTCAGACGCAGACGCACTCACAGGCTCAGATGCAGACACTCTCACAGGCTCAGACGCACTCACAGGCTCAGACGCACTCACAGGCACAGGCTCAGACGCACTCACAGGCTCAGACGCACTCACAGGCACAGACGCACTCACAGGCTCAGACGCAGACGCACTCACAGGCTCAGACGCACTCACAGGCTCAGACGCACTCACAGGCTCAGACGCACTCACAGGCTCAGACGCACTCACAGGCACAGGCTCAGATGCACTCACAGGCACAGGCTCAGACGCACTCACAGGCTCAGACGCAGACGCACTCACAGGCTCAGACGCACTCACGCTCAGACGCACTCTCGCTCAGGCTCAGACGCACTCTCGCTCAGGCGCAGACGCACTCTCGCTCAGGCGCAGACGCACTGACGCTCAGGCACACTCTCGCTCAGGCTCAGACACACTCTCGCTCAGGCACAGACGCACTCACGCTCAGGCGCACTCTCGCTCAGGCGCAGACGCACTCACGCTTAGGCGCACTCTCGCTCAGGCGCAGACGCACTCTCGCTCAGGCTCAGACGCACTCACGCTCAGGCACAGACGCGCTCACGCTCAGGCGCAGACGCACTGACGCTCAGGCGCAGACTCACTCACGCTCAGGCGCAGACTCACTCACGCTCAGGCGCACTCACACTCAGGCGCACACGCACTCACGCTCAGGTGCAGAAGCGCTCAGGCGCAGACGCACTCTCGCTCAGGCGCAGACGCACTCACGCTCAGGCGCACTCTCGCTCAGGCGCAGACACACTCACAGGCTCAGACACATTCACGCTCATGCTCACTCACACACTCAGGCTCACACACTCAGGCTCAGACACACACTCAGGCTCAGACACACACTCAGGCTCAGACACACACTCAGGCTCACACACACACTCAGGCTCACACACTCAGGCTCACACACTCAGGCTCAGACACTCAGGCTCACACACTCAGGCTCACACACTCAGGCTCACACACTCAGGCTCACACACACACTCAGGCTCACACACTCAGGCTCACACACTCAGGCTCACACACTCAGGCTCAGACACTCAGGCTCAGACACACACTCAGGCTCACACACTCAGGCTCAGACACACACACTCAGGCTCACACGCTCACACACTCTCAGACACTCACTCTCACACACATGCACACACTCACATTAACTCACAGACACAGACTCGTTTGTACAACTAACCTAGCCGGCGGTCCTGTGCGGGGGGCCGCCGCGATACTGCCGCATTATTACTTCCGGCCCCTTCACTGACACTAAACTGCCGCGCAGAGTGCGCCCTATGCAGGGAACCTAGCTGGCGGTCCTGTGCGGGGGGGGGGCCGCCGCGATACTGCTTTATTATCACTTCCGGCCCCTTCATTGAGACTAAACTGCCGCTCGCTCTGCCGCTCGCTCTGCGTCCTATGCAAGCTGCCAACCAATGAGAGGCCCGCAGGTGACGTCATGCGCCTCTCATTGGCTGGCGGCTTGTATTGAACTTGCAGGGCACAGAGCAAGCTGCAGAGCGAGCGGCAGTGAAGTGTCAATAAAAAGGCTGGAAGTGATAATAAAGCAGTATCGCGGCGGCCCCCCCGCACAGGCCCGCTGACATGATTCTCCACTGTGTCGGGGGCCACACTGAGGGGCCCCAGGGGCCGCATGCGGCCCGCGGGCAGCGTGTTTGAGACCCCTGGGCTAAATGAATGGAAGGCAGTCATTTACTACTTATCTATTTCCAAGTGTCTGTACATTTTAACAATTTATTATCAAAGGTTCTAAACCAATTATTTATTATTTATTTGACACAAAATGTTGTTTGCCATCTACCCAAAACTCGCTGCATTTAATGAGCAGTACCATAATGTAAGAAATCACAAATTAAACATTACTGTAAATTGTGTATTAAACACCATAACTTACAAGGAAAAAATTAAAATAAATTAAAAAATAATCCTACTGGAGGGATTTCAACCAGGGTTGCAAAATAGCTCCAATGCTCTATAGGCAGGAGCCTTAACCATTTGGCCACTCAATCAGATGAAACCACTAGTGATTTTGTTTGCTAAAGAGACCAAACGTGCAAAAATCTGCTGATCTTGATGTGTGTCAGTCAGATATCATTGTGAGCTATGAAAATCATACATTAAGGTCACACAACAGTTTAAATGAGCTTAACACATGTCTGCATTGAAATGCATATAAGCAATGAAAAGATGTCTGTGCCTCTATTAAATGCCTATAGTTTAGTGGTGGGTGGACATAGGCTTTGTGTTGGAGACTTTGGGGTTAAAATGCGCAGTTCAGGACATGTAATTTGCTTATCATTAAGTTATTGTTGTTATTTGAAAACAAAACAATGTATAAATATTGTTGAAATGTGGGTTTTAAATAAAGCAAGGTCCATTGTGTCCGGCCACACTGAAAAAAGGGGTTAAAGCTTTTGTGTATGGAAATAATATTTTCATTTTTATGTGTGAGAAGTGAAGTGTCATCTGTGAAAGTGATTTATCATACTCAGGTATGAGAATGAAGCACAAAGTCAAAGCTTTTTAATTGTACATTATTTTGGTTGGAAAGTGTAATAATAATAATAATAATAATAATCATAATAAAAACAATAATACCTTAAAAAAATAAATAAATAAACTCCTGCTACTGCTTGGGGATGTGAACCTTCTTCATACTGGCAAGCCTCCATGACACTTTGAAGTGTGCGTGAGTCTGAGTCTGATTCTGACACGACAAATGACAATGAGATTTGTCAACCATCAGGGTCAGAACAATTTTGCAAACAGACTGCCTGCATGTTCATTTTCTTTGCAGGACAAAACCTCCACTTCCTAACAGTTAGTTTGGTGGTCTAGTGGAGAAGCATTTTGCCTTTGGAAGCCAGCGTTCATGGTTCAAATCCATGCTGAACCTGCTGTAGAATACATTTTGTATAATAAATTATGCTAGTTAATAGATATAAGATATAGTAATAAATTAAAATGTTTGCAGTTCTGCATTTTTGTTGTTGAAATCGAGGTAGTGGATTATTATGTATTTATTACTAATATTAATTATTATTATTATATTTTCTTAAACAATTTCCTAAACAATGATACAAATGTACAGTCACTGGTAAATATATTACTATTATATGCTGTTAAACAATTTTTTAAACAATTATAGAAATTTACAGAAACTGGTAAATACAGTATATATAATATATATATACTAAATTAGTATTTCCCAAAAAAAATTTTTTACCATTAGTTTTGTTTAAGAGGATAATAATTATATTATTAACTATAATACCTTCTGAAAAACAAGCTAGGAAACATTGGCACTGCTTGGGGATTTGTACTTTCATTATACTGCTAACCTCCATGAGAAATAAATGTGATGTGTGACTTTCATGGTTGAGTCTGAAGCTCTCAGACATCAGGGTCATCAGATTTCTGCACACAGACTGTGTGCATGTTATCTATGTTTGTATACCAAAAGCAAGTTTTTACAGTAGCTTCCTGGATGGTCTAGTGAATAAGCTTTTGGCCTTTGGAAGCCAGCATTCACGGTTCAAATCCATAGTGGACCCACTGTAGAATTTTTAAAATAAATTATGCTAATCTGTTAAAGTCATTTATCAAAGTGATAGTCATTTATCAAAGTCATAGTCAAAGTCATTTATCAAAGTCAAAGTCATTTATCAAAGTCATAGTCATTTATCAAAGTCAAAGTCATTTATCAAAGTCAAAGTCATTCGTCAAAGTCAAAGTCATAGTCATTTATCAAAGACATAGTCATTTATCAAAGTCATAGTCAAAGTCATTTATCATAGTCAAAGTCATTTATCATCGTCAAAGTCATTTATCAAAGCCAAAGTCATTTATCAAAATCAAAGTCATTTATGAAAGTCAT
This sequence comes from Allobates femoralis, assembly GCA_033576535.1. Lineage (NCBI taxonomy): Eukaryota > Metazoa > Chordata > Amphibia > Anura > Aromobatidae > Allobates > Allobates femoralis. The sequence goes on from JARQOC010000001.1 coordinate 378,431,443, forward strand.
TTGTCAAAGTCAAAGTCAAAATCAGGCATCAGGAACAGCTTTTTTTGACTTTGACTTCGACAAATGACCATGTCCTAAAATGAACACCGTAGACTGATAATTCATCCTGTACACTTGAGAATAGTTTTAATTCCTTCAGATCAATCTCAGAATCGTGAAATTTTTCTTTTTGGATTTCATGCCACCTTCGATTTTGTATGATTTGTATTAAGGCTCATAGCGTCTTGTCACTTGTTGTTGCATTCACAAAGTGATCAATGGAGAGTGCTTTAGGCACTGCATGAGCTGTAATGAAGCGTATGTATTCTTCAATGGAGGAACACTTAGGAGAGGCATCAGTCATATGATGTCTTGAAAGATAGTCAGCCGGATTACTGAATTTCCCAGGTTTGTGAACAATTTTGTAGTTATAGTCCTGTAGACGTAGACCCCATCGTTCAATGAGTGCAGGCATTTTAGCTCTGGGATTTGCTTGATGGTCAGTGACAATGGTGAAGGAAGCTCCATAGAGAAATAGATGAAAGTGTTCACATCCCCAGACAACTGCCAAGCTTTCTTTTTGAGGTTGTGAATATTTCTTTTTAGTGCTTGTTAAGCTTTTACTTGCATAATAAATGATGTGAGGATCTTGATTATTATCCTTATATTGTGCTAAAATAGCACCCAGCCCCAAGGGTCTGGCATCCTCAATTAATTTGGTTCGAATTGCCAGATCAAAATAAGCCATGGTAGTCGTTGAGCAAAGTTCATTTTTAATTACTTTAAAAGAGGTCTGACAGTCTTGGCATCATTGAAAAGCACAATTTTGCTTTGTAAGTTCTCTTAGGGCCCTTTCACATCAGCGTTTTTTGAAATTCGCGTCAGATGCGGTGAAAAAAACCGCATCTGCTGCGATTACCGCATACCGGCTGCACTTGCGGCGCGGTTGTGGTAAACGCCATGCAAAGTATAGGCGTACTTGCGGCAGGTGCGGCAAGTGCGGTTTTGCACTTGCGGCAGGTGCGGCCGCGAAAAAAAACGCGGTCAGCCGTGTTTTTTTTCGCGGCCGCACCTGCCGCAAGTGCAAAACTGCACTTGCCGCACCTGCCGCAAGTACGCCTTGTGAGGTAGCAAGGGGAATGGTGGTAGAGGGACGCTATGTTTCCCCAAGGATGGTGAGCTACTGCATGTATGGGACAGGAGATGCTTACATGAGCATAGGTGAGGTAGGTGTGGCCACAGTTACTTAGAACGGTGGCTGTTGGTAGAGCCTGTTATGGGACCTCATCTATGAGGAATGGGGGAAGGTTTTGGGCGGGCCTCCATTCCTCATCTCCCGCCCCAGGCTTTTGAAGTAGCTGGGAGGGAAAGACAGGTGGGAGAGATTAGGCCGGTGGAGACGGCTGTCAAGGTGTTGTGAGAGGAGATCAGACTGCAGAGGAGTGCAGCCTGTGGGAAAGTAGCCTGTGAGAGCACAGGGAGTGTGTACTGGACCCCAAGGTGGGGTAGGACCCCTAGGCGAGCTCCAGGAGGAGCAGGTTTAGCGCCGACGCTGTTATCCTGATGAAAGGACTATTTCTGTTGTTTTGCCATTGTGTGCAATAAAACACACTTGTTTTTGGACTGAGCCTGAGTGTCACTGCCTTACTTGCTGCTGCTATAGAGACTGATCCCTACATATGGTGGAGAATGCGGGCAATGCAGTAAGGCATACACTAATCGCTGTAGAGGACGAGTTGTATGTCCTGGGTGAAGCAAGCCCTAAAGCAGCGCTCAGCAATGGAGGATGTTGTGAAGGCATTGGTTGAAGCCAATATGCAGCAGAAGCAGCAACAGCAGATGTATGCTGAGGCGTTGCAGGCCCAGCAGCACAGCCATACGGAGGCCCTGAGACTTCAACAGCAAACCAACCAACTCCTGATGGAACAGTTAACAGCCCTGAGGTCAAGCGCACCATCTGATCCACAGCAGGACATCAAGAAGCGGGTCCGTGCATCCCTCCAAAAGATGACCGCAGGGGACGATGTCGAGGCTTTCTTGGCGGGGTTCGAGAGAGTGGCAGAGCGAGAGAGCCTGCCGCTACACCAATGGTCGGAGGTCGTAGCGCCATATCTGATTGGAGAGCCTCAGAAAGCGTACTACGACCTGAGCGAGCAAGACGCCCGCGACTATCAAAAGGTAAAAGCCGAGATTCTAGCTCGATTGGGTGTGAATGTGTATCTCCGTGCCCAGAGAGTCCATCGCTGGGCCTATGTAGAGACTGTAGCGGTCCGGTCTCAGATGTATGATCTCGTCCATCTTGTAAAAAAATGGTTACAGCCGGAGCTGTTGTCCCCAGCGCAGATGGTTGAAAGAGTGGTACTGGACAAGTTTGTGCGGGCCTTGCCCCCAGCCATACAGCAGTGGGTGGGACATGGGGACCCTGTCGATGCCAACCAGCTGGTCGGTTTGGTGGAACGCTATGAGGCCACCCAGAACTTGTTAAAAGTGTCTTCCCCAGTCCGTGTGCTCCCCAAATCCCGCAAGGTCACCAACCCCGAGAAATACAGGACTCTGTCCCGCACCCCCACCCCTGCAGGCCCTCAGGCAAGGAAGCTGGAGACTGTTGTGTGCTGGAGGTGTCAAGAGCAAGGACACATTGCTGCAAACTGCCCTATCACCACAGATCCTATGGACTGCAGTGCGGCCTGGCGCGTCTACCTCTATGTTCTCCCCGCTATATACCGCTGCTCCCCCGGAGCCTGCACATGTCTCTCCCATGTGTCAGGTTACGGTGGCGGGATGTCCTGCAGCTGCCCTCTTGGACTCGGGAAGCCTTGTCACCCTGGTGCAGGCCACCTTGGCTGGGTCTGCATCTTACACGGGACGTAATGTGGGGGTCTTGTGCATTCATGGGGACTTGAAAGAGTACCCTACCGCCATAATCCCTATCAAAACCCCAAAGGGGGAGTGTCGTCATGAGGTGGGAGTGTTAGAGTCCCTGCCGTATGGACTGATCCTTGGGAGAGACTTTCCCCTATTCTGGGCTCTGTTACCGGGGAACCCGGGGTCAAGGGGTAAACAAGTCCAGAATGTTACTGACCCTGAGCCTGAACCTCGTGATCCCGACTCAGGGGTGCCAGCCGTGGGAGTAACAATGTCCCCTTTAGAGGTATTGGCGGGTGAAGCCGACGAGCTCGGGTCAGTACCTGAATTTGCAGAGTTGGGAGTTCCCCGTGACAATTTTGGTACTGCACAGCTCCAAGACCCGACGTTAAATCGGGCAAGGGAAAATGTCATTTGTATTAATGGGGTGTTTCAGTACCCAGGAGCAGACCAGGTGTTTCCCCACATGGCTGTCAACCAGGATCTACTATACAGGGTTGACAGAGTGCAGGGTGAGACCTTGGAACAGCTGGTGGTTCCACAGCCTTATCGCCCGACGGTGCTCGACTTGGCACATAGGCATGTGCTGGGCGGACACCTCGGCCATAAAAAGACTCTGGAACGAATTTTGCAGCGGTTTTACTGGCCGGGAGTGTTTCGGGAGGTGCAGCGGTATTGCGAATCATGCCCAGAGTGTCAGCAATCCGCTCCTATGTCGCACTTCCGTAGTCCCTTGGTACCCTGCCCATTATAGACGTACCATTTGAAAGGATCGCCATGGATCTGGTGGGTCCTCTGGTCAAGTCTGCCCGAGGGCATCAGCATATCCTGGTAATCATGGATTACGCTACTAGGTATCCAGAGGCAATTCCACTGCGGCACACCTCGGCGAAATTGATAGCCAAAGAGCTACTCGCCGTGTTCTGCCGGGTAGGAATTCCGAAAGAAATACTTACAGACCAGGGGACGCCGTTCATGTCCAAGGTTACCAAGGAGCTATGTAAACTGTTCAGGGTAAAGCAGTTGCGCACCTCGGTCTACCATCCGCAGACAGATGGCTTAGTCGAACGATTCAACAAAACCCTAAAGAGCATGCTGAAGAAGGTGGTATCCAGGCATGGGAAGGACTGGGATTGTCTTCTACCATACCTGATGTTCGCGATTCGGGAGGTACCACAGGCCTCGACAGGTTTTTCTCCGTTCGAACTCGTGTATGGTAGACATCCCCGGGGCCTGCTCGACATTGCCAAAGAGGGATGGGAGCAGGAACCCACCCCCCACAAAAGTGTAGTCGAGCACATCGCGACCATGCAGGACCGGATGGCAGCGGTGATGCCGATAGTGAAAGAACACTTAGAGGAAGCCCAAAGAGCTCAAAGTCGGGTATATAATAGATCCGCTAAGGTCAGAACTTTTAACCCGGGTGACAGAGTCCTGGTATTAGTGCCTACTGTGGAGAGTAAATTCTTAGCAAAGTGGCAAGGGCCCTACGAAGTCCTAGAAAAGGTCGGTGAGGTCAACTACAAGGTATATCAGCCGGGTCGGAGAAAGACCGAGCAGATATACCATGTAAATCTGCTAAAAGCCTGGAAAGACAGAGAGGGTCTAGGTACAGAAGGGTCTCCCGCTGACCGTCCTCCCGCACTTGCTTTTCAGGCCAAGATAGTGCCTGAGGGGGCAGTGGCAGAAGTGACGGTAGCAGAAACCCTCACGAAAAACCAGCAGCAAGAGTCGCGAGAGTTTGTAGCCAGGAATACGGATGTGTTTTCAAAGGTGCCAGGGCGTACCTCGTTGATTAAACATGACATTGTCACCGAGCCCCAGGTAAAAGTTCGGATGAGGCCATACCGAGTACCAGAGGCACGGCGAAAGGCCATTTCAGAGGAGGTTCGTCAAATGCTGGAGTTAGGGGTTATTGAGGAGTCGAAAAGTGAATGGGCTAGTCCCATTGTTCTCATTCCCAAACCCGATGGGACGATACGGTTTTGCAATGATTTCCGGAGGCTGAACGAGGTCTCTAAATTTGACGCTTATCCAATGCCACGAGTAGACGAGCTGATTGAAAGACTCGGGAAAGCCCGGTACTTCTCCACACTCGATCTAACTAAGGGATACTGGCAAGTACCCCTTACGGCGTTCATCACTCCGGAGGGTCTGTTTCACTACCTGGTGTTGCCATTTGGCTTACATGGGGCTCCAGCCACGTTCCAAAGATTAATGGACATCGTGTTGAAGCCTCATCAGAGGTACGCCTCGGCCTATCTGGATGATATCATCGTTTTCAGCAGCAACTGGGAGAGCCACTTGGCCAAGGTACAGGCTGTGGTGGACTCTCTCCGGGCAGCGGGGCTGACTGCCAACCCCAAAAAGTGTGCTCTGGGAATGGAGGAGGCACGCTATTTGGGTTACGTGATAGGGCGAGGTATGATTAAGCCGCAGGTCAACAAGGTCGAAGCCATCCAGAGTTGGCCACAACCAAGGACAGTAAAGCAGGTGAGAGCCTTCCTAGGAATTGTGGGATACTACAGGAGGTTCATCCCCAATTTTGCCACACTCTCAGCCCCATTGACGGACCTTCTGAAAGGAAGACGGCCCGTCATGGTAAAATGGAACCCCCAGACCGAGCATGCCTTTCGGGACTTGAAGACGGTGTTATGCGGGTCTCCCATCCTTATCACACCTAACTTCACCCAAACCTTCGTCGTTCAGACCGATGCATCAAAAGTGGGGTTAGGGGCAGTCCTTTCTCAGGAGGTTAATGGGGAAGAACACCCCGTTACCTACCTGAGCCGCAAGCTCACGCCTGCAGAGAAAAATTACAGTGTGGTCGAGAGGGAGTGCCTAGCCATCAAATGGGCCTTGGAAGCGTTGAGGTACTACCTGCTGGGGCGACGGTTTCGGTTGGTGACTGATCATTCCCCACTCACGTGGATGAGCCAGTCCAAAGAGAGGAATGCGCGAGTCGCCAGGTGGTTCTTGTCGCTCCAGAACTTTAACTTCACGGTGGAACACAGAGCCGGGAGGCTGCATGGCAATGCGGATGCCTTGTCCCGGACTCACTGTTTGGTGTCACAAGTTCACCCCCCCAGGGTTGAACTGAGGGGGGAGGTGTGTGAGGTAGCAAGGGGAATGGTGGTAGAGGGACGCTATGTTTCCCCAAGGATGGTGAGCTACTGCATGTATGGGACAGGAGATGCTTACATGAGCATAGGTGAGGTAGGTGTGGCCACAGTTACTTAGAACGATGGCTGTTGGTAGAGCCTGTTATGGGACCTCATCTATGAGGAATGGGGGAAGGTTTTGGGCGGGCCTCCATTCCTCATCTCCCGCCCCAGGCTTTTGAAGTAGCTGGGAGGGAAAGACAGGTGGGAGAGATTAGGCCGGTGGAGACGGCTGTCAAGGTGTTGTGAGAGGAGATCAGACTGCAGAGGAGTGCAGCCTGTGGGAAAGTAGCCTGTGAGAGCACAGGGAGTGTGTACTGGACCCCAAGGTGGGGTAGGACCCCTAGGCGAGCTCCAGGAGGAGCAGGTTTAGCGCCGACGCTGTTATCCTGATGAAAGGACTATTTCTGTTGTTTTGCCATTGTGTGCAATAAAACACACTTGTTTTTGGACTGAGCCTGAGTGTCACTGCCTTACTTGCTGCTGCTATAGAGACTGATCCCTACAGCCTATACTTTGCATGGCGTTTACCACAACCGCGCCGCAAGTGCAGCCGGTATGCGGTAATCGCAGCAGATGCGATTTTTTTCACCGCATCTGCTGCGAATTTCAAAAAACGCTGATGTGAAAGGGCCCTTAATGGACTGCTGATAATTGAAAAATTTGGAATATATCTACCACAGTAGCTTGCCATTCCAAGAAAAGAGCATACTTCACTGGCAGTTTGTGGAATTGAGGCTGTTTTAATGGATTCTACTTTCTTAGGATCAGGTTGTACTCCTTTTGCCGAGAAGATGTGACCATAGAACTCTAGTGAACTTCTATCAAATTCGCATTTTTCTTTGTTTAAAGTGAGTCCAGCAGAGAGCAGGCATTCGAAGATGTTGTATAGTGCACGATTATGTTCAGCCTGAGTTTTACCAAAAACCAGTATGTCATCACTGTAATTAAAGGCATTTGGAATGTGTTGAATGATGCTCCTTATCGCATCCTGAAAAATTTCTGCTGCTGAGCAGATTCCAAAAGTCAATCTTTTATATCTTCTGAGGCCCACATGTGTGGAAAATGTTGTTAAGTATCTGGATTCTGGACTCAGTTCTAATTGGTGATAGCCTTTATTGAGGTCGAGCTTTGATAAATGCATGATGTCATCAATCGTGGGTGAGATATGTCTTTCTCTCTGGATAGCGGTGTTGGGTAGGCGCATGTCAACACACAGTCTCACCTGCTCAGGAGTCTTTGGTTTTGGAACTACCACAAGTGGAGAGACCCACGGAGTGGGACCAGTAACAGTTTCAATGACGTCCTCATCCATGAGGAATTGAAGTTCTTTTTCTACCTTCTTTCTCAGGTGAAAAGGAATGCGTCTATGTGGTTGGGCTACTGGACGAACACTGTCGTCCATATGAAGATGTACTTGAGGGTCCTTTAATTTCCCCATACCACTAAATAAGGAGGGAAAACTGTTTACCATGGCTTGTACATCAATATAGGCCGGGTCAGTTATGGTATGAATAATTTGGATGAGACCTAGCTTCAATGCAGTGTGATAGCTGAAAAGACAGGCTCCCGATCCTTCTAATGTTTGAAAAGTGGTTTTCTGCCTGTTTTCTTTATAGCTGATTTCCGTGTCAAATTGTCCTCTTGTAGCTAGAGGTGTTGTAGATTCATATGGAAAGATTTTAGTATTCACTTGCTGTAAAACTGGCTTATTTTTCAATTGTTCATATGCAGTGCTGTCTATAATATCCACTGAAGCACCCGTATCTATTGTAAAGGTGATATTGGTGTTGCAGATTGGGAGTGTGATGCAGGGAGACTGTACTGAGCCAGTAATAAAAATGGGTATAACCTGGCTCGACCCTTCTGAGGTGCTCTGAGGAAAATTTATACCAAAGTGAGAGTTCAGTTAGCCTCGGCACACTCAATTAGAAATGAGATAAACTGAGAAGTTTTTCTTTGTGTTGCTCTTTTTATTGTATAAAGAAAAATTAGTCCCATGTTTCGGCTCAACACGAGCCTTCCTCAGGAAACTGAGCTTTATCACAGCCTCTTGAGTGATAAAGCTCAGTTCCCTGAGGAAGGCTCGTGTTGAGCCGAAACGTGGGAATAATTTTTCTTTATACAATAAAAAGAGCAACACAAAGAAAAACTTCTCAGTTTATCTCATTTCTAATTGAGTGTGCCGAGGCTAACTAAACTCTCACTGTACTGAGCCAGTGGTAAAGATGGTGAACACATAGTTTTCCACCCCAGACATTTCTTCTGTGTCCTGATTTACCATTTTTATACTTGCGGGCTTTGTTAGAGGCAGAGAAGACTTGTACTGGGCTGACCTGCAGACAGCTGTAAAATGATTCCCTTTTCCACATTTAGGGTGCCTTCACATTTGTGTATTAAGTAGTCAGTGAGAGCTTTGGTGCAATTGCTGTATGTGTCTGGCTTGGCTGCAGGTAATGTGCTGTATACATCATAAACTCCTGAGCCCACACAATGTAGGAGAACGGCTTTCTTTCTTTCCTCCTCTTTTATGTCCACGGCTTCTAGAAAGTTCTCAAATCTGTGTAGCCATTTTCTCCAGTTATGGGAGAGATTAATAGCATCAGTCATATCAAACTGTGGGAAGCTGTGTAAGTATTCAGCCATGATAGAGTCTCTCAGTGATGCTGGTGTGTGAAGCAGTAAACAGGGATCAGTACTCATAGCAGCCGGTGATTATATCCCATCCTCATCACCAGTTTTAATGTCCACACGATATGAGGCATTCACAAGGGTAAACTTTAACTGTACTTTATTCTTTTCTTACATCTTTCTCCATCATATAACATAGCAGTCTTTCATCAGCATGCTCCAAAGTGAAACTACAAACTTAACTTCCCACCTCCTTTTTCTCATTACCCATGATACACTAGACCTAGTTTTCTTAAAGGGATCCTGTCACCCCCAAATCACCTCTAAACCTATTAAAACCTGTCCCTAGAGCATATTAACACTGTCCCTACACTCCTTTTAGCTCCTAAATGGCATTAGTCAAAGTGAATATAAACGTTTTATAAGTACCTGATTAGTCATGATAATGAGTGACTATGCTATTCATAGTCACTCATCAAGGCAGCCCCTCTTCTTCATATCACGCCTATTCAGGCGTGCTCGTCAGTCTATGTTCAAAATCGCGCCTCCCTGCGCGCCTCCCCTCTCTCTCATAGCGTCCGGGCTTCACTGTAAGCTGTATGACGCGATTCGCGTCATTCCCGGCGCCAGATGACGTATTTGCAGCCGCGCCGCGCTGTCAGCTTCAAGTCCCGCACTGCGCATGCGCATGGGCATGCGCAGTGCGTATTTTGAAGCTGACAGCGCGGCGCGGCTGCAAATACGTCATCCGGCGCCGGGAATGACGCGAATCGCGTCATACAGCTTACAGTGAAGCCCGGACGCTATGAGAGAGAGGGGAGGCGCGCAGGGAGGCGCGATTTTGAACATAGACTGACGAGCACGCCTGAATAGGCGTGATATGAAGAAGAGGGGCTGCCTTGATGAGTGACTATGAATAGCATAGTCACTCATTATCATGACTAATCAGGTACTTATAAAACGTTTATATTCACTTTGACTAATGCCATTTAGGAGCTAAAAGGAGTGTAGGGACAGTGTTAATATGCTCTAGGGACAGGTTTTAATAGGTTTAGAGGTGATTTGGGGGTGACAGGATCCCTTTAAAGAGACAGATCTAATTATTGTACATTACAGATATGAGCAAACTTTTTGAAGTTTGGGTTCGATTCCCCGAATGGGCATATGTTCGTTGAATAGATGTCGTTGAACTTACAAACCCTATTAAACTCAATAGAAGGCAAAATCAAGGCCATAGAAAACATGTTTAAAGGAGCCCAAACACAGCTCAAAGCATTTTACATTGGAGCCCCACTTTTTTGGCACAGCAATTTGCTTCCTCGACTATTACTTACCAAGCATCAGCACCACTGTCACCCTGCTTTTCGGCCCACATATGAATATTAAATCTTAATAAAATAAATTGAAAAAAAAAATGGCGAGGGGTTCCCCCATTTTTAATTACCAGCCAAAGTAAAGCTGACAGCTGGGGTTTGGTATTCTCAGGGTGGGAAGGGCCATATTTTTCAGGCCCTTACCACCCTAAAAATATCAGGCCACAGACGCCTCAGAACTGTCAACTCAATACGATACACCAATCTTGGCGCTTTTCCCCAACTCTTCCTGCTGCCCTGGTGCTCAGGAAGTTGGGGTTATAGATGGCGTTAACGACAGATGAGCTATCTTTAACCACTGGATTGGTATTGCTGAGGCGTCTTTGATACCCCCACATTACCAATCCTGTGAGCAAATAGATAAAAAACAGAGACAAAGAAAAATTTTTTAATTCAAATTAGAACACACAGAAAACCTGGTTTCACCCATTTATTTAGCCGAAACACACCCACCTTTGATGGTTATCCACACAGCACGATATCCACTGACGCACACTTGGCATGACTACATTGTTATGAAAGGAGTGTGCAGCTGTATTTAATTAATGGAGCTGCAAGCTTTCATCCAGAGATTGAGTGGCCATGCATAGTGATGTATGTGAAATTCATGCAAGTCTTGCATGTCTGTTGCCCAGTTTAATTCTAGCCTCACACTGAACAGTGGCTGTGAGCAGTGACATCAGACAGTTCATCTGAGGTTGCCACAGTAACAACTGTCGCAGTTAGCATGATAACTCAGCTATGTCTACAGATGAACAGTCAGACGTCACCGCTAACAGCCTGGCAGTGAGATTGAGCTGCTGCAGTGTGCAAATACTGTAATGGTCTCCACTTACTTCATGTAGCCATGCCTGGACATCGCTGTGTGTTTTATCATTGGAGGGTATGCTTGGGCTTCATGAATGTGTAACAGAGGGTTGTCTGTGTGTTTTATTTACAATAATGAAATTGTTTAATTGTGTTTTATTTCTAATGAACTAATTTTCTCTGTGTCTGTGTTTTTTAACTATTTACTCACTGATGAGTAAATGAGTAAATGAGTATTTACTCACGGATGAGAAAGCAGTAGCCGCATACTGCGACAGTAAGCGATTCACGCACGAAACTCACCAATGCAAGTCCATGGGTCCGACAAAATCACGGATGCAGTCGGACTGCGCAAGGATTATCCGAGTCGGACATATATCTTCCACTGATACATTATCATTCTGTAGCTGAGAACACTGTAAAATGTTCCTGTAAATGATTATACAGTAAATAGCTTCTAAGATAAAAAATGGATTACATATGGGCATCACTCGGATGTGATCTGATACAAATGTCGGACATAGCAGTTGGATGCAAAATGGACCAAAAAACAGGCAACACTTGTGATACTCTCAGGAACGTCAATCGGACCGCATTTTTACTCGCCAGTGTGTTTCCACCCTTATGGCAAGACTATCAGCCTGCAACTTTACATTCTGCATGATGCAGGGTCCCAGCAGGGACATTTCTTACAAGCAGTAAGTGACCAAACAACAAGCCATTTTTAGGGCAGTCCTTTTTTAATCAGCATCCTTTTTTGAAGCCTCCATCTGTTGCCACAGCTTTTCACAGATGACCGGGATGGATATTCTAGTTTGATAGTGTAGACTGCTCCCGCACTGTCTCACGGGTTCACATGGGCTACTCCTCCAGGGGCATTCTTCACCACCACCTGCCCCCCTAGCACACCCCGTCATGGCCACTGCTGAAAAATAGGATGGAGGAGTTAGGGGGCAGTCACTAACCTCTAGCAAACACCAGAGCCTCTTCAGGCTCTCTTGCCCAAGTGGGTTTCAATTCAGCTGTGTGGCTAACATGGTCAGGCCTGGGCAGCAATCGATGCTCCATTCTCTCTATGTTGGCCTCCTGGTGGCCCTCTTGGATTTCCCATGTGGTGGCGAACTGACTTACTCATACCACGTGCAACCCCTTGCAACCCTTTACCTTCATGAAGGTGACCACCTCCTGAACATAGAGGGTGTGGATTCATAAAGGCAGATGGTCATGCAGTGGGGTGGATTGGTTGACTCAACACTGGTCACCAGTAAAGATGAGCGACTCTGCTGATTGCTATTCAGTACTCACATGGATCTTATGGTATGGCCACCCAGCGTCATATGGTCTATGTAACGCCACCATCTTGCACACATGACCTTCAGAAGCAGCATAAAGTTAGAGTAGGGACAGAGAAAGCAGAATCTAGGGAGAGTGCTTCTTCAACCTAAATATAGTACAACAATTCTTTTAAGAACTACATCAAGTCTCTAGTAGCTCAGAATAGTGAAGGGCCAGTTTTTGGAGCAGGGACAAAGAAAATATTGAAATGTTCCAGTACCTGCATATTAGACCAACAGTTCTTTTTAGAACTAAATTTTCAGAACACATTGCGTACTATATAATAGAGTAGTTCTATTTTCTGGTGTCCTTTAAAAATCACTAATCCATTTGCCATCTCTAATTTTTAGGGTCACATTTTGCTTGGCCTGCACTGCAAAATCCAAAATATTAACATTGTCCTAGTAAGCTACTTAAAGGGAACCAACCACCCCAAATGACCACCCCGGACTAATAATATCGTTCCCTACTTGCAGCACATACATGTGCTGCAATGTTTTTTGCTAAAAAAACTGCTTTTTAAAACTTAAGATAATGCTTTAGAAACTTTATACCGAAGGGACGGGTGGGCGTTACTTACATGGGGCTAAAGCCGGGTTGCAGCTGCCATTCATCCTCCTGTGCTCGTCACATCAGTAACGACCAGCCCTTTTTGCAGCGTCCCAGGCTTGTGCACGGGATGTCATGCCCGTGCACACGTAATCAGCTACAGCCGGGAAGCGAGCGCGCGCTCTGACTTCCTGCGCTCGGCTGTGGAAGTCAGAGCGCGCGCTCGCTTCCCGGCTGTAGCTGATGACGTGTGCACGGGCATGACATCCCGTGCACCAGCCTGGGACGCTGCAAAAAGGGCTGGCCGTTACTGATGTGACGAGCACAGGAGGATGGATGGCAGCTGCAACCCGGCTTTAGCCCCATGTAAGTAATGCCCACCCGTCCTTTCGGTATAAAGTTTCTAAAGCATTATCTTAAGTTTTAAAAGGCAGTTTTTTTAGCTAAAAACATTGCAGCACATGTATGTGCTGCAAGTAGGGAACGATATTATTAGTCCAGAGGGGTCATTTGGGGTGGTTGGTTCCCTTTAAATCCTGTCAAATAGAGTAGTTCCATATTCTGGTGTCCTTTGAAAATCACTAATCCATCTGCCACCTCTAATTTTTAGGGTCACATTTTGCTTGGCCTGCACTACAAAATCAAAAATATTAACATTGTCCTAGTGAGCTACTTAAATCTTGCCAAATAGAGTAGTTCCATTTTCTGGTGTAATTTAAAAACCACTGATAATTCTGCCACCTCTAATTTTTGGGGTGACATTTTGCTTGGTCTGTGCCAAAAAGTCTCAAGAGGACCCCCTGCCTGATAAGCCTATACATCTATAGTATTCCACAAAATGTATATTTGTGTCACATCAGAGTGGCAGAGCGTACAAAATTTACTGGAGTGGTTGCATGACCTATGAGGGTCCAATAGGCCTATATGTGTCATTAATCCCCTGTTCCTGATTATTGCTTAACCTTCCAATGCTAGGCCAGGCCCTGTTAAAGACTCTGTGCCATGCATGCAGGCTGAGCCACTATACAATGTTTATTCTGGGTCAATTGATGCCATTTTGGTGGTATCTGAGCTTAATTTTTTGAAATGTGGAGACCTTAGTGGTGACTTTGTTGTGAGTTTTATGAATTTAGCAGGGCTCTCTTAGCACCATGCCTACAACTGTCACCTCATCTCCCTGTCAATGTTGATGCTTTAAATACTGGGCCAGACCTTGTCCCATGCATCCATAATACACAATGATGCAAATTTGAATTCTGCAGAATAGATTGCACTTTTCCTGATGTCTGTTCCTAAGTTGAGCTGTTTTGGCAGCTTTTCTGCCACTTTGAAGGTGTTTTCTAGGCTCTTGATTGTGTGTGCAGTTTGGACACCCAATAGTTAAATGACAATGAAGCTTCAGGAACGATGCTGATGTTTCACGGCTTCTTCAGAACAAATCAATATTATATTGCCATGTTTCAGGGCATTTCAGGGAGCCCTGAAATGCGTTAACTAATACATCAGTATTACATTCACCCTTTGGTGTCTCGTGGAATATGGCAGCACAGTTTTAGCGCTTCATCCACCCTACTTTAATTTTCTGAGATAATGACCTTTGGGTTTTCATTGGCTGTAAGCCATAATCCTCAACATTTACAGAAATAAACACTTGACATAGATCACTGTTTGTAATGACTCTATATAATGTATGTGTTTCCCTTTATGTATTGAATTAGTAAAAAAAATTAACTTTTTGATGATATTCTAATTCACTGAGATGCACCTGTATATTATATAGAGTCATTACAAAAAGAGTGATCTATTACAACTGTTTATTTGTGTAAAATTTTATGATTATGACTTACACCTAATGAAAACCCCAAAAGTCATTATCTCTGAAATTAGAATAGTATATACCGTATATACTCGCGTATAAGCCGAGTTTTTCAGCCCAAAAATTGGGCTGAAAAGTCTCCCCTCGGCTTATACGCGAGTATATACGGGACCCCTCACTGTTTGGCGCCCCCACCTCAGCATGGCCCCCCCCCGCACGCAGCGCTGCGCTCATACATTACCAGCCTGTCAGCTGTCATCCTCCGGTGGCGGATCGCGGCTCCCGGCTCCGGCTTCCATCTTCATCTGTGTCTTCCTGCATGTCACATGACCGGCCGGCGTCGCGATGACGTCATCGTGATGAGCCCCGGTCACAATGCAGGAAGACACAGATGAAGATGGAAGCCGGAGCCGGGAGCCGCGATCCGCCACCGGAGGATGACAGGCTGGTAATGTATGAGCGCAGCGCTGTGTGCGGGGGGGGGGGGGCCATGCTGAGGTGGGGGCGCCAAACAGTGAGGGGAGCCTGGGGCTGCTGTGTACTACCCCTGGGGCTGCTGTATATACCCCTGGGGCTGCTGTGTACTACCCCTGGGGCTGCTGTATATACCCCTGGGGCTGCTGTGTACACCCCTGGGGCTGCTGTGTACTACCCCTGGGGCTGCTGTGTACACCCCTGGGGCTGCTGTGTACACCTCTGAGGCTGCTGTGTACACCCCTGGGCTGCTGTGTACACCCCTGGGGCTGCTGTGTATACCCCTGGGGCTGCTGTGTATACCCCTGGGGCTGCTGTATATACCTCTGGGGCTGCTGTGTACTACCTAAGGGCTGCTGTATACCACTGGGGCTGCTGTATATACTGCTGGGGCCTGCATACCACTGGGAAGGCTGCTGTATACTACCACTGGGGGGGCCTATATACCTATGCTGGGGTCCACCCTCGGCTTATACACGAGTCAATAGGTTTTCCCAGGTTTTGGGGGCAAAAGTAGGGGGGTCGGCTTATACACGGGTCGGCTTATACACGAGTATATACGGTAAGTCCAACTGAAAAATTATTTTAAACTCATAAATGTTGGCCTAATAAAAAGTATGTACTGTAAATGCATTCCACACTTGGTCGGTGCTCCTCTTGCATAAACTACTGCATCAATGCGGCGAGGTATGGAGGCTATCAGCCTGTGGCACGGTTGAGGTGTTATGGAAGCCCAGGCTGCTTTGATAGCAGCCATCAGCTAATCTACATTGTTGCATCTGGTGTCTCTCATCTTCCTCTTGACAATATCCCAAAGATTCTCTATGAAGTTTAGGTCAGGTGACTTTGCTGGCCAATCAAGCACAGTGATTCTGTGGTTATTAAACCAAGTATTGGAAATTTCATTTTGCAGCAGGACATTGCACCTGTCTACACTGCCAAAAGTACCAAATCCAAAGAGCTTGTCAGTAGATGGAAGCATGATATGCTCTACAATTTCCTCGTAGATTGCAGTGCTGACTTTTGTCTTGATAAAACATCATGAATTATGGAAACGTCACACTAGACCTAAAGCAGCTTGAATTGTATGCCTCTCTTGCTTTTCCTGCAGACTATGGGTCCTTGATTTTAAAATAAAGTACAAAATTTACATTCATCTGAAGACAACACCTTGGACAATAGAGAAACAGTGCAGTCCTTTTTCTCTTTGGCCCAGGTAAGGCTGGGGTCACACATAAGCCCTTAGTCCGTTTTTTGGCTTCATTTTTGTCATTTTTTTTTTCTAAGTCCAAAAACTGACAGAAAATCGGATTGGATGTAATAAACACCCTGTCCGTTTTTTTCTGGACCTCAAAACATTGCTCTGTCCGTTTTTGAGCCAAAAATGTTGCTAGCAACGTTTTTGGCATCAGTTAAAAAACGCATGCGTTTTTTTAACATGGGGCCCTATGGGAAACGCATGCATTAACGCATGGCACATATAGGCACTTGCGTTAACGCATGCGTTACCGCATATGCGTTTTTAATGAAAAAATGACTAAGTCCAAAAATGTTCAGGGGTGCAGGAGGCTCAAAAAGCACCCTATAAGAAACGGATTGGTGATGTAAATCACTTCCAAAAACGGACTTCTATGTGTGACCCCAGCCTAAGACACTTCTTGCGATCTCTATTGGTGCTGAGTGGCTTGACACAAGGAATGCAACATTTGTAGCCTATGTCCTGGATACATCTGTGTGTGATGGCTCCTGAAGCACTGACTCCAGCAGTAGTCCACTCCTTGTGAATTTTCCCCAATTTTTTGAATGAACTTCTTATAACAATCCAATCAAGGCTGCAGTGCACCTTTTTCTAGCACATGTTTTCCTTGCACTCTACTTTCTATTAATATGTTTGGATATAGCACTCTTTGAACAGCCAGCTTCCTTAGCAATGCACTTTTGTGGCTTATCCTCTTTGTGGAGTGTGTCAAAGACTGTCTTCTGGACATCTATGAAGTCAGCAGTCTTCCCCATGATTGTGTAGTCTACTGAACCAAACTAATGGACCATTTTAAATGCTTAGTATGCCTTTGCAGGTGTTTTGTGTTACTTATTCTAATTTTCTGAGATAATAAATTTTGTTTTTTCATTGGCTGTAAGCCATAATCATCAACACTAACAAAAATAAACAATGCAAATAGATCAATCTGTTTGTAATAACTCAATGGGGAGGGTGCAGCTGTGCTGGGGGAGAAAATGGCTAGAAGGTTGGAGGAGTGTTTAAACTAGGGATTGGGGGGGAGGGTATTCATTGTATAGGAGGGGAAGATAGTGTAAACAGTAACCTGGGCACAAGTAATAAAATTGGGGGTGGCATGGGGGGTGGGGTTAGAACAGTCAATCTAGTAGGAAGGAATAGAGGTAAAGAGAGATGCATAAAGTGCATGTTCACTAATGCCAGAAGCCTCACCAACAAAATGGAGGAATTAGAATTGATTTTGTTGGAAAATAATTATGACATGGTGGGGATTTCAGAGACTTGGCTGGATGAGAGTCATGACTGGGCTGTTAATTTACAGGGCTATTGTCTGTTCAGAAATGACCGTACAAATAGGCGAGGAGGAGGTGTATGTTTATACGTAAAATCATCCTTAAAACCCATCCTGCGTGATAATATAGGTGAATCTAATGGAAATGTAGAGTCTCTGTGGGTGGAGATAAGGGGAGGGGGAAAAAATAATAAATTACTGATAGGGGTTTGTTATAAGTCCCCAACAATAATGGAAGTGGAGGAGAATATCCTCATAAAGCAAATAGATGAAGCAGCGACTCAGGGAGAAGTCATTATTATGGGGGACTTCAACTACCCTGAAATACATTGGGGATCAGAAACCTGCAGTTCTAGCAAAGGTAATAAGTTTTTGAAAACTATAAGAGACAATTACCTTTCACAACTGGTTCAGGACCCAACAAGAAGGGGGGCACTGCTGGACCTAATATTAACCAACAGGCCAGACCGCATATCAAATATACGGGTTGGAGGTCACTTGGGTAATAGTGATCATAACTTAATAAGCTTTCAAGTATCCTTTACTAAGACGTGTAGTAGAGGGGCCACAAGGACACTAAACTTCAGGAAGGCAAATTTCCAACGGTTGAGAGATGATCTTAGTGCAATAAACTGGGACGATGTCCTGAGACATAAAAGTACACAACACAAATGGGAGATGTTTATTAGCATCCTGAATAGGACCTGTGCACAATATATACCCTATGGGAATAAGCATGCTAGAAATAGGAGGAAACCACTATGGCTAAATAAAGCGGTAAGAAGTGCAATATGTGACAAAAAGAAAGCATTTAGGGAATTAAAGCAAGTAGGTAGTGATGAAGCATTAAATAAATACAGAAAATTAAATAACATTGTAAAAAGCAAATCAAGGCAGCAAAGATTGAGACAGAGAGACTCATTGCCAGAGAAAGTAAAAAGAATCCCAAAATATTTTTTAACTACATAAATAGTAAGAAACTAAAAAATGATGGTGTTGGCCCCTTTAAAAATAGTCTGGGTGAAATGGTGGATGAGGATGAGGAAAAAGCAAATATGCTAAATGACTTTTTTTCAACAGTATTTACACAAGAAAATCCCATGACAGACAATATGATCAGTGATAACAAAAATTCTCAATTAAACGTCACCTGCTTAACCCAAGAGGAAGTACGGTATCGTCTAAAAATCACTAAAATTGACAAATCCCCGGGCCCAGATGGGATACACCCCAGAGTGCTGCAGGAATTAAGTACTGTCATAGATAGACCATTATTTTTAATATTTAAAGATTCCATAATATCAGGGTCTGTACCACAGGACTGGCGTATAGCAAATGTGGTGCCAATATTCAAAAAGGGGACAAAAACTGAACTTGGAAATTATAGGCCAGTAAGCTTAACCTCTACTGTGGGTAAAATCCTAGAGGGTTTTCTAAGAGATGCTATACTGGAGTATCTGAACAAAAATAACCTCATGACCCATTATCAACATGGTTTTACGAGGGACCGTTCCTGTCAAACTAATCTAATAAGCTTCTATGAAGAAGTAAGTTCTGGACTGGACCAAGGAAATGCAGTGGATGTGGTGTATATGGACTTTTCAAAAGCTTTTGATACGGTGCCACACAAAAGGTTGATACATAAAATGAGGGCAATGGGGATAGGGGAAAATATGTGTAAGTGGGTTAAGAACTGGCTTAGTGATAGGAAACAAAGGGTGGTTATTAATGGAACACACTCAGAATGGGTCACAGTTAACAGTGGGGTACCACAGGGGTCAGTGTTGGGCCCGCTCCTATTTAATATAATTATTAATGACCTTGTAGGGGGCATACAGAGTAGAATCTCAATATTTGCAGATGACACTAAACTCTGCAGGGTAATCAATACAGAGGAGGACAATTTTATATTACAGGAGGATTTATGTAAACTAGAAGCTTGGGCTGCTAAATGGCAAATGCGCTTTAATGGGGATAAATGTAAAGTCATGCACTTGGGCAGAGGAAACAAAGGGTATAATTATGTGCTTAATTATAAAACACTGGGCAAAACTACCACTGAAAAAGACCTGGGTGTATGGGTAGATGACAAACTCACATTTAGTGGCCAGTGTCAGGCAGCTGCTGTAAAGGCAAATAAAATAATGGGATGTATTAAAAGAGGCATAGATGCTCATGAGGAGAACATAATTTTACCTCTATACAAGTCACTAGTGCGACCACACTTAGAATACTGTGTACAATTCTGGTCTCCGGTGTATAAGAAAGACATAGCTGAACTAGAGCGGGTCCAGAGAAGAGCGACAAAAGTTATTAGAGGACTAAGGGGTCTGCAATACCAAGACAGGTTATTAAACTTGGGGTTATTTAGCTTGGAAAAACGAAGGCTTAGGGGTGATCTTATAATAATGTACAAATATATGAGGGGGCAGTACAGAGACCTTTCTAATGATCTCTTTACTCTTAGGCCTGAGACTGGGACAAGGGGGCATCCTCTACGTCTGGAGGGAAGAAGGTTTAATCATAATCACAGACGTGGATTCTTTACTGTAAGAGCAGTGAGACTATGGAACTCTCTGCCACATGATGTTGTAATGAGTGAGTCACTACTAACATTTAAGAAGGGCCTGGATGCCTTTCTTGAAAACTATAATATTACCGGTTATATATACTAGATTCTTTGATAGGGCGTTGATCCAGGGAATTAGTCTGATTGCCGTATCTGGAGTCAGGAAGGAATTTTTTCCCCCAATGTGGAGCTTAGTGTTGCCACATGGGGTTTTTTTGCCTTCCTCTGGATCAACATGTTAGGCTATGGGTTGAACTAGATGGACTTAAAGTCTTCCTTCAACCTTAAAAACTATGTTACTATGTTACTATGTATATATTATATGCATTTCACTTTATGTATTGAATTACTGAAATAAATGATCTTTTTCATGATATTCTAATTTATTGAGAACTACTTGTTTGTAATGTTGAGTTTCTACACGTGGGTAGGTTGCAAATCAGTAGTTGACGAGGCAAATTAAAGTACTGCTGTAGCACTGCAAGACTGGTGAAACATGAGATGACTTTCTGAAATGGGTGCTGGCACTACATACCTTACCATCTATTTATGGCACATCAGGGTATTTTTTTAGAAACCACTGTACAACTCAGTTTAGCACATGAGCCATGCAAGAAACTTGTAACAGTTTGCCATGCTTTAAAGCCATTACTAGTTTCCACCCATTATTGCACATGACCAGGCCTGGTTGCAGGTTCAGCGGGGAGAGCCACTAATCTTTTTATTGTCTCATGCAACAGCTATTCTGAAGAATGTAGTTTATGACCTAAAGAGATGAGCTGGAGCAGATCATGTTGCTGCTTCTAAGAGGCAATTCTGCAGAACTCCAAGCTTGAGAATGATGGGGAGGGTAATTCAGTAGAGGAGCAGGAGGAGAAGGGGAGGCAGGAACTGGCATGTGGGCACACTGAAACCCTGATGAAAGTTGGACCTGCTATTTTTGGCATGAGTAGGATGTGGGATGTCTCAGGATGCAACTCTTTTCCTTTCCACAACTACTTGTCTTCATGTCTGTTGTTAGGTGGACCTTCCCAGTTATGGAAATGGTCAGAATATGGTTGATATTGTTTAATTTATTATTTAATAATTTAGTTTCATATGATTTAATGCTGATATTCAACATTGTTTGTGTTTGTTACTGTGGGTGCATTGCCTGGTATTTACATTCCTTTCCAACATCTGGGGCAGGGACAACTGCAAACATCACTGGGACAACAAAGTAAATGTGGTTGATGTTGATTGCTGTGTCTGTGCAAGTTGTGGGTAGGAAGTATTAGCATCTGCTTACTGGACAGCAGATTGAGAAAGATGTAGCACAGGTGAAGTGGCGTTGGTTTTACCCAGAGATACAGATGTTGTACACAGGTGTTCTGCCCACCAACTGGGTTGCTTTGCTGTCAAGTGCTTGAGAATTTTGCTGGCGCTCAGGTTGGCATTCATCTTGCCTCTGCTCAGCTTGGTATAAAAAATGCTGCAAATTACACTATTGTTCTGTGAAAGATTTGTTTATCATAAAAAATGCCATACAGAGGGAGAACGCCCCTTTGGTCTGAGATCTGGCTGAGTTGGGGTGCTGTTTGGAATAGTTGACCCAGTTCTTACTCTAGTCAAACTACTACCTCTTCCTGCCTGTTCTTTTGCTCCATCCACCTCTGCGCTGCTGTGCTTGCTATGAGTGCTAGTTATCCAGGTTCAATCAGTGGCCTCATAATTGACCAACTCATCTTCCAATTTCTCAATCTGATTCTCCTCCTGAATTGAGGTTTTAGTCTGACCTGATGACAACTGGGTTTCCTCATCATCATCTTCCACGTTTTGAGACAGTAATTGTTATTTCCCAATGTGGCTCTCCTCTGGCCGTAGGTGCTCAAACATTTGGGTATTTCCGCACTCCACCTACTCATGTCCCTTTTGAATGGTGCATGGTGAAAGTCCAGAATGAATAAAAGGGAACATAAAGAGCTCTTCAGATTGCACAAGTTAGGAGAAATATGTATTCTAGGACCCATGATGGGGGGAGGAAAAAGGAAGAGAATGAGGATTGTCCGGCCAAACCATTGGCTACCGTGATTGGACCGTGTGGAAGATTCAGTGGTGCTGCTTTTCATCAGATAGGAGGCATTGTCTTCCATCCAACCAATAACGTGGAGGTAACTAAGACTGCGCTGTCGACAGGGGACAGGTTGGGGTGGACCCAATTTTTGTAGATGGCTCACTGTGGACCCATCTAAATGAGTGACTGAGGGCTCTTCAATATGAATAAGTGAGGACAAAGATATATCAGTATAGATATTATAGAGAGTATAGATGAGGGCCCTCACAAATGAATAGAAGAAGGCTCTCTCAAATTAATAGAGAAAGGCCCTCCTGAATGTATGGTAATGGGACACGTGAGGCCCCTCGCAAAACTCAAGATTCCTTATACCTGCTGGCACCCTGAAAACTTGAATTGAGGGCCGCAGAATGACATGGAGGTGGTGTTGGAGGAGGAAAAAAAGGAGTAGGAAAAGGGTAAAGCTGAAAATATCAATGGGCACATTGTAGCTGGCATTGTAAAGTGCTATGGAATATGTATTCCACTATCTCAGTGAAAATGCATAAGGGACCACCCACATGTATGATGTCTTTGGGGTTAGAAGGATGTGGTTGTTTAATATTAACTAATAGTGATGAGCGAGCATGCTCGCCACTACTCGGTACTCGCATGAGTATCACAGTACTCGGGATGCTCGGCGAGCACCGAGTAATGGCGCGATGCTCATGCTCATGCTGGGGTCCACCTCCCTGCATGTTGGTGCTCTTTACAGAGCCAGCCCACATGCAGTGATTGGCTACCAGACACTGTAATGCCACAGCCATGTTGGTTGTGGCATTACAGTGATTGGCTGGCCGCACAGCGTCATCAGGTCTTTATAAGACCTGACCGCGCTGTGCTCTTCACTCTGATCCATAGACAGTCAGTGTAGGGAGAGGTGCTGCTGATTCAGGGACAGATTTGTGGCCTTTCAGCTAGTGTAGGTGCAGGGCTGTGCTAATCTAACACAAACAACAGTCCTTCTGAGGACTAATTAGCTGTATACAAGAAGGCAGGGAGGCAGAGTATATAGGAAAGTTAGGTGTGCCAGTATACCAGCCAGCATCACATCTGTGGCTGGCTTTTAATCTCTTCTATCCATCCCAAAACAGTCCTTGTAAGGATTAATTTAAATCTCTATAGGCAAGAGGGGTATATAGCTCCATTTTCTAGACCTCATAAGACGCTGTCTACCTGTACGCAGCATTTGTAGCAGGTCACATATGTAGCCGGCAATATCTAATTTGTCATCTCTCCATCCCAAAACAGTCCTGTTAACTGTTATTCTCCTGGTCACCACTATACACTTGTTATCTTCCGGTCATTTTTGACCGGACCTAATAAAGTCTTGATTTTTAGCTAATTTAAGTGTTTTAATTGAATAATTTTTGCAGTATTATATTGTACTAGCTGTGAGCCCGATGCAAATGCATCGGGATTCTAGAACGTGGCAATATTATTTGCATTAATAGCATTATTATTACCATTATTATCATAATTATTAGCATTAACAGCATTATTATTAGCATTAATAGCATTATTAATAGCAATAATAGTACTAATAATAGTATTGTTATTAGTATTAATAGCATTATTACCATAAATAGCATTAATAATAGTGTTAATAGCATTATTATGAGGAGTAATACCATTATTAGCATTAATAAAATTATTAATAGCATTAATAGAATTAAAAATAGCATTATTAATAGGATTAATAGCATGATTATTAGCCTTAATAGCATTAATAGCATTAATATTAGCATGAATAGCATTAATAGCATTATTAATAACATTAATAGCATTATTAATAGCATTAATAGCCTAAATAATAGAATTAATAGCATAAATAATCGCATTAATACCATGAGTATTAGCATAAAGAGCATTAATAGCAATATTATTAGCATTAATAGAATTTTGAATAACATAAATAGCATGATTATTAGCCTTAATAGCATTATTAATAGCGTTAATATGATTATTATTAGCATTATTAGCATTAATATTAGCATTAATAGCATAATTATTAGCATTAATAGCAATATTATTAGCAGTAATAGCATTATTATTAGCATTAATAGCATTATTAATAGCATTAATAGCATTAATAATACAATTAATAGCATTAATATTAGCATTAATAGCATTAATAGTATTATTAATAGCATGAATAGCATTATTAATAGCATTAATAGCATTAATAGCATTAATAGCATTATTAATAGCATTAATAGCATAAATCATAGAATTAATAGCATAAATAATCGTATTAATAGCATTACTATGAGCATAAAGAGCATTAATAGCAATATTATTAGCATTAATAGCATTTTGAATATCATAAATAGCATGATTATTAGCCTTAATAGCATTATTAATAGCGTTAATATGATTATTATTAGCATTATTAGCATTAATATTAGCATTAATAGCATAATTATTAGCATTAATAGCATTATTATTAGCAGTAATAGCATAATTATTAGCATTAATAATAGCATTATATAGCAATATTATTTGCATTAATAGCATTATTATTACATTAATAGCATAATTATTAGCATTAATAGCCTAATTATTAACATTAATAGCAGTAATAATAGCATTAATAGCAATATTATTTGCATTAATAGCATTATTATTACCATTAATAGCATAATTATTAGCATTAATAGCATAATTATTAACATTAATAGCATAATTAATTTAGCATATATAGCATTAATAGCAATATTATTTGCATTAATACCATTATGATTACCATTAATAGCATAATTATTAGCATTAATAGCATAAATATTAGCATTAATAGCATAATTATTAGCATTAATAGTATAAATATTAGCATTAATAGCATAATTATTAGCATTAATAGCATAAATATTAGCATTAATAGCAATATTATTTGCATTAATAGCATAATTATTAGCATGAATAGCATAATTATTAATATTAATAGCATTAATAATAGCATTAATAGCAATATTATTTGCATTAATAGCATTCTTATTACCATTAATAGCCTAATTATTAGCATTAATAGCATAATAATTACCATTAATAGCATTAATAATAGAATTAATAGCAATATTATTTGCATTAATAGCATTATTATTACCATTAATACCATAATTATTAGCATTAATAGCATAATTATTAGCATTAATAACATAAATATTAGCATTAATAGCATAATTATTAGCATTAATAGCATTATTATTAGCAGTAATAGCATTATTAATAGCATAAATAAAATTAATAATCAATTAATAGCATTTATTTATTTTTTTATTATTATTTTTTATTTCATTATTTATTATTTTTTATTTTTTTATTATTTTTTTATTATTTTTAATTATTTTTTTTATTATTAAATTTATTATTTATTTAAAGTGAGCCTGAGCAGAGACAGTTCTCCTTCAGTCCGCTGAAAGGCTGATATTATTAGCATATATTTATTTTTTTTATATTATTTTTTTTAATTATTTATTATTTTTTATTTATTTTTTTATTATTTATTTAATTATTTTTTAATTATTTTTTTTAATATTAAATTTATTATTTATTAAAGTGAGCCTGAGGCAGAGACCCAGTTCTCTTTTAGGTCCGCTGAAAGGGCTGATATTATAAGCATATATTTTATTTTTTTTATTATTATTTTTTTTTTAATTATTTATTATTTTTTATTTATTTTTTTATTATTTTTTTATTATTTTTTTATTATTTTTTTATTATTAAATTTTCATATTTATTTAAAGTGAGCCTGAGGCAGAGACCCAGTTCTCTTTCAGGTCCGCTGAAAAGGCTGATATTATTAGCATATATTTATTTATTTTATTATTATTTTTATTTAATTATTAATTATTTTTTATTTATTTTTTTATTATTTTTTAATTATTTTTTAATTATTTTTTTTATTATTAAATTTATTATTTATTTAAAGTGAGCCTGAGGCTGAGACACAGTTCTCCTTCAGGTCCGCTGAAAGGGCTCATATTATTAACATTTAAATTTTTTTTTTATTATTATTTTTAAATTAATTATTTATTTTTTTATTTATTTTTTAATTATTTTTTAATTAATTTTTTAATAATTTTTTTTATTATTAAATTTATTTGTTGACATACATTAGCGGTGTGTCAGCGAATTAACGGCCGGGCCCCTGGTTCTATTTGTCAGCCCCAAAATCGCGGACACACCGCTAATGTATGTCTATGGGCAGTGAGGTCGAATTCTGATTGGTCGGCGTCAGCAGAGAGCGACCAATCAGAAATCGAGCTGACTGCCCATAGACATGCATTAGCGGTGTGTCCGGGATTTTAGGGCCGACAAATAGAACCAGGTGGGCGGCCATAAAATCGCCGACACACCGCTAATGTATTTCAATGGGATATGAGGTGCTCTTCTGATTGGCTGAGGGCATTGGACAGCGACCAATCAGAAGAGCGGCTCACATCTCATACAGATAGAATGGCGGAATTTTCGTCCATTCTATCTTAATGAGAAGTGAAGAGGACGTCGGAGATGGAAGTTGGCGGAAAAGAAGACAGAAGAGCCCGGGGGCCGGACGAAGAGCCGGAGATGGCGGAAAGAAGAGAGAAGAGCGGCGGGGCCAGGAGGAAGAGGACGGCTGGCCGGACGAAGGACTTGTGGATCGGACGGACGATCAGATGACTAAGAAGGCATGTAAGTGATCGACGGGGGCGTTAGGTTAGGGGACGGAGGGGGCTTCGGGCTTAGGGCGTTAGGTGTTAGCGGCGGGAGCTTAGGAGGCGGCGGGGCTTAGGGGATAGGGGCTTAGGGGGTAGGGGGGGTAGGGGCTTAGGTGCGGCTTCGGGGGTAGGGGGTTAGGTGCGGCAGAGGGTAGTGGCTGCGGCGGGGTAGTGGGCTTGATGCGGCGGGGTAGTGGCTGCGGCGGGGTAGTGGCTTAGGGCGGCAGGGGGTAGGGGCTTAGGTGCGGCTTAGGGGGTAGGTGCGGCGGGACTTAGGGGGTAGGGGCTTGCGGCAGAGGGTAGTGGCTGCGGCGGGGGTAGTGGCTTAGGTGCGGTTTCGGGGGTAGGGGGTTAGGTGCGGCAGAGGGTAGTGGCTGCGGCGGGGGTAGTGGGTTTGATGCGGCGGGGTAGTGGCTGCGGCGGGGTAGTGGCTTAGGGCGGCAGGGGGTAGGGGCTTAGGTGCGGCTTAGGGGGTAGGTGCGGCGGGCCTTAGGGGGTAGGGGCTTGCGGCAGAGGGTAGTGGCTGCGGCGGGGTAGTGGCTTAGGTGCGGCTTCGGGGGTAGTGGGTTAGGTGCGGCTTCGGGGGTAGGGGGTTAGGTGCGGCTTAGGGGGTAGGGGCTTGCGGCAGAGGGTAGTGGCTGCGGCGGGGTAGTGGCTTGGGTGCGGCGTCGGGGGTAGTGGGTTAGGTGCGGCTTCGGGGGTAGGGGGTTAGGTGCGGCAGAGGGTAGTGACTGCGGCGGGGGTAGTGGCTTAGGGCGGCAGGGGGTAGGGGCTTGCGGCAGAGTGTAGTGGCTGCGGCGGGGTAGTGACTTAGGGCGGCAGGGGGTAGGGGCTTGCGGGGCGGGTAGTGGCTTAGGGGTTAGGTGCGGCAGAGGGTAGTGGCTGCGGCGGGGTAGTGGCTTAGGGGGCAGGGGGTAGGGGCTTGCGCATGCTAGGGTACGGCTGCGGCGGGTAGTGGCTTAGGGCGGCAGGGGGTTAGGGGCTTGGCGGCGGCGGGTAGTGGCTTAGGGGTTAGGTGCGGCAGAGGGTAGTGGCTGGCGGGGCGGGGGTAGGGCTTGGCGGCAGGGGGTAGGGGTGTTTGCTTAGGTGCGGCGTCGGGGTAGGGGCTTGCGGCGGGGTAGTGGCTGCGGCGGGTAGTGGCTTAGTGTGCGGCGTCGGGGGTAGGGGTTAGGTGCGGCTTCGGGGGTTAGGGGGTTAGGTGCGGCAGAGGGTAGTGGCTGCGGCGGGTAGTGGCTTAGGGCGGCAGGGGGTAGGGGCTTGCGGCAGAGGTATGGCTGCGGCGGGTTAGTGACTTAGGGCGGCGGGGGTAGGGGCTTGGCGGCGGGGTAGTGGCTTAGGGGTTAGGTGCGGCAGAGTGTAGTGGCTGCGGCGGGGTAGTGGCTTAGGGCGGCAGGGGGTAGGGGCTTGCGGCAGAGGGTAGCGCGTGCGGCGGGTAGTGGCAGTTAGGGCGGCAGGGGGCTTAGGGGCGGCGGCGGGTAGTGGCTTAGGGTTAGGTGCGGCAGAGGGTTAGTGGTCTGCGGCTGCGGTAGTGGCTTAGGGCGGCAGGGGGTAGGGGTGTTTGGCTTAGGTGCGGCGTCGGGGGTAGTGGGTTAGGTGCGGCTTCGGGGGTAGGGGGTTAGGTGCGGCGAGGGTAGTGGCTGCGGTGGGGTAGTGGCTTAGGGCGGCAGGGGTAGGGGCTTGCGGCAGAGGGTAGTGGCTGCGGCAGGGTAGTGGCTTAGGGCGGCAGGGGTAGGGGCTTCGGCGGCGGGGTGTAGTGGCTTAGGGGTTAGGTGCGGCAGAGGGTAGTGGCTGCGGCGGGGTAGTGCTTAGGGCGGCAGGGGTAGGGTGTTTGGCTTAGGTGCGGCGTCGGGGGTAGTGGGTTAGGTGCGGCTTCGGGGGTAGGGGGTTAGGTGCGGCAGAGGGTAGTGGCTGCGCGGGGTAGTGGCTTAGGGCGGCAGGGGGTAGGGCTTTCGGCAAAGGGTAGTGGCTGCGGCGGGGTAGTGGCTTAGGGCGGCAGGGGGTAGGGGCTTCGGCGGCGGGTAGTGGCTTAGGGGTTAGGTGCGGCAGAGGGTAGTGGCTGCGGCGGGGTAGTGGCTTAGGGCGGCAGGGGGTAGGGGTGTTTTAGAGCATGGCGCTGTAGTGTACAGCGCGATGGTATACTACAGTCCCATGGGCATACGCGTGTCGGCCCTTAAGCGCCAGCGGACATTGCGAGTCGTTGGCGCTTATGGGCATGGGACTGTAGTATACTATAGCGGTGTACACTACAGTCGTATGGGCTTCTGTGGCTTGGTTAGCGGTGGGCGGCCACGGACAGAGTCCAGGAGAAACAGCCTGGACTCGCTAACCAAGCCACCGGAAGTTGCGCCGCTCCGACGGAAGTCAGTTATGGCAATTATATAATAGATATGAACCTGGTTGTTTATAAACAAATGAAAAATGGAAAGAAAAACTATTTTTTTTTTTTTTTTATGTCAAAACATTTAACATGGCTTTATTGGAATATTTATGCATATTGCATATTTGCACATACAAATATAATTATTCATCCAACTGTGAACTATAACTAATAACAATAAACTAAATGTAATTATATTATTTAAAAAAAAAAATTAACAGTTCAGTTTTTTTTTATGCAAAATGATAAATAAGTCACACGGTGCAAAATTTACTGTTTGCAATTGTCACAGGTATAATTGACATGTCTTTTGCATAAATATTTTTCACATCTGTAACACATCACATTTGATTTGTGATTGCTTGATGTTGGACAGAAGTCATATCGTTTCCGTTTTAGGCTGGTTGCGTTGCTCGTGGCGTCCGTGGGTATTGTAACAGTGCTGGTGTAAGCTGTTGGTTCACTTTCTTTATCTTGCTGTTGGATCCTGTGGACAATGGCTGCCGCTCCATTAGCTCTGGGTGTTACCTTTCGTTCCTCAATATATGGGCTAACCAGTGATTTCCCAACTCCTCTATAAAAAGTCTTCTCTTATATAGTTTATTTTTGTTCCAATTTGGGTCTATTTCCTTCCATAGCACGAATGCAGAACTGAATTGAACTATTTTACAGGAACAGCAGGGTAAAAATATTTGGCACATAACTATACTGGAAGGTAATCCATCAGCAGTATTGTAATCAGAAAATGTATGTATGTGTAAATCTGCATGGACCAAAAGGACCTAAATAAATTGATAAATAGTAGTAGATGTAATATATAGTCCAAAATGAGATTATAGCTCCTTTATTTTACTCATAAAATAGCTGGAGATCACTATAAAAGGCTATCGGTCATTTTTGACCGAAGACTACAAGTGTATAAAAAATTGTGGAGCAAAAAGTAAACATCAAAAAAATATATGAAAATACGCATAGTAAGAACCCCTCAAATGAGGAAAAGTCAATCAACCACAAGTTTCAGAACCGCATCTTGAATATTTAAAAAAATATTAAAGTCCAAAATCAGTCATTTTTGACCAAAGACAACAGCAGGGTTAAGGATTAATTTAAATCTTTATAGGCAAGAGGGGTATATAGCTCCATTTTCTAGACCTCACAAGACGCTGTCTACCTATACGCAGCATTTTTAGCACGTCACGTGTGTAGCCGGTAATATCTAATTTGCCATTTCTCCATCCCAAAACAGTCCTGTTAAGGATTAATTTAAATCTCTATAGGCAAGAGGGGTATATAGCTCCATTTTCTAGACCTCACAAGATGCTGTCTACCTGTACGCAGATTTTTAGCTGGTGTCTAGCCTGTAATACTAATTTCATCAATCCATCTAAAAAACATTAATTGGAATGCATCAGTTAGTTGTATACAGAAAGTGTATATAGCACACCATTCAAAATGCGCAAGGCCGGTGGCAAGAGACCAGAAAGTGGACGTGATGATGTTGCATGCAGAGGCCAAGGCCGTGGGCAAGCTCAAATTGGGCCACGAGAAATGCCAACATCATCTCGCTTGACCTTCCTGTCCCAATTTCTATGGGGCCACAGCAATACAACACTTTTAAATCAAGACCAGTGTCAAAAGGTTGTTAGTTGGATAGCAGACAATGTTTCCAGTCAGTTAGGCACCACCACAAACACCCTGTCTTCCACACGATCAAGTGTCAGTAGCCATGAGACTGGACCGCATATTTGTCACCCTGATCATTCTTCTTCCCACCATGCTGAGTGTGATCCCACACTTGGACACTCTGAAGAGCTGTTCAGTATTCCCTTCATGGATTCGGGCCTCTTGCCCGCTCTACTTGAACTAGGGCCTGAGGAGATCGTATGTGGCGATGCCCAAATATTTCAGCAGCCACAGTCGCACAAAGGCGACGGTGGGAATGTGTCACAACAAGAGGTGGACAATAATGTGACACAATTGCCAAACAGTCAGGTGGAGGACCAGGGTGCGGAAGCGGAAGACGACATGGTGGATGATCCAGTAACTGACCGAACCTGGCAAGAGGACATGCAGAGCGAGAACAGCTGCGAACAGGAGGAGGGAGGTGTAGCGTCACAACAGGCTGGAAGAAGCAGAGTGGTGTCCGCAGACAGAAGGCGGGCAACCGTTCCTCGTAACAGCAACACGACACAAGTTGCCAGTACAATAGTTAGGTCTTCTCAAGTCTGGCAGTTTTTTAGGGAGTCTGCAGAGAATTAAAAAAAGGCCATTTGCAACACCTGCCATGCCAGCATCAGCAGGGGTAGCAAAAGTAGCAGCCTGACCACCACCAGCATGATCAGGCACTTGGCAGCAAAGCACCCAACTTTGTGGAACGTACCACAGGGTTCAAGAGCAGTGTCTGCGGGTGACACCGCTGCTTCTTCCACTGTTGTGTGTGCAAGCCAATCCCCTGTCCATAGTGCATGTGAAGATGCCTCCTGTCCTGCACCTGTCGTTGCACAATGAGAAATGCCACCATCATCAATCACGAACTTGTCCCAGCGCAGCATTCAGATATCAATACCTCAGTCATTGGGGCACAAGTGCAAATACGCTGCCAACGCCCCAGACGCCACACTCCTAAATGCGAAAATTTCGCGACTGCTTGCGCTGGAAATGTTACCTTTTAGGCTAGTGGAGACCGAAGCATTCCGCAACCTGATGGCTGAGGCCGTCCCTCATTACTCGGTCCCTAGCTGCCACTATTTTTCCTGGTGTGCCGTCCTCACATTACACAAGCACGTGTCCCAAAACATTAGTCATACCCGTAACAAGGCTGTTTCCGGAAAAGTCCACCTAACCACGGACACGTGGACAAGTGCTTGTGGGCAGGGATGCTACATCTCGCTTACGTCACACTGGGTTAATATAGTGGAAGCCCTGTCAGACTTTGGGATGGAACACGTCCTCCCGACACCAAGGATTGCGGGCCCTAACTCAGTCAGGGTTGCCCCCACAGTCTACAGCTCCGGAACGTCATCCCCCTCCTCCTCCTCTTCAGCCTCCACAACAGTCCCAAGCTGGAAGGTCTGCAGCACTGCCTCGGCCAAGCGGCAACAGGCTATGCTGAAGCTAATATGCGTAGGTGACAAACCCCACAATGCTGATGAGTTGTGAACAGCTCTGAAAGAGCAGGCAGATCATTGGCTTCACACCGCTGAACCTAGAGCTAGGCATGGTCATGTGTGACAATTGCTGGAACCTGGTGGCGGCTCTGAAGTGAGGTGAGCTCACACATGTGCCATGCTTGGCCCATGTGCTCAACCGCGTGGTTCAGAGATTTCTTAAATCCTACCTGGAGCTGCCAGATCTGCTCGTCCGTGTGTGTGCCCATTTTAGAAAGTCACCTACTGCTTCGGCTGCCCTTGCAGAGTTTCAGCAACGTTTGCAGCTTCCGGCTCACTGACTGGTGTGTGATGTCCCCACACGTTGAAATTCCACCCTGCAGATGTTGGTCAGGATTTGTGAGCAGAAGTGGGCAGTTGTTGAGTACCAGCATCAACTAGGCCGTCAGTATACAGTTCAAACTCCACACATAAGACCTCAGGAGTGGACATGGATATCCGACATATGTACCGTCCTCCAAAACTTTTGAGGACTCCACCAAGATAGTGAGCGGCGACGATGCCATAATTAGCGTCACCATCCCGCTTCTCTGTATTTTAAAACGCTCTCTGCTCAAAATAAAAGATGATGCATTGCAGGCGGAGCACGATGAGATGGAGCAAGAAACCATAGTGGGTGATTACACACAGCCCAGCCTAATATCATCCCAATGTGCACTGGGGAACAATAACAAGGAGGAGGATGAGGAAGAGGAGTTAGAAGAACAGGAGCTAGTTTTATGCAGAATTGACGGTACTACCTGCACAACCGTCATACCGTCGGTCCAGCGTGGATGGCCATAGGACAGGGACGAGGAGGAGGAGGAAGATGAGGCCAGCATGGTCAGTCATCCTGTTGTTGATGACCCTGTTACCAGTCTGGCGCGCATGGCTAAGTTTATGTTACGTTGTCTGTCCCATGACCCTCGCGTTATCAACATCTTGGCGGACACTCATTACTGGTTGGTGAAACTTTTAGGCACACGCTACAAGGAGAACTTTATTTCTCTTATTCCACCAGCGGAGAGGTCTACAAAAATGCTGCAGTACCAAAGACCCTTGTTGGGGAATTAATCAAAAAATTCCCTTTGGAAAATGCTGGTGGCAGGGGTCACAGTTCAGTGGCCAATCAAGGCGTCCGGGAGAGAGAGCCACAATTTCAATCCATCAGAGGTAGAGGAACACTCTCAGAGATATGGGAGAGTTTTCTCAGCCCCTCCGATAGCACAGGCCCTGAGGTGCGGGGTACTGTCACAAGGACTGCAAAGTTTGTAAAGATGGTGAAGGAGTACCTTGGCGACCGTACAAAAGGCTGACTCTGATCAAGATGAACAAGGGTTGGATTGGGCCTGACTTCAGCATACCACCAAATGATAGCAGCGTAATGTAAAGTTGAAGCCATTGTATTTATTGGGGATGTATATTCCGACACCCCTCCTCACATCCACACATGAGTACACACTTCCTGATTTGGGCTATTTGCTGTACACCTCCTTTTTCTCCTCATCCGCCACCACCATATCATCAGGGCGACCGTGGTCCATGATGCCACAAAAAGATATTTTATTAAAATGTTGTTTATGATGCCCCTAACCGTTAAAACGTTAGACAGTAGGTTCATATATACCACCCAGGGGTAAATGTTTTAGTCCATACTTAGTGCATGGGCATTACAAGTATAGGAGACCTGCTCCTTTGTAATGGGAACAATATTTAAAGAGGCCCTCATCCACGTCTCTTCCCAGGGGCATCAGAGTGCTTCCCAATGTTTGGCAGCCATGCCTAGGGCAATACGAGAAAAGACCCACTTTTTATTAATGGGCACATTATTTAAAGAGGCCCTCATCCACGTCTCTTCCCAGGGGCATCGGAGTGCCTCCCAATTTTTGGCAGCCCTGCCTAGGGCAATACCAGAAATGACCCACATTATATTAATGGGCACATTATTTAAAGAGGCCCTCGTCCACATCTCTTCCCAGGGGCATCGGAGTGCCACGCATTTCTTTTTTTTTTTTTTAATGTTTCATGTAATCCAATAAACTGTCATACAGCAACTGTAGGAGTAGAAAAGGGCACTGACCTGTGTTGATGCAGCTGTTAGTTCCCGTGGATGATGGTGTTAATGATCCCGGTGCTCCAGCTTGTAAAGGGTCGAGTGCAGGATTGTTTCAATAGAAGAAGCGGCACTCACGGATCTGGTTCCAAGCTATTTATTTATCCAGATTACAGGATACATCCATCAGGGAGGGTGTGCAGGGAGGGGAAGCATGAGCAACGGAATCTGTTTCGAGGACAGTTCCTCTTCTAGGGCTCTTAGAGAGCTGTAATCTGGATAAATAAATAGCTTGGAACCAGATCTGTGAGTGCCGCTTCTTCTATTGAAACTATCATACAGCAACACTGTCTCACAAATGAGTATGACCCTTAACATTTTCCCCAGGAAAGTGCATTTTGGACGTTTTATTGTGAGTCCGTAAAAGTGGTGTAATACTCAGACAACATTGTTCACAGCAGTGACATGGGAGTCAGAAATGCTGAAAGGGGTCTACCCCATGCTGTTCCCATGTCATTTGAGCACTGTTGTTATACTTTTGTGACATTTTCAGTCTTTATCCAGGCTGCCGGGGGTCATGCTGGAAAAATGCTCGGGTCTCCCATAGGATAACATTGGGCTCGGTGTTTGGGTCGAGTACCTGAGCATCTCGAGATGCTTGACCCGAGCATCGAGCACCTGAGCATTTTAGTGCTCGTTCATCACTATTAACTAACATTACTATTGCATTTTCAGGTCTAAAATGGTGTTATGGATCTTTTTTGCCATTAATGGAAAATTGAATTTAGGGCCACAGAATGACATGGAGGTGATGTTGGAGGAGGAAGAGGGTAAAGCCCAACATACCAATGGGCACAATGTAGATGGCATTGCAAAGTGTCTCAGTAACAATGAGGGAAGGACTGCCCAAATGTAAAGAGAAGGGCCCTCGCAAATGACTATAAGGCCCTGTCAAATGTATAGAGGAGTGCCCTTCCAAATTAATAGAGGTGGGCCCTCCCAAATGTATAAATGACCTTCAATGGCATCAACCATGGCTTTAGTTTAATGAGAACCAACCACCTAAAAATACCTATCTAACCTATAAATATCTGTCCCTGGAGCCTAAAATTACTATTCTAACCATCCCTGACTGACTAAATTCACCTAAATAGATGCACAATAAATCACTTTTTATACTTACCAAATCCTTGTCTGATGGACGTTCCTCCAGGGTCTTTGATGGATAGGCAGGGTCTTCAGGCCGCGCTCGCACCTGCCTCACTGCTGTCTATCTTCTTTCCAGGGCGGCATCTTCTTCCAGGGGGATTCAAATTACCCGCCCATCGGGTCCTCGCAATGGGCGGGTCACGTGCTGCAGGCCCGCGTCACTTTCGCCCGCCACGTCGCTGGGTCTATGATGCGTCCAGGCCGGCTTCAGCATGCCATCTGTGCATGCTCTGAAGCCGGCCTGGGTGTACCAGTGACGCGGCGGGCGGAAGTGACGCGGGCCTGCAGCACGTGACCCGCCCATTGCAAGGACGCAATGGGCGGGTAATTTGAATCCTCCTGGAAGAAGATGCCGCCCTGGAAAGAAGATGGACAGCAGTGAGGCGGGTGCGAGCGCGGCCTGAAGACCTGGAAAGAAGATGGACAGCAGTGAGCAGTAAAGGGGACTTCAAGAATAGTCTCCATTTTTTCCAAAAATTTGGGCACAGACACCACTTAAGTGGTATCAATTGCCCCACAGTTGCAAACTTTGATTACTTTTAGGCAAAAATCCACAAGGCTTTAGTCTCCCCAGGATGACACAGGAGTAGGAAAGTCCTTGTGGATCCATGCCTTGTTCATCTTTATGAATGTTATTTCTCAGTATCTGAAAGGCCTTGTGCAGGTGATGAGTATTAGGTGCAGTTTTAACCGCAGTATGTGGAAGGCCTCATGCAGGCACTGAGTATTTGGTGATGTTATTCCTCAGTATCTGGAAGGCCTCGTGCAGCCGCTAAGTATTTGGTGATGTTATTCCTTAGTATCTGGAAGGCCTTGTGCAGGCGCTGAGTATTTGGTGATGTTATTCCTCTATATCTGGAAGGCCTTTTGCAGGCGAGGAGTATTTGGTGATGCTATTCCTCAGTATCTGGAAGGCCTTGTGCAGGTGAGGAGTATTTGGTGATGCTATTCCTCAGTATGTTGAAGGCCTTGTGCAGACGATGAGTATTAGGTGCAGTTTTAACCGCAGTATGTGGAAGGACTCGTGCAGGCGCAGAGTATTTGGTGATGTTATTCCTCTGTATCTGGAAGGCCTTTTGCAGGCAAGGAGTATTTGGTGATGTTATTCCTCAGTATCTGGAAGGCCTTGAGCAGGTGATGAGTATTTGGTGAGGTTTTTCCTCACTATCTGTAAGACCTCGTGCAGACGATGAGTATTGTGTCACATTTAGGGGATTACAAGAATAGTCTCCATTTTTTCCCAAAATTTGCGCACAGACATCACTTAAGTGACATCAATTGCCCCACAGTGGCAAACTTTGGTTACTTTTAGGCAAAAATCCACAAGGCTTTAGTCTCCCCAGAATGACACAGGGGTAGAAAAATCCTTGTGGATCCATGCCTTGTTCATCTTCATGAACGTTAGTCTGTTCACATGCTGGTCGGATAGACGCGTGCGCTTTTCTGTCAGCACACCACCAGCAGTGCTGAGGACACGTTCCGAGAGAACGCTGGCTGCGGGGCATGACAAGATCTCCAAGGCGTGAGTGGCGAGCTCAGGCCATTTTTCCAGTTTGGAAGCCCAAAATAAGCAAGGCTCCAGTTCCCCAGTCATGGCATTGATGTCAAGTTGGAGATACTTGTGTACCATCCGCTCCAGGCGTTGACTATGTGTCAGAATTTCTCGTGTCTTCAGGCCTTGCAAATGATGGTCTAAAAAAATCGTGAAACAAGGCCATGAAATTGGTGTTACCACCACCAGATATGGTGTTACTGGTATAGTGTGAGTGAGGATGACTCCACAGTCCCATGGTTGACAAATGAGAACTGTGAGATTCGCTTTGTCTACCACTGGTGGTTTGTGGAAAAGCCGATCTGAGATTACGTATCAGCTTCTGCTGATACTCATGCAAGCGTGCGTCCCTTTGTATGGCAGGAATTATTTTTGCAAATTTGGTCTTGTACCGGGGATATAGGAGTGTGGCAACCCAGTAGTCAGCATTGCTTCTAATTCGGACAATCCAAGGGTCATGTTACAGGTAGTGCAGCAAGAAGGCGCTCATATGTCTTGCGCATCCAGGAGGACCAAGTCCTTATTGTGTTGCTGATGGGGAGGTGAGAATCATGCTTCCTTCCTCTGCCCTCTCCCCCCAACCTTGCACAACAGAAATGTCATCAAGGTCTCCCTCATCTGCTGACTCTTCCATATCCATCGCCAGTTCATCCTCCATTTCTTCCTGGGCTTCTGCACCTTCCTCAGCAGTTTGGCTGCTACCATGCGCCCTCGTTAATCCCTCTCCACCACCCTCCCATGCCTGCCATCTTGGTGCTGCCAAACGTGAGGACCTTGGAGATGTTGTCATCCCTTCCACATAGGACCCCTCCTGTACTTCCTCCACCTCCTCTTGTCCCACCACCTGACTCCGAATATTGTTTAGAGTGTGCTCCAGCATGTAGATGACTGGAATAGTCATGCTGATAAAGGCCATCGTCAGCACTAAACATCTTCGTCGCCATCTCAAAACTGTGCAGAAGGGTGCATATGTCCTTAATCTGAGACCACTCCTGCAGCGTGATCTGCCCAACCTCTGGATCTTGTTGGCCCAGGCAATATGTCATAACATATTGCACCAGGGCCCAGCGGTACTGCCACAGTCGCTGCAACGTGTGCAGAGTAGAATTCCAGCGTGTCGGCACATCGCATTTCAGCTGGTGAATGTGCAAGCCGAAAGACTTCTGTAGCGAAGCAAGTCATTGAGCTGCGGGATGCGAATGCCGGAAGTGAGCACACAGCGACCGTGCCCTCTGCAGAAGGCCATCTAGGCGGGGATAGTGTGTCA
Organism: Allobates femoralis; assembly: GCA_033576535.1. Classification (NCBI taxonomy): domain Eukaryota; kingdom Metazoa; phylum Chordata; class Amphibia; order Anura; family Aromobatidae; genus Allobates; species Allobates femoralis. The sequence continues at coordinate 378,469,923 of JARQOC010000001.1, forward strand.
AAAATTGCTGGACAACCAGATTCAACACGTGAGCCATACAAGGCATGTGTGTGATATTGCCCCAGCGAAGGGCCGCACCCAGGTTTGCAGCATTGTCACACACGGCCTTCCCTGGCTACAGGTTGAGTGGAGACAAACATGCTGAAACTCAGAGCTGACCACAAATCCTCAGCTGTGTGAATCACATTTCCCGGGCATTTCAAGGTAAAGACCGCCTGATGGCATTGAGCCCTGCTGCCAGCATAGTTGGGAGGTGTGCACGATTCCTTCTCAGCAGTTACAACGCTGGTGGCATTACCAGACAGGCTTGGGCGCAGGTGGAGGACCGAAACGAGGTTGAGGAGGTAGAAGAAGTGGAGGAACTTCTACCTACAGAAGATTGACGCACAATTCGTGGGGACAGCAAGACTTGGACAGCAGACCCTTCTCCAGCTCTCTACATAGTTACCCAGTGCCCAATCAGAGACATGTAACACCCCTGTCCATGCTTACTGGTCCAAGTGTCTGAGGTGAAATGCACCCTGTCACAGTTTCTCAAGGAAGTGCTGATGTTGTATGCGACATCCTGGTGTAGCGTAGGCACACCTTTCTTGGAGAAGTAGTGGCGACTGGGCATCTGGTACTGGGGCACTGCGATGGACATAAGGTCTCGAAAATCCTCTGTGTCCACCAGGCGGAAAGGCAGCATTTCTGAAGCCAACAGCTTGCAGATGGTGAAATTCAAGCACTTAGCTTTCTCATGGCTAGGAGGATATGGCCTTTTACTTGTCCACATCTGAGGGACGGAGGGCTGGCTGCTGTGCTGAGACACAGTTGAGTAGGGTGTCCCCAGCAAACTGCTGGTCTGGGTGGGAGGTGCAGGCGAAGATGTAATGTTGCCTTCATCCAAATGTGGTGATCTCGATGTCTGAGAGAGCTCAACACCACCAGCATTGTCCAGTTGAAAACCAAGTGACGACCTGCCAATCACATTGCATGTTGCGGGTTAAGAGGTGGAAGGTCTACATCCAAAAGCATGTGTGACAGCTGTCCCCACAGTCACAGATGATGAAGAGCACATGGATGCACTTGATGGGGTAGATGGTGGTAGGCCCGCCCCGCTAGCCCACATTCTAGCATGGTGAGCTTCCCACTGTGACTTGTGCTTCATGTCCATTTGGCGGTTCATACATGAAGTACTCAAGCTAGTGAGTTTTTGGCCTCTATTCAGAGATTGGTGACAAATCTTGCAGATAACATGAGTTGTGAGATCCTTGACGACGAAAAAAAAGACCCAGGCTAGGCAAGGCTTAGAGCCCATGCGAGCAGCAGAGCCAGCACGACTTCCACTCAGAGGCAGAGTTGTGGCTGCGGATGCAGTTGTTGATGTGCTTCCAGTACTCCATGTATGTCCAGGAAGGCGCAACCTAACCTCGTCATCAGTAGCATACCCCTCCACCTCTGTGCTGACCTCATTGACTGGCTTACTGTGAGTTGACAGTAAGTGGGATCTCCAACCTCATCATCATCCTCTGTGTTCTCACACCCCTCGTCCTCCTCAGAGACAACGTCTTCCTGCCTTGACCAAAAACTTAATTTGTCAATCCAATCCAGTATCTGAGACTCATCAGCATCATCCTCCTTGTGTCCACCAAGATTAGTTACTGTTAGGGAATGAGGGTCTACATAAAGGTCAAAACCTTCTTCATCTGGGCCTGGATCTGACTCACAAAGCTTCTGGGCATCAGGGCAGATCATTAACTCGTCTGGACTCACTGCAGCTTTGGAGCAGACCTCTAATTCCCAGGCTATTGTGTGACTGAACAGCTCTGCAGACTCAACCATGTCTGTTACCCCTGACTCAGTAGGGCGGCTGTAGACTTGGGAGCTTGGAGAAATCAAGTGTGATTGGTTTGACACCTCAGATGACTGGAGGGTTTGTGATGTAGAAGTTGAGGTGGAGGAGAGGCCCCAAAAAGCTGGATGTAAATCAAGCAGAGGTGACTGCACCAACACTGCTACTTGACCCGAAGTCAGACCTGGGCAAGGTGCAGGTAAAAATTATTAGGAATCGCATCGGCAGTGTAGTTGGTTCTATTAGAAGTGGCCTACACTACATGTTTTTGTGGCACTGCTACTTGATCCGAAGTCAGACCTGGGCAAGGTGCAGGTAAAAATTAGTAGGAACCACATAGGCGGTGTAGTTGGTTCTATTAGAAGTGGCCTACACTACAGGTTTTTGTGGTGCTGCTACTTGACCCGAAGTCAGACCTGGGCAAGATGCAGGTAAAAATTAGTAGGAACCACACAGGCGGTGTAGTTGGTTCTATTAGAAGTGGCCTACACTACAGGTTTTTGTGGCACTGTTACTTTGACCCGAAGTCAGACCTGGGCAAAGTGCAGGTAAAAATTAGTAGGGACCGCACAGGCAGTGTAGTTAGTTCTATTAGAAGTGGCCTACACTACAGGTTTTTGTGGTGCTGCTACTTGACCCGAAGTCAGAACTCGGCAAGATGCAGGTAAAAATTAGTAGGAACCACACAGGCGGTATAGTTGGTTCTATTAGAAGTAGCCTACACTACAGGTTTTTGTGGCACTGCTACTTGACCGGAAGTGAGACCTGGGCAAGGTGCAGATAAAAATTAGTAGGAACCACACAGGCGGTGTAGTCGGTTCTATTAGAAGTGGCCTAGACTACAGGTTTTTGTGGCACTGCTACTTGACACGAAGTCAGACCTGGGCAAGGTGCTGGTAAAAATTAGTACCAACTACACAGGCTGTGTAGCTTCTTTCACAAGTGGGCTACTGCACTGTGTAAGTGACACTGCTACAGTACTAGCCCGAACAAATTGCCTGGACTAGATGGTTATACAAGTCTACCAGTTACGGCAATTTCTCTGGCCCCAGACTTTGCTCTTCAAGAGGCAGGGTCTTAGGCTACCAGTTCAAGTGGTTGGTTGGAGACTATGGGTCGTAGGGGAGCCATCTGGCTATCATGGTATTTCTGTCTCAGGTTGCATGGTCCACATTCGTGACACCATCGCTCGATCGCTTTCCCCATGCCAACCAAGTAAAATCGTAGCGGGACTTCCAGCTTCTTACAACCAAAGCGCCCTGCTCCATCATGGTTCACTTCTAAGACCATCGAGGCATCCCTCTTCAGGACCACTATTTGCCAAACAAGTTCATGGGTTTGGGAATTGACAGTTCTCTGACACAGCTTCCTCTCATAGAGGAACAATTTACCCTTCTACTTCAACAACTGCTTGGTTTCCTGTGGAGCATTTGGATTAGGGTGCGAGTCAGCTTGTGTCAGCAACTGCTTTACTAGACGGATGGCCGGGTCACTATCTTGTATGCCTGCCCATCCACAGTGGGGCAGTGGGTTAAATGTGACCTCTTACACAGCATAGCGCTTGTTCCTCACTCAGTGGGAGCACTGGGTCACCACGTGATGGTGGAATGCCGGTAGCTCTATTCCCTCCCACTCTTCTGGGTCTTCTTCCACTTCGGGCAAATTGCAAGAGAAAAAAGAGAGAGAGAAAGAGCACAATGGTGTGGTTATCAGGGGGGCTTTATTAAGCGTGGCGTACTAATAGGTGTCCACTCACCTTATCGGGTTGTGCTGTCCCCGCACAACCCGGTAATACACTTGATAAGGCGCCCTTCACAGGCTCCAGCTCCTCCGCACACCATGTGCTTCGGGGGCTCCGAGCATCCGGTCACGTCACCGCAAGTCATTCAGTTAAAGCTCCTGTTGCCAGGCGACGCCAGGTCCTCACGTTAAGCTGCACTCTGTGCCTAGCTGCTCCCTGCCGCTTTACCCTCAGAGAGGGATTTATATTACAAGGTAAACAAACTGTAAGCGGTCTAATTGGAGGCGCTCAGGCACAAAGGCAGCAGGCACTGGGTGGTTTTTCAACAGACCTTTATTCAGACTCCCCTCCTACTCCACAACATGTTTCGATAGATTCTCTATCTTCCTCAGGTGGAGCACCTGAGGAAGATAGAGAATCTATCGAAACATGTTGTGGAGTAGGAGGGGAGTCTGAATAAAGGTCTGTTGAAAACCATCCCAGTGCCTGCTGCCTTTGTGCCTGAGCGCCTCCAATTAGACCGCTAACAGTTTGATTAACTTCGGGCAAATTGGGCATCCTGGACAGCACATCCGCATTGGTGTTTTTATGCCCCGCTCGGTATTTGATGGTGAACTCATAATTGGATAGCCAACCATCCATTGCTGCTCCAGCGCACGCAGCTTCGCTGTTTCAAGGTGGGTCAGCGGACTATTGTCTGTAAAGATGGCAAACTTTGCTGAAGCCAGGTAGTGCTTGAATCGCTCCGTAACTGCCCAGACTACGGCGAGAAACTTCAGCTTAAAGGAACTATAGTTGTCAGGGTTCATTTCCATGGGACAAAGCTTCCTGCTGGTGTATGCAATCACTCTTTCTCTGCCTTTTTGCACCTGGGATAACAAGGCTTCCAATCCTACATTTCTGGCGTCTGTATATAGTTTAAAGGGTTGGCCATAGTCAGAGTCGTCCAGGACTTCGTTTCCCGTAAGAGCCATCTTCAACCGGGTGAAGGATTCTTATTCTCTTTTACTCCACTCGAGTGGAGGACTCGGGTTCTTGGCCTTCTTAGACTGGCCCATTAAGAGGTCCTTTGGGGGCGCTGCTCTCTTTGTGAAGCATTTTATGAATCTCCAGTAGTAGCCTATCAGGCTGAGAAACTACCACGCTTCCTTGATTGTGGAGGTTCTTGGCCAGTCCCTGATCACGGTGACTTTGTCTGGGTCTGGTTCCACACCTTCGGCACTTACCACGTGACCTAGGAACTGCACCTTAAGTTTCAACAGGTGACACTTGGATGGCTTTACCTTCAGGCCAAAGCTGGACAAGCCTCGAACAGTTCAGCCAGTTGCTCCAGATGGTCTTTGTACGTCTTGGAGCAGATGATGAAGTCGTCCAGGTACTGTACAACACAACTGTTTTAAAGTTTTATGTACTAGACAGCACTCCATTACCCGCTGGAACATCCCCGATGTGTTGCAGAGCCTAAATGGCATGCAGTTGAACTCGCAGAGACCCATCGGTGTTGTAAACATGGTTTTCTCTCTGTCGGCCTCTGCCACGGGAACCTACCAATGCCCACTGGTGAGATCTAAAGTGGAGAAATAGTTAACACATTTTAAGTCAGCTAATGATTCCTCGATTATGGGTAACAGGTAGGCTTCCTTATGTTTAATGCGGTTAATCTGCCTGTAATCAACACACATCCCCATTGTGCCATCTTTTTTCCTAATGAGGACTAATGGAGCTGCCCAGGGGCTGCAACTATTTCTTAACACCCCAACCTCCTTCATCTCCCATAACATTCCCTTGGCACATTGATAGTGCGCTGGGGGTACAGGCTGGTACCTCTCCTTAATGGGCTGATGGCCTTCAGTGGGGATATAGTATTGGACTTCTTTTACCTGTCCAAAGTCTAAGGGTGTTTACTAAAGACACACTCATATTCTTGGACCACCTCGTAAACCCTATGCTTTTGGTGTGAAGGGATGGAGTCGGTGCCTACATATAGCTTCTGACAACAATCCTCCAGCTGCCCTTTGGAGCCATTGTCCTCCGCCTGGTCAGATGGAATCAAAGGTTCCACTGCCTTTATTGCGTTATTACTGAATTACTGACAGTGAACAGCTTAGCAATGTTGGCATACCGGGGTAAATGAATCTCGTTCTCCCCACAATTCAGGATGCATATCGGTACCCTCCCCTTGCGGACATCAACCACCCCTCTGGCTGTCAGGATGGTGGACCTCCTATCTGAGTACATGGTTTCTTCAAAGACCTTGTAATCCTGTCCTCTGAAGCCTATTGCTGCCCACAACCAGATTAACCTTTCACTCCTGGTGGGTATTGCAATGGGGAATGGATCACTTACTCTGACACTGCTGACGTGTCCTCCACACAGCTCTACCTGTTGTCTGCATCAGGGCTTTCATCTCCTTCTGCAGGACTCACTGCTGACTGGAACTAGCGGTCTTGGCTACTTTTGCACCAAAACAATCATTTCTGCAAGACAATTCTCTATTACATTAGTGCCTAGAGAACTCATTTGGTTACATTTTCGCCGATCAATGTTTACGATTATTAGGCAACCTTTATGGTCACCTCTTTATGCCCCACTTGTGGTATAGGCTGACCATTGCTGGCGATTATGGTCAGATCATCAGCTGGACCGTGGGTAATATCAGAGTCAGCCCAGTACCATTTATAAAGGATATATGGCATCGTTGTCACCTGGGAGCCGGCATCCAGTAAAGCATTAATCGGGATGCCATCAATCACGACTGGGAGGACCAGTCATCCCCCTATGTACTTGTCCCGCCAATTATGTGGGCCTAGTCATCTTACTCCTGAGGGTTGGCCCCTTGCCCCAGGGTCGGACCGTTTAAAGGACAGGATCTTGCCAGGTGCCTTCCTTTGTCACAGCGGCGGCAAATCGGTTCTCCAATTGCCTCATAGGGATCGCTGTCTCTTCCCCTGATTGGTTTCAATCTTTTCTGGCATCGCCGTAGGACATTCTCTGGACTGGAGGCCAGCTGAATCTTTTCCTTTAGGAGTAAAACTTGCATGGACTGCACAGTTTTGGTTAGCGCAGCCACACTTTTGGTCAGCTCCTGGGCCTGAAGCATGGGATCTGCAGAGGGATTATTCTCTAGGGATCTGCCTCTGTGATTGCCTGTGGTGAGGGCACCGCCTCCTGGTGGTATGTGGTAGCGGGGCACTGGATGGGTGCAGCGCTGCTGGGTATTGATTAATATGCACAGGCATAATATTAAAATTGGATATCAGTTGCATAGTATACCCAAACATTAAGACACCTTTCGTCAAAAAGATGCTAGTAAGATGAAGCTATTTATAATTGACCACGTCTCTGATAATGAAAATGACCTCCTGGGAGCTATAATCAAAAACGAGAGTTTCTGGATTTACAAATTAGGGACACTAAGTCCAGAGGATCACAATTTAACTTTAGAAAATGTGGCCAAACTTTAATTTAAACTTTGGCGATCCAGATTTCCACACTTTAGCATTCTGCTTGGACACATATAAAGGTACCTTCACACGCGGCAATATTGCTAGGCAATTTCACTAGCAATTTGCTGGTTCCAGTGAAATCATGGACACGTTGTTCCATTTGTACACAGCAGCAAAATAGAACAATGTGTCATTGATTTCACTGCAACCAGCAAATTGCTAGTGAAATTGCCTAGCAATATTGCCGCGTGTGACGGTACCTTAAGACAACACAAATGACGGTTTTCTATAGAAATTCACTTCTTGCATTGCTAAGGTGTTGATTTGCCCCTTTGTTCCATATCATTTTATATCATATATTTTTTTACATTACTATTTTTTATTTCATAATTGACATCATATTGTCATATCATATATTATATATGATTTTATCTCAGTTGTTAGTGATATTAATATGTATATCTTTGTGTATCATTTTATGTTCTCAGTTTATTCTGTGTATTTTTAATTTTTTGATTATCTTTCATTGGTATTAATGAATCCTTGATAACCAAGGTGACCATGTATTTTAGTATTGTCTATTTTAGCTTGTCTGTATGGACTTTCCTTTGTTTGGTAATGCTAGGGTTAATTATGGAAGGCACTTTAAGCCAATCATGTTCATCCTTGTTCATCCTTGTGTTTTTTTCATTTACCCTTTACACAACCTGATGAAGACAATCAATGCTCTCGAAACACGTTGTGGAGCTGTAAAGGGAACCTTTGACCAATAAAGGTTTGACAACTTTAATGTTCTGTGCCATCAATCCCCCTCCTAAGTGTTTCTACTAGACCGCTGCATTTCTTTTCATTTATCCCCTGAGTACTGAGGCAGCCAAACCGCCCCTGGAATATACGGCATGGATAAAGGCATTACTGCGGCTGTGGCCTCTCCCGCTGCTGGATCCTCTCCTAGGTTAGGCATCTTTATCCCCCCTAGTGTAACACAGCCAGGCTCTCTGTCTCTGTTGGGGTATCAGTCTGCTGGTCCGCAGGCCGAAGGAATTGAGCGAGCAGGGATTTCCGGGTTGGGCCTCCTGCTTCTCGCTTGCTGACATCAGAGAATGGGGCAGGGTTTCTCTTTGCACTCTTTCAATGGTTCCGCCAATGACAACACAGCCCTTTTGGCTGCCCGCATGCCACTTGGTGCGGTAATGGTGGTGATTATAAAGTTCAATAAAGTCTATGGCACACATTACCCATTGATACTGGGCACAAAATCCTGTTTCTGACACCAAGTGACACACAAACCCAGGGCCATGGGGTACTCGGAACCGAGTCGGGCAGTTCTCTGGAAAGGTCACGGGGCCTTGGTGGTGTCATAAAAATGGGGGATATTTTATATGGGATTTAATGGGACACCACTCATGGGTTTTGGCAAATGGGGATGGATAACTGATGCTATGGTCAAATCCTCAGGGGCTGCTTGCAACGCAACTAGATGCTCTGCTCTCCATGGGTAGAGTGGGGGCCCCAGGGCAGTTGATACAGTCTATTCAGGGGATAAGGAACGGTGGGGTGCAGGACTGAGGGCATGAGTAATGACTGTAGGACACAAGGACTGAAGTTTCCTTTACCCTTAATTGATGGTTGATGGTGCAGACCGGGGCACTGGTAACAGATGGTAAAGCAGAACCGGGCAGCCGGGAAGCATTTGGGGATCCACCTTCTGCGCAGTGCTGTTAAAGTCCTCGCTGCCTAAAGCTATGCTGCGGCCCTCTTCCTGCATGTCTAGCTTTTGCCTGTACGGCAGGCAGCTTGAGCCTATTACAGGTGTCTCTCCTCTGTGATGGCTCTGGGCTCTGGTATGCTGCTGTGCCGCCGGATGTTTAGTGGGACCAGGGGACTTGCAATCCTCTGCCTTCCAGAATAAGCTGCCGAGACTTCAGTACCTGAACAACCACGGACTCCGGTGTCTGGGTTCTAGCGCTTTCCTCTGGGGCGAGCTCAATCACAGCTCCACTCCCTGGGTTCTCCTCCACTTCTCTCTTCTTCCATCTCACTAGCTTTCCTCTGCCTGGGACGAGCTCCAACCGGCTCCAGTCCCAGGACGTCTGTATGTACTCTGACTCAGACTGTCTCTCAAACTTTCTGAATAACCCCTCCTCCAGGCCAGAATTTATAGAGAAGCTCCCCTAAAACAGGGTTCAGAACTTAACATGGAGCAGGTAAGGATAAGCGGTGACATCACCGCAGGAGGTGGGGCAATGTGGCCAGCACCGCATTCCTCACTTTGTGTTATGCAGCAGGGGAAGGAGACAATGATTGGCATGAGGGAGGAGGCAGTGGGTGGATTAAAGATCTAGGGGGCGTGAAACTGCCCTGTGAGAGAAGTAGCTCCAGCCACAAGCCACCTTGTTAGCAACGCGTTAATCAGCGTGATGTCCACAGTGAGCAACAGAGAATGTTCATTTATTGAGAATTAACAATATCCAGCTTACAACATGAGAATAGGATCAATCTGGTTTCTGGAGAGGGAGAGAGAAATCTGCTGTGACTTTCAGCTTTCAGCTCCACACTAGAATGTGCATGCAGGGAGCAGGGGCAGGGACATCCTGTCTCTGACTGAGGACCTTTTTTTTTTTCAACTTTGTTGACATCTGAACAATATGCATGCAGACATAAAATCACATCATATTAAACAAACAATAGTTGTTGCAATACATACAGATCAATATGCATTAGGCCAACACCCCCACTCAACAACTACTTATTCTGTTAGTCCCATAATGGTTCTCAATCCTTGGAACCTAGGTCGTGGCAATGGCTTGGTTATGTCAGCTACCATCTTATCAGTCTCACAATAAACAAACTGAATTATGCCACGATCTATCAAATCACGTAGATGATGACATCTGACGTCGATGTGCTTGGTTCTAGCACTGATATTCTCACTGCATGCAAGTTTAATGCATCCTTGGTTGTCCTTATATATCACCGTTGGCTGAGTTAACGGTTTACCAAGATCATGCATCAGTTGTCTTAGCCAAATGATCTCCAGACTTGCATAGGCTGTGGACACATACTCAGCTTCTGTGGATGACAAAGCAACAGATACTTGTTTTCTACTAGACCAGGAGATTGAACTTTCTCCAAGTTTAAATACGTATCCGCTTGTGGATTTACGATCATGCAAATCACCAGCCCAATCTGCGTCAGTATAGCCGGTGAGTTTTAGATTTCCTGCTGCAGATAATTTTAAATTTACCCCTTGTGTCTCTTTTAAATATCGGAGAACTCTTTTAACGGCGTTCCAGTCCTTCTGGCGCGGTTTCTCCACATATCTGCACAATATTCCAACTGCTGTTGTAATATCTGGTCGAGTCATAGTCGATATGTATAGAAGTGCCCCCACTGCCTGTCGATATTTCTCATTGTTAGGCAACAGGTCATCTTCTTCCAGTTTCAGGTAGGATGATTCCATTGGCGTGGATACACCTTTGGCTTCTGTCATGAGCAGGTAGTTTTTGCATTTCATCCCATGACTGTGGCTCTGACTCAGGTAGTGTCTTGACAATGTAGGATAGACGTTTAGCTGGTATTCCTCTGTTTAATCATGACGATCGTCTGATTTCAGGTTCACTTAGGCCTTTTGCTGTTCCTTCAGTGGTTGAAGAATCTAGCCAGACTACATTCTCCCTTTCGTTGTCTTGTGATTGTGACTGAGATTGTTGTTGTTGCTTCATCTGGACTATTGGCATAATATCACAAAACTTGGGTGACACAAAATTTTCATCAATCACTACATCTTTGCTTATTGTGACCTTGTTTGTCTCTGGGTGTAGAATTCTATAACCTTTCTGGGTTTCACTGTAACCTACCAGAATGCCTTCCTTAGCATGAGATTCCCACTTAGTTCGTTTTTCTTTGGGAATGCATGCAAATGCTTTGCTTCCGAAAATCCTTATGTGCTGTAGTTTTGGCTTTGCACTATTCCATTGCTCAAATGGAGTTTTCTCTGTCGCTTTTCCTGGTATTCTGTTCTGAAGATAGCAAGCCGTCATAATAGCTTCGCCCCAATATTCTGTAGGAAGATTTGCATCAAATAACATACTCCTTCCGCTTTCACAGAGTGTTCGGTTTCTTCTTTCTGCTACACCATTTTGCTCAGGGTTGTATGGTACAGTAGTCTGAAATATGATTCCATTTCTCTTTAAAATGCTCTGTGTCTCATTACTTGTATATTCAGTCCCATTATCTGCACGTAGAATTTTTGGCATTCTCCCAAACTTGTTATATACTTCAGCTAGATATATTTCAAGTTTCTCTGGAACTTCATTTTTGCTGTGAAGTAGATAGACAACTGTATATCTTGAATTGTCATCGATAAATGTAAGAAAATATCTCTTCTTTCCAGGGTCTGAATACGCATTGGGCCACATATATCTGTGTGTATTAAATCGAGTGGTTGTTCTGTTCTTGTAGTACTTTTCTTAGGAAAGGCCTTTCTGGACATTTTCCCTTTGATACAGCTGGTACACCTCATTGTCTGGTTACATGGATCAATTGTAATATAGTCAGCTAAGTGTTCTTGAAATAACTTTCTTATTGCTTCTGGGTCTCTATGCGCAAGCCGTCTGTGCCATACATGAATACAGTTCTTGTGCATTTCTTGCTTAGCTGTGTATACACACTCTTTGCATTTCAACTGATACAGCTCATCTTTGATTTTTCCTTTTGCTAGTGTGTGACCCTCTTTTGAGATGATGCAGCTATAGTGCTTAAACGTAACTTCATTCCCTTGTTTTGTAAGCTTTTTCACGGATAATAGATTATTTTCAAGACTAGGCACCTATAGCACATCCTTCACATGAATCCTTCTGCTTTGCGTTGCAGAGATGTTACAATCAATATAACCATCTCCTATGCCTTCTGAGTTCATACACTGACCATTCGCCATTATCACTTTCTCTGACTTGCTTTGGTTAAGCTTAGTAAAGAAGTCACTGTCATTGGTCATGTGACTGGTTGCACCAGAATCTATACACCATGCATGCTTTGATTTAAATGCATTGACTAATGTGAATGCAGCCTCAGTATTTACAGAATCATTATTTTCAAATACAGCACTCTTAACTCTTTGTTTACTGTTTTGCTTCTTTAGCTGATTCATTTTAGCTTTCCAGACTCAGCATTCAGCTTTTAAATGACCTGACTTCTTGCATACAAAACATTCACGTGTTTCTTTAGGGTGGTTTCTGCTGGTGGGCACGTCCTGTGTTTGTAAAGCAGTTTCCTTGTTGCCTATTTTGCTGCTCACACTTTCTGCGTTTCTCTTATATTCATCTACAAGCTTTCCTCTGACGTACTCTAATGTAAGTTCATCATCTGGGCGTGCATCTAGTGCAGTTACAAGCGTGTCATAGCTTTCTGGGAGACCACTAAGTAGTAGTACTGCTACATGGAAGTCCTTCATATCTTCCCCAATGCCCCGCAGGCGCTCTACAGTCTCTAGAGTGCTTCTAATGTAGTCCTGCATGTCCTGGTCACTGTGTAGCTTAGACTGATATAGCTTTCTCATTAGATAGAGTTTGTTACTTAGATTTATCCTCTCATGTACTTTCTGCAGCTGCTCCCACATTTCCTTTGCAGATTCACACTTACACACATGCACGATCTGATCATCCTCTATGCTGAGTGATATGGTGCTCTGTGCTTTCTGATCCATCTCTAGCCAGTCCTGTGGTACTGAGTCAGGCTTGAGCTCCTGAGTGTATTTCCACGTACCTTCTCTTATCAGCAGCATCTTCACCTTGAATTTCCAGGATTGGTAGTTCTGGTTATTCGGGTTTGGCACTGTAAACTTTGCTGAGCTGTTGGTAGTGGCCATCTTTACTTCTTCTCAGTCTGCTGTTGTCTTTCTATCTCTGTGCTCTGGAGGTTTGGGACTTCTGTGACTCCTGGGCCCATATCCTGTTAGCAGCGCGTTAATCAGCGTGATGTCCACAGCGAGCAACAGAGAATGTTCATTTATTGAGAATTAACAACATCTAGCTTACAACATGAGAATAGGATCAATCTGGTTTCTGGAGAGGGAGAGAGAAATCTGCTGTGACTTTCAGCTTTCAACTCCACACTAGAATGTGCATGCAGTGAGCAGGGGGAGGGACATCCTGTCTCTGACTGAGGACCTTTTTTTTTTTTTTTTAATTTTTAATTTTAATTTTTTTTAACTTTGTTGACATCTGAACAATATGCATGCAGACATAAAATCACATCATATTAAACAAACAATAGTTGTAGCAATACATACAGATCAATATGCATTAGGCCAACACACCTTCTATTTGACTTCAGTATGTAAGTTTTCAAAGTCTATTACCTTGGGGTACAGGGGGGCTCAAGGGATGGGGGACCCCTTGCTTGAATTCAGCAGACATGCTGCATTCAGTGCTGTAATTAGATCACCATGCATGGTTGGTGACAGGTCCTCTTTAAGGCACCTTTCTCCTTTGGAAGGTCTCTTTGCAATGCGTCCTGTTCCTATTAGTACGCTTATAATTTTCAGGTTCCTTATCCTGTGTTTGTATCCTGGTCTTATATTCCATGCATGTATCCTGTGTTCTATTACTTATGGCTGTATTCTAATACCTGCCATACCATCTTCACCTTGAATACCTGCTGTACCAGCTGTGTCTGCTATTCCAGTTGCACCTGTGTTCCTGTACTATTTGCCATGCCCTCTGCACCAGCTGTACATGCTGCACCTGTAAGTACCTGCCTGCACCTGCCATCTAGAGTCAGTAACTGCCTTCCTGTCAGTACAAACCTGCCTGCATGCACCTGCCTAGCACCCTGCTGCAACTGTTCTGCCTGCACATGAGCCCACTCCTACCTGATCCCCTGCTCTGTATTGCACAAGTGATTAGATGATTGCACCTACAAATCTCCTAAATAGACTATTAAATCTAATAAAAAGTAAAAAAAAAGTTGGAAAAAATATCGAAAAATGTACAAGTCCTCATCATTTCCCTTTTGCCCCATTAAAAATAAAACAAAAAATAAAAAAATATGCATGTGTTATCACCTTATAAAGAAATGTCTGATTTATGAAAGTCCAATTTCAATTTCATCCATTCAGTCGTGTACGACTATTGGATACTATTAGAACAAAACAGGGGAAACACAGAATACCCATCTTTTTAACATATTAGGAACTCTACGGACTATATATACCTCAGAAATGAGTTCTTTATTCTAATTCAAATATGTGTCTTAAGGCCACTTTACACACGCCAACTTATCTGTCCAACTTCTGAACAACTTACTGGTTGCAGTGAAATCATGGACACATTGCTCCATTTTGTGGCTGTGTATCCATGATTTCACTGCAACCAGTAAGTTGTTCAGAAGTTGGACAGATAAGTTGGTGTGTGTAAAGTGGCCATTATAACCAGTAGTTTTAGAGAAAACCTGGAGATCCCACAAGTAATTTTGCTCCAAAAAATACTTTATTGAGAAACACACAGGTAACAATTAAAAAACCACAAGGTCATGACAACAGGATCACAGAGAAAGGAACGATTAAACAAGACAAGTGGAGGAAGAAACCTAGAGCCAAAACCTCAGCTTAAGATCAAACCGGTTGCAAACAACACAATGGATAGGGTAATGCCACATAACAGAGCAGTTGAAAGAGAAGGAAAGGCGAAAAACCATCTGCGGCAGAGGGTGGTGTAGATTACACCTTTGGCCCTAACCTAACCAGCAGTGCAGCTTTTTTTTTTTTTAATTGTTACCTGTGTGTTTCTCAATAAAGTATTTTTTGGAGCAAAATTACTTGTGGGATCTCCAGGTTTTCTCTAAAACTACTGGGTATAAGACACATATTTGAATTAGAATAAAGAACTCATTTCTGAGGTATATATACTATTGGATACTATGTGAAACATTTTCTGCCAAGCTTCTCTGTCACAGTATCTTTCAGTGCTCTGATTTTCATTCCCGTTGCTGCCATGATGGTATCCAGCCAACGGGTCTTAGGTCTTCAATGATCTCTACTGCCACTGACCATGCCAAGCATTATGGCGTTCTCGAGGGAATTTTCTCTGTCCGAAATAAGACAGTTTCTGTTTCGTGACTTTTCCTACCAGGGACGTCTATTGATTGTTCCAGTTAATTGTGATCTTGGTTTCCATGGGATTAGTAGGAGTCTCCTCTAGGGCCATAGTTTAAAGGAATTGATTTTTCTTGATCACCCTTTGTCAAGGTCCACGTCTCGTACCCATACAACATAATTGGGAATGCAATGCCTGTGACAAATTATCATTTGGTGGTGATCAAGATGTTCATCATTGCTGCATGACCCACTTCATTTCAGCTATGGAGCTACTATTACAATCAATGAGCAATTGATTCCCAAAGTATAGAGGAGGGACAGCCCAAGTGTCTAAGTAAAAGCGGTCCCTCCAAAACATACATTAGAGGGCCATCTCTGGGCCCTCAGCAATGTCAGGTTTCCTGCCTACTGCAGGCCCTCTGAACACTTGAATTTAGGGCCACAAAATGTCATAGAGGTGGAGGAGGAAGACGAGAAGGAGGAGGGTTTTGCCCAACACTACAATGGGCACATAGTGGAATACATATTCTATAGCATTTTACGATCTGAGTCTCAATGGGGAAGTGACTGCCCAAATGTCAAAGTAAGAGCGGTCCCTCCAAAACATACATTACAGGGTCACCTGAGGCCTCTGAGGTCAAAGATCGACATACCTACTGGCACATTGTAGCTATCCTTGTAAAGTGCTGAGGAATAGCTAACTAAAAATGATGTATGACAGAGGGATCTACAAAATGTATAATTCAGGGCTCTCCCACTTGTAAAAGGTGAAAAAAGCTACAACAGTACGTGCGGACAAACGCTAAAAGCGATATTTTTTCTTTTTCTGGTTTAGTTTGCTTTGTATACAAGTGATTATGCCTGAAAAACTGTTTGTGAACCTTTTTGGCCTGTTAAATGCGATTTAGGTAAGGTTTAGTAGTTGTTTTTGTGTATCTGTAACAGTGGCGTAATCCTGGAACAAAGTTATTCCCACAAACCATATGTGAGTCAGAAATGCATGCAGGCTTATTCTCCAGGCTCTTCCTATTCTGTTTCATCAGTTTCCCACCCATTTTAGTCTTATATTCAAGCCACAGACCCCTTTTTTAGGGTCCCGCAGACAATTACTCACGTTTCCCCATTGACTTACATTGTACTCGCTATTCTGAACGAATACGTGATTATTACAAAGTACTCGTAACAAGTATAGGGATTATGAATATTACGGTACTCGTTCATCACTAGTCACAGTGCATGAAAACCCTCCAGTTCAGGAAACCTCTATAAAAGTGGAGAATTCATTTAAAATGTGTTTTAATAGTGTATATAAAACAATCGTGTTATGCTGAATATCAAAGTGGTATGCCAAGCAGCATGTATTTTTGGCAAGTCAATGTACTAACACATGCCTTACTCTGCATATCCATACTTGTTTAGTTGTTGAATTGAAATTTCTCAGAGGAAACAAATCACAGTAATTATCCCCAGTTGGCACCGAGCTTACAAACTGAATGGACAGAGAACATTAAAACTAAAACTAAGCTAAGATTTTCAATGTATTTAAACTTGTTTATTTGTTTTACAATATAATATTTAAAGAGGGGTGCAAAGAATGTTCACATGAATAAATCATTGCCTGATTTTACATTATTAAAAATTCAGGTGGTAATCATTCATCCAGTATTGTTGAAGATTTTGTTTTAAAACAAACTGGTATTTAGAAAAAAGACATGAACATGTGTTGTTTGCTAATATTTTAAATGATGAAACTTTAATAATCATATATTGGACAACATACGGTATGTTTTGGAAGCATTCTTTTATGTTATTCTATTAATGGTATAATGTTGCACTTATAATATTGCACTAATACATTTTGTACATAGGTATTGTTAAAGCATTAACTATATTGGAAGAAGAGCGAGATTTTGTAGTTGACCAATAGCGTCAGGTATAATCCCCAATAAACATCAAGTCTAGTTTTTAGATGTCTCCAAAGTAGTCGGTGAAGATTAGCTGCTATCCAGCACATGTTCAGAAGCAGCAATAAGGATAGGGTCACACTTGCCAATCTGTTTTTTAAAGTGTTCATAAAAACTGATGCTTTTTTTAGGGTGATTTTTGTGCCTCCAGCACTGCTATGCGCTTTTTGGACTTAGTTATTTTTTCCAAAAAACGCATGCAGAAACGCATGCGTTAACACATGCGTTTCCCATAGGGCCCCATGTTCAAAAAACACATGCGTTTTTGAAAAAGCACCCAAAAGCAGAGAGGATTGTAGCTAGCTACAGGCAACTAGGACCATCCAGAAGTAGTGCAACAGGGAGGCCTCAGAATTCCCCAGGTGAGGAGATCCCAAACTTGCTTCCAGGCCACCCGGACTCCCAACATTCTTGTGGACGGTACCCTGGACTAAACCTGCTACTACTACCAGTAAAGGTAATGGAGACTTTAACCTGTGTGTCTGTCGATTATTTTGTGCCCTCGGTCCTGCACCCCCAATGGCCTACCACCACCTTATACTCTCCCAGTTATCCTGAGGATTCACTCCACCTGTAGGGAGCCATCACAGCTGCACTCCCATCAACCTCAGCCCAGAGGTCCCGCACCGCAGCAACGACCAGGAATAGCCACATACCATGGGTGGCATCATGGCAACTGTCCCTAAATCACCACCCCAAACGCTTTTAACTCAACATCCAGGGCCACTGTGTATAGTCACCATTACTATCCCACGGGACGTGCGGGAAGATGAGGGAGTATGCCATCATGGGTGGAACCTTCGAAATAGCGTGAAGAGAGACTCTGATGTCAGGCAATGCGACACAGGAAGTCCTGCACCGGAAATCCCCTGCGTGCTAGATCCCCACACCTGAGGACTGAACCGTCGGCTGACACCATGAACCAGGCTGTGGTTCACTACGGGGGAGCGATGTCCGATCCAGAGGGAAGAGGACCTGCGGTGGGACCGGCCGCCACACCTGATGAGGCCACAGCCTAGGCCGATGACGTAGCCCCAGCCGAGCCCCTGGTCGAACCCACAGCCGTAGCCCCAGCAGCAGCTCCAGTCATACCATTCACGATGCCATACATGCCATGAGCGACCTGGCTAAAGCAGTATTCAAGGGAAGCCGATACCCTGTAAGCTTTCAAAGAGAGACTGAAAAGTTTATTCGGGGTTTATTCCATGATGGAGGAACAGAGAGTGACTATGTTGATATGCCAATTAACTGATGAAGCCCAACAGGAGGTAAAGTCCTGGCTAGATACTGACAAATGAACTGTTAAACAAATATTTGCCAGGTTAAAGGAAGTATTTGACACCCGTACGGCAGTGGAACTAAAAGTAAGATTCTTTGTGTGCAAACAAGGGGTTCAAGACAGCACTGGCTCTAACCTATCACCCAAGGTTGGTACCCCCTTCCCTGGCCACATTGGGGGCCCATGCCCAAACTTTAGAGACTGTTATCCCTGTGGCCTTGCTGTTACAAGTGCAGCAGCTGACCAATGGGATTGACGACCTGACTAAGGCTGTCCGGTCAATCCAGGGATCCAAACCATCAGAGAGGATACTGTTGGCCTTTAGCCCTGATGACGCCCTTGGCAGCGGACCACCCCCCAGGAATGATCCCATCCGGCCTGCAGAACTGGCACGACAGGTATGTGGGAGGACGGCCGGTCCTGCCTGTTGTGCTGGATGGCATCCCCATGAACGCTTTATTGGACATCGGTTCGCAGGTGACAATGATGCCTTATATCCTTTACAAATGGTACTGGGCCGATGCTGACATTACCTGCCGCCCAGATGACAGTTTTACAATATATGCTACTAATGGTCTGCCCTTTCCGCAAGTGGGTTTCAAAGAAGTAACTATTAAGGTCGGGCATGTAGAACTCAATGCCCAGGGTTTGGTGGTTGTTGATGTTGACCGGCGTGCAACTAACCCAATGTTTACTCTAGGCACTAATATCATTGAAAATTGTCTGGGAGAGATTATTGTTCTGTTTCAATATGTTGTTGAGACTGCCAACTTCAGGCAGCAGAGAGTCCTGATGCAAAGGCAGCAGGTGGGGCTGTCTGATGGAGAAGTCAGCAGTTGTAATTTTTCCTCAGTCCAGAAGTATTGAATTTAACTAGGGAGGAATGTGGCACCCCAGAGTCTGGTTGCCACAATGGCATTGCCTGCCTCGGATGGTGATGCCGTGCTTGAAAGCAAGAGAGGAGTATCCACGCCAGGTAAGCCCACCACACACAACACCTTGACTCCAGACCTGAAGGGGGAGCTCTGCAACCCGATTTCAGGGGAGCTCCCCTATAAATTCAGGCCTGTGGGTGGGGTTAGTTCAGTTCCTAGGAGGACTGTGAAGAGGTCCCGTGAACAGGAGCAGAGTAAGGCTCGTCCCGGGACAGAGACTAGCAAGCGTGAGGGACCTATAGGAGAGGGTCTGAAGAAGTGGAGAAGCAGGCCTGGGGTTTGGAGCCAGTTATCGGGCTTACCCCAGTGCAGAGCGCCAGAAGCGGACACCAGAGTCCGAGGTTGTGAGGGTATTCCAGGCCCAGCAGCCAAAACCGGAGAGCGGGAGATTCCAAGTCTCCCGTCCACACAAAAGCTCAAGAGACACAGCAGCACCAGAGAGACAGTAACCAGAGGAGTGGTACGCAGGAAGGGCTCGAGCTGCCTGCCATACGGGTGAAAGACTGTACTCAGGAGGAGAGGGTCTCAGCTAACTACAGACAACCAGGACCAGCCAGGAATAGCACAACAGGGAGGCCTCAGAACACCCCCCAACTTGCTTCCAGGCCACCCTGACTCCCAAAATCTCTTGTGGACAGTATCCTGGACTAAACCTGCTACTACTACCAGTAAAGATAATGGAGACTTCAACCTGTGTGTCTGTTGATTATTCCGCACCCTCGGTCCTGCACAACCAACGGCCTACCACCGCGTTAGACTCTCCTGGTTGCCCTGGGGATCCGCTCAAACCTTGGAGAGGGGAATCATCACAGGTGCACTCCGATCATCCCCAGATGTCCCGCACCGCAGCAACGGCCACTAAAAGCCGCATACCACGGGTGTCGTGATGACAACTATGCCTAAATCACCACCCCAAACACTTAATTTGATACTGAGGGCCATGGAGTCGGGCCCTCGACCCCTGCAACTCCCTCGGAAGCATCAAAGGCCCGGTCCCGAATACCCATGGCCCTGGGGCGCTTCATATTTTTTCATCAGTTCTCATCAATAAACAATATGATTATATATATTATTATTTTGCTGTCATTTTTCATTCTCTTTCCAAATTACATTAAAAAGCTCTTTAATTACTTCTAAAAGGGAATCCTTCTAAAAGGGAATCCAAATTAGCATATTTTCAAGATACCTTGTGTTCTCTGCTTTTCGAAGACTAATTTGCCCAAATGGTTGATCAGTAGAACTTTCTACAACACTCCCTACTGATGCCAGCACTTGGATTAGAAAAAATAGCCGCGTAAGCAGCAGTGACTACATTAACCTTGACAAAAAAAAGCAAAACACTCATGTTCACTCATACCTGGGCTGAATCTCAGTAAGATACCCTGATTGCCAATTTCATGGACTTTCATGCTGCAAATTGGACTAATGGCAAAAACATGACTATTTTGCTGTCATGTCCAATTTTCAGTCACACAGGGTATTCAGAAATGCTGGTGACTTTGTTATACTAAGCAGATCAGGTTATCCTCCAGAGGCATGAAAATATTAGGTTTTTCAAAATGTTTCAGGCATAGATCAGTGGCAAGGATTAGATCAAACGTAGCATCTTTCTGTTTGTCATATATCTATTTCTCATCTGCCTATCCATCATATCAGCTATACTGTTTTTCTGGTGAGGTGCTAGTCCAAAAATGACAGAAATCTCCTTGCCTGCACTGTCATATTTCTTTACTGTACAGCTTCTTCCACTACTACTGCCACTAGTCAGCGTTGTCAGGTACATATCTCCATTAACTCTGTTTTATAATGCTATATTGTACCACTACTGCTGAGTCTTCCAGAACAGCCTCTTCACTGCCAGACATCTCATTATCTCAAATGTCATACTCTACTCTATATGGGTGCTGCCACCTCCACATTTACTGAACCTGCTGCTAAATACCCAGACTCTTGTGCTTTTCCACAGTTTTATATAGCTACCCTGTACTGCTGCTGGGAATTGTTGTCTCTCTAGAGCAGGGTTCTCAAACACGCGGCCCCTGGGCCGCTTGCGGCCCGCCAGGCTTCCCACTGCGGCCCGGGGCACCTTGAAGAAATAACATGCCCCGGGCCATTGTGAAGGGAGCCGCCGCGGTACCCGCTTTATAGTGACTTCCGGGTACCGCCTAAACAAGTCACAGGAGGCTTCTGATTGGTCCGCTGGCCGCCTCCTGTGACAGGAGGCTTCTGATTGGTCCGCCGGCCGCCTGCTTGCATGAATGAACAGGCGCGAAGGCACTTGTTTTAGCGGTACCCGTAAGTCACTATACAGCGGGTACCGCGGCGGCTCCATGGCCCGGGGCATCATTAAGGTGTGCGTGTGAGAGTTAGAGAGAGAGACAGAGAGTGTGTGTATATGTGAGTGTGTGTGTATGTGTGTGAGTGTATTTGTGTGTATATGTGTATATGTGTGAGTGTATTTGTGTATATATGTGAGTGTGTGTGTGAATATTTCTGAGTGAGTGTGTATATGTGTGAGTGTGTATGTGTGTGTGTATATGTGTCAGTGTATTTTTGTGTATATGTGAGTGTGTGTGTATGTGTACATGTGTGAGTGCATTTGTGTGTATATGTGAGTGTGTATGAATATATGTGTGAGTGTGTGAATATTTCTGAGTGTGTATATGTGTGAGAGTGTGTATATGTGTGAGTGTGTAAATGTGTGAGTGTGTGTATATGTGTGAGTGTATTCCCGCGGCACATCGCCGTTGGCTGGTGCTGGTGACCGCCTGGAGCCGCCTAATGCCGGGTGCTGGGCAGCTGCCACCTGGTGCTGGCGACTGCCGCCTGGTGCCTGGTGCTGGCGGCTGCCGGGTGCTAGAGGCCGCTGGGTGCTGGCGGCTGCCAGGTGCCGCTTAATGCCGCATGCTGACAGCTGCAGGCTTCCATCTGGTGCTGGCGGCTGCCAGTTGCTAGCGGCCACTGGGTGCTGGCGGCTGCCGGGTGCTAGACGCCGCTGGGTGCTGGCAGTTGCCAGGTGCCGCTTAATGCCGGGTGCTGGCAGCTGCCGGGTGTTAGCGGCCACTGGGTGCTGCCAGGTACCGCCTAATGCCGGGTGATGGCGGCTGCCACCTGGTGTTGGCGGCTGGTGCCTGGTGCTGGCGGCTGCTGCCTGGTGCCGGCGGCTGCCGGGTGCTAGATGCCGTTGGGTGCTGGCGGCTGCCAGGTGCAGCTTAATGCCGCATGCTGACAGCTGCCGCTGCCACCTGGTGCTGGCGGCTGCCAGGTGCAGCGGCCACTGGTTGCTGGCAGCTGCCGCTTGGTTCTGGTGGCTGCCGGGTGCTACAGGCCGCTGGGTGCTGGCAGTTGCCAGGTGCCACTTAATGCCGGGTGCTGGCAGCTGCCGGGTGCTGCCGGCGGCAGGCTTGTGCTGGGTGCTGGCTGGTGCCGGCAAGTGGGAGACCGGGAGCCACAGAGGAAGAAGCTGCCGGGATGAGTAGAGTGGAGTCAGGTAAGGCGCTGTTACAGTCGAAGATAGCAGCCTGGGGGGGAAAGGGAAACGTGACCGCTGAAAGTGCCTAGGGCGGCAGGAACTCCAAATATGGCCCTATGTAAGTGTGTCAATGTGTGAGTGTGTATGTGTTTTGTGTGAATTATGTTGTGATGATGTATGTGTGGAGTGTGTGCGGGTGTGTATATGTGTGAGTGCGTATCTGAGCGAGAGAACAAAAAGAACAGAGACCAGGTTGTGAGGACATCTCTACAAAAAGGAATTGGAATGGGTGACATTACTATAAGCTGACAAGGGAGGGAACATTACTAAAAGATGGGGACATTACTCCAAAATGAGGACCAGGATGGGAGACATTAATATAGGATGGGGACTAGGATGGGGCATTACTGTACATATGGACCAGGGAGGAACATTACTACAAGATGGAGACCAGGGCGGGGGCATTACTACAAGACGAGGACCAGGATGGGACATTACTACATGATGAGGACCAGTATGGGGGTCATTATATAGGATGGGAACATTACTACACATAGGGACCAGGGAGGAACATTAGATTAAAAAGGGGACCAGGATGGGGACATTACTTCAAGACGGGGACCAGTTTGGGGGACATTAATATACAATGGGGACCAGTATGGGGACATTACTACATAAAGGAGATTAGGGTGGGGACATTTCTACAAGAAGATTAGGATTTGTACTTTACTAGATTGAGCAAAAAATTCTGATATTGCTAAAATGTCACTTAGGGTACCGTTACACGTCGCAACATTGCATGCAGTTTCACAGGCAATTTGCTGGTTGCAGTGAAATCATGGGCACATTGTTCCATTTGTACACAGCAACAAAATATAACAATGTGTCCATGATTTCACTGCAACAAGCAAATTGCCAGTAAAATTGCATGCAATGTTGCGATGTGTAACGGTACTCTTAGTCCTACAAGCAATGCGGCCCCCCGATATCAATTTTTTTCTACGTGCGCCCAAAAAACCCAGCCGAGTTTGAGACCCCTGCTCTAGAGTACACAAAAATTAAACTGCTCCCAAAGTAGGGATTATTTTTTAAAGCTTGATAATAAGTCATTGTTTTTTCCTTTGAAAACAGCTAACTTGTTCCTGCTTTTGAAACAAACTGATAATTTTGCATTGCTTGATAACCACTGTAATTGTTTAATCTTCTCTTGAATAGCAAGTATAGAATTTTTAGTTTTAATTGAAAAGCTGTTGCTTCTTCACTTTCTTTGGAAATAAATTGAAAAATTTTCAGGCATTATGGTCACTAGTCAAAGAGGCTGGTCTCCTCAACCTATTACCCTTAAGATAGATATATTTAGATCTCCTCTATTGATTTATTTCACTCATTTTGCAAAGTGCCATCATATTCACTTAACGGTTTACAGATATCATTAACACTGTCCCCATTGGGTGTATTGAGGACCTAGCGCATGTGCAATGCGCATCGCGAAGTCAGCAGTACACCCATTGGGTTTACTGACGTCAGTATAGCCGGATTATGACGCAATTAGCGTCATAGCAGCTATACCGCCTATCTACAATGACGAGGAGGCTCTGTATTGTTTAGCATGCCCATGTGGCGCCCCACAACGAGTGCGTCACAGGAGGGTATTGCATCCCTTACTGAAGATGCAATATTCTCCGTCTCGGTGATGACATGGTTAACACTCAGAGCTCCATACCCTACATGCACCACTAGAATAGAGGGCCAATCAGGTCCTGGTGGGAGAAGTGTAGGAGTAGTGTGTAGGAGTAAACTAGGAGAAGGAGAGGAGTCGGGAGGAATGTAACTTAGGAGAAGCAGGGCTCTGCACAGTTCCGTGCAGCCCTGAAGACCACTTACCGGCTGGCGCCACTATCGGTGCCCTAGACCGGAACACGGGCAACTACTTAACGGGTCCAATCATACCCGTGCCCAAGAACCACTACCCGGATCACTGGTTTCGAGGCGAGCAAGACGTTCACCACAGCTCCGCAAACCAGGGTGAAGAACCGCTTCGTAGAGGCCTCTCACCACAGCCGCAACCTAAGTTGTCTTACCAGCAGGGACTCGCCACTGGGACACAGGACCTCAAGCCCAAAATTATCTAGGTACCAACCAGAAGTCTCCCAAGTACCCTGAACTGGTATTCTAAGGCAACACCGGCAACCCGTCTAGAGCAGTTAGGAAAAGGAGGAACACC
Organism: Allobates femoralis; assembly: GCA_033576535.1. Taxonomy (NCBI): domain Eukaryota; kingdom Metazoa; phylum Chordata; class Amphibia; order Anura; family Aromobatidae; genus Allobates; species Allobates femoralis. Next base: position 378,494,916 of record JARQOC010000001.1, read on the forward strand.
GCGGAGCTCTGAGCTACTACCGGTCATTGCTGGGACCACCCGGTCCGTTACCTGTTGACTGTATACCTTGTACCATCTTGTCAAATACAGTAAACACCCATTACAGGGGAATATGGTGTCTGCGTTTCCTTCAGAACTGTTTAACCCTTGCATGCTAAAAACCTATTAAGCTGCCATATTCCAACAAGCGCAGCTCCTGGTTCCGGGGACTCCGACTCATACTGTGGGGAGTGTCCCGTCTAGCTGCCATACATCCCCTGGAGGCCCAAGCAGCGCTGGTGAAATCACCGGAATTCCCGCAGGTGGCGTCACGACAAGAAGAATTAACCCCTATCCGTTCAAATCCCCTCATTTTGATCTGACCACCGGGTCCCACAGCCTCGGGCGCGGAACCGTGACGGGAGAAGCAACGCCCGGAGACGTGAAGACCCGACTACGGTGAGTCACCCATAGCGGCATGCATAATTACATTGTAGGCGGAGAGGAGAAGCCACAAAGAACGCCCTGTGTGACTTTTCAAGCTCAGAGAAGTCGCAGGTAAAAAATTTACTTTTATAAACTTTACAAATAGCTATAGTCACTATAAAGCGGGTACCGCGGCGGCTCCATGGCCCGGGGCATCATTAAGGTGTGCGTGTGAGAGTTAGAGAGAGAGACAGAGAGTGTGTGTATATGTGAGTGTGTGTGTATGTGTGTGAGTGTATTTGTGTGTATATGTGTATATGTGTGAGTGTATTTGTGTATATATGTGAGTGTGTGTGTGAATATTTCTGAGTGAGTGTGTATATGTGTGAGTGTGTATGTGTGTGTGTATATGTGTGAGTGTATTTGTGTGTATATGTGAGTGTGTGTGTATGTGTACATGTGTGAGTGCATTTGTGTGTATATGTGAGTGTGTATGAATATATGTGTGAGTGTGTGAATATTTCGGAGTGTGTATATGTGTGAGAGTGTGTATATGTGTGAGTGTGTAAATGTGTGAGTGTGTGTATATGTGTGAGTGTATTCCCATGGCACATCGCCGTTTGCTGGTGCTGGTGACCGCCTGGTGCCGCCTAATGCCGGGTGCAGGCAGCTGCCACCTGGTGCTGGCGACTGCCGCCTGGTGCCTGGTGCTGGCGGCTGCCGGGTGCTAGAGGCCGCTGAGTGCTGGCGGCTGCCAGGTGCCGCTTAATGCCGCATGCTGACAGCTGCAGGCTTCCATCTGGTGCTGGCGGCTGCCAGTTGCTAGACGCCGCTGGGTGCTGGCAGTTGCCAGGTGCCGCTTAATGCCGGGTGCTGGAAGCTGCCGGGTGTTAGCGGCCACTGGGTGCTGCCAGGTGCCGCCTAATGCCGGGTGATGGCGGCTGCCACCTTGTGTTGGCGGCTGGTGCCTTATGCTGGCGGCTGCTGCCTGTGCCGCGGGCTGCCGCCTGGTGCTGGCGTGCGGTGGTAGATGTCGTGCGGGTGCTGGCGGCTGCCAGGTGCAGCTTATGCCGCATGCTGACAGCTGCCGGCTGCCACCTGGTGCGTGGCGGCTGCAGGTGCAGCGGCCATGGTTGCTGGCGGCTGCCGCTTGGTGCTGGCGGCTGCCCGGGTGCTAGAGGCCGCTGGGTGCTGGCAGTTGCAAGGTGCCAACTTAATGCGGGTGCTGGCAGCTGCGGGTGCTGCGGGGCAGGCTTGTGCTGGGTGCTGGCTGTCCGGCAAGCGGAGGACGGGAGCCACAGAGGAAGAAGCTGCCGGGATGAGTAGGAGTGGAGTCAGGTAAGCGCTGTTACAGTCGAAGATAGCAGCCTGGGGGGGAAAGGGAAACGTGACGCTGAAAGTGCCTAGGGCGGCAGGAACTCCAATTATGGCCCTATGTAAGTGTGTCCAATGTGTGAGTGTGTATGTGTTTGTGTGAATATGTCTGATGATGTATGGTTGTGAGGGTGTGTGAGTGTGTATGGAGTTTGTGTGTATATGTGTGAGTGTGGCGGGTGTGTAATTGTGGAGTGCGTATCTGAGCGAGGAGAACAAAAAAACAGGAGACCAGATTGTGAGGACATCTCTACAAAAAAAGGCATTGGAATGGGTGACAATACTATAGCTGACAAGGGAGGGAACTTACTAAAGATGGGGACATTACTCCAAAATGAGGACCAGGATGGGAGACATTTAATATAGGATGGGGGATAGGATGGGGGCATTATGCACATATGGACCAGGGAGGAACATTACTACAAGATGGAGACCAGGGCGGGGGCATTACTACAAGACGAGGACCAGGATGGGACATTACTACATGATGAGGACCAGGATGGGAGTCATTATATAGGATGGGAACATTACTACACAAGGGACCAGGGAGGAACATTACTTTAAAAAGGGGACCAGGATGGGGACATTATTCAAGACGGGACCAGTTTGGGGGACATTAATATACAATGGGGGACCAGTATGGGGACATTACTACATAAGGAGATTGGGTGGGGACATTTCTACAAGAAGATTAGGATTTGTACTTTACTAGATTGAGCAAAAAATTCTGATATTGCTAAAATGTCACTTAGGGTACCGTTACACGTCGCAACATTGCATGCAGTTTCACAGGCAATTGCTGGTTTGCAGTGAACATGGGCATTGTTTCCATTTGTTACACAGCAACAAAATATAACAATGTGCCATGATTTCACTGCAACAAGCAAATTGCCAGTAAAATTGCATGCAATATTGCGATGTGTAACGGTACTCTTAGTCTACAAGCATGCGGCCCCCGATATCAATTTTTTTTCTACGTGCGCCCACCAACCCAGCCGAGTTTGAGACCCTGCTCTAGAGTACACAAAAATTAAACTGCTCCCAAAGTAGGGATTATTTTTTAAAGCTTGATAATAAAGTCATTGTTTTTTTCCTTTGAAAACAGCTAACTTGTTCTGCTTTTGAAACAAACTGATAATTTTTGCATTGCTGATAAACACTGTAATTGTTTAATCTTCTCTTGAATAGCAAGTATAGAATTTTTAGTTTTAATTGAAAAAGCTGTTGCTTCTTCAATTTTCTTTGGAAAAATTGAAAAACTTTCAGCATTTATGGTCACTAGTCAAGAGGCTGGTCTCCTCAAACCTATTACCCCTAAGATAGATATATTTAGATCTCCTCTATTGATTTATTTCACTCATTTTGCAAAGGCCATCCATATTCACTTAACGGTTTACAAGATATCATTAACACTGTCCCCATTGGTGTATTGAGGACCTAGCGCATGTGTCAATGCGCATCTCGAAGTCAGCAGCACACCCATTGGGTTTACTGACATCAGTATAGCCGGATTTATGACGCAATTAGCGTCATGCAGCTATAACCGCCTATTACAATGACGAGGAGGCTCTGTATTGTTTAGCACGCCCATGTGGGCCCCACAATGGTGGTACGGAGGTATTGCATCCCTTATGAAGATGCAATATTCTCCGTCTCGGTGATACATGGTAAACACTAGATCCAACCTAACACCACTAAATAGAGGCAATCGGTCCTGGTGGGGAGTGAAGGGTAGTGTGAGAAGTAAAAGGGGGAAGGAAGGAGTCGGGGGAATGTAATTTGGAGAAGCAGGTCTGCACAGTTCCGTGACCCTGAAGACCACTTAGGCTGGCGCCACTATCGGTGCCTAGACCAGACACGGGCAACTACTTAAGGGTCCAATTACCGGCCCAAGAACCCCTACCCGGATACTGTTTTCGGGCGAGAAGACGTTACCGGCAGTCCCAAACCAGGGTGAAAAAACCGCTTCGTAGAAGCCTCTCCCACCAGCCGAACCTAAGTTGTCTTACCAGCGGGGGCTGCCACTGGGGGCAAAGGACCTCAAGCCCAAAATTATTTTGGTACCCAACCGAAGTCCCCAAGTACCCTGAAAATGGTTTAACTAAGGCAACACCCAACCCCGTTAGAGCAGTTAGGAAAAAGGAGGAACACCGCGGAGCTCTGAGTACACCGGATTGCTGGGACCCCCGGCCGTTACCTTTTGATGCCTTGTACCATCTTGTCAAATACAGTAAACACCCGTTAAGGGGAATAAAAGGTGTTGGTTTCTTAGAATGTTTAACCTTGATGCTAAAAACCTATTAACGCCCTATTTCCAACAAGCGCAGCTCCTTGGCCCGGGGACTCCCCACTATTACGTGGGGAGTGTCCCGTTAAACTGCCAACATCCCCGGAGCCCAAGCGCGTGGTGAAATCCCCCGGAATTCCCGAGGGGCTTGACAAGAAGAATTACCCCTATCCGTTCAAAATCCCCTCATTTTGATCTGACCAGGGCCCCACAGCCTCGGGGCGGAACCGTGAGGGAAAAGCAAACGCCCGGAGACATGAAGCCCCATCGGTGAGTCACCCCTAGCGGCTGATAATTACATTTAGGCGGAGGGGAAAACCAAAGAAGCCTGTGTGACTTTTCAAATCAGAGAAGTCGCAGGTAAAAAAAATTTTCTTTTATAAACTTTACAAATAGCATTTGTGAGAAAGGGATGTCTAGAAAGAGATTGGATGGTGAGGAAGGGTTTAAAAAGGTGGGGGCTCTTTTTACGGTAGGTTCCTTTAAAAGCAAAAAGGGGTCAGGTGACCTTTAAATAGCCATTCAAACCCATTTGGTCAACCTCTGTGCATAAATCAGGCAAATCAAAAGGTATTGGAATTTGATCAGGTTCATTGGATATTTTTGGTTGTCATTATGTTTTAAAAAGAGCAACATAATACTTTGAAAATAAATGGCTTCCCCAAAAACCCCTACCATGAGGGGAAAACTTTTTGTGTTTTATATTCTCAGAAAAAAACAAAGACAGAAAAAAAAATGCCGGGGTAGCTAAACTTTGAGCCAACGTAAGGCTAAATGAAAAAGAAAAAAATCCCTTTTAGTGTTTTCTTTTACAATTGCAAAGGGGCCGGACTAATACTTCTGAAGGTCCCTCGTTCTCTTTTAGTGATATGAGGGCGTGGCTTGCAGCCCCTGTGAAGGAATCCCTGGGCTCTTGCCTTAACTCGCAACTGAGATTTTGTCTTTTCAAGGCGAATTCTCTAATTACCAACAGCATATTTGTGACAAATTGAGGACATTTTTACCTTTTGGACTTGAGTTCCTAAAATTCACCTAAATCTGCCAGGGAATACTCAGACCGGAGTACAACAGGTCGATTACTTCTGAGATCCTTGCTTCTGTTCCCACCCCCTCCTGTAAGAACGTGGACAAACACAAAGAAAAGAAAAGCAAAGCTAATCAGGGGAAAAAGGAGCCTTTACTAAGGACATTAAAACCAGGTGGCCCCCCCCCTAGCCTTCTTCTCTGGCAGCCTTGCCCTTGAGCCCTCAGGAGCCTTCTGCCATTTGCCGCCATTTTCCCCTGACATAGTAAACAGCCGGAGAGAAGAATATGTAAACAAACTCACAGTGCATGGCTGCGGGGAGAATTGGGCGATCTCTCTCCCCTTGTTATGCTGGAGGTGCTGGCCCCATGCACGGATAGTCTCACATCTTGTAAAGTGGATTGCAGAAGAGAACACTGCCCTTGAGATTTGGCGAGCCCCCCCTCCTTCTGCTACCTCCTTGTAACGCTGAACTCTGAGAGCGGAACACTGAAGAAACACAGCTGCAGTGAGTCATGGAGAAGTCCCTGCACAGTGATAGCAAAGAACTGAGCTGAAGCCTTCCTGCTTCCTTCATCAGAACAAACGACCATCCCGGAGTGGGATGAAGCTGGGGCCGCTGGAGAGAACAAAGAGGACCTTTATTTAAGTAAGATAGCAGGATACAAACAACCTAAGCCCGCAGACAATGATCTAGTATACCTGCGACCCCCCCATATAAAGGTCACAGATAAAATCTTTACCAAATCATATTGAATAATATAATTTGTATTGTCTTGTGAGCCACAATCTGATCAATACTTGCAGACCCCTGTGATGGCAAAGGGAGATTGTCATTATTATTACTTGATCTAGTTTGAGATTATTAGCCAAATTTCTTCTGATTGTCTTCCCTGTTTGTGCCAGCTGGAGAGGTATAGTGGAGGCACAGTTGAAACACTAATAAGTGGCTGGATCTCAACAGCATAACTCATCCTCTTTCCTTCACCATATAAATAGAGTTAATTCTACTATAATATTCTGCTGACAATACTGACCCCTGGTGGTCATCTACGCCATTAAAGACCAAGTGTGTTATATATCTTACTGAAGGCAATACTGACACTAGTGGTCATCTCTCCTGTAATACCTTCTCTTCCCGAAACTTCTTGCTGCGGGCCTGAAGCTAAGAAGAAGAAACCCAAAGACATCCCCCCACCATAATAAGAAAAGGAGCTGTGTGACACTCTCCTTTAGGTAAAACTGCAATCGATCTCTTGATAACCTCACCTGGCATCCCTTGGAAGCGAGACACGCCGACAGAGACTTGCATCAAGTTTCCATCAGAGAGGACCTAGTTCTGCTCACCATCAATGTGGGGCTTTGCTAGGAGCATCCCAAGGAAGTGCGTCAATCAAATGGGGCCGTGGACCCGATGTACTGAGCCTCGCAGACATCGCAGCCAGAGCCGGTTTCATTTTGAATATCCTTCGTCCCCTTTCCTCTTTCTACCCCCTCCTTCTCTCTGTTGCTCTCTCTTGTTGGCCCTTTTTTTTCTTTTTCTTTCTTTTCTTTTTGCTCTTCTATCTTTTATTTCTCTTCTCTCCATTTTCTGTTTACTTTTTGTTCATAACTGCTTAATCTATATTACTGCTTAGAACAAGAATATTTAGTATATTGAGTAGTATCGCACCATACGGAATTTTTTACTATCTTTAAGGTTTTGCACTTGAGTAGTGCTAACTAACGACACATGTAAAGCTTATATTTGCCATAGACTTGCATACTCTGATCTCAAATTAGTGTCTATTAGAATCACTGCACACATACACTTAAGAGTTTTTTTGCTTGTTGGTGAAAATTTATTGAAACAAGTGCTCTTATAGTGATTGCGACAGAATGACGTTTCGATCAATTCAAGACCTTGATCACATAAGTCGCCTTGAGCTATGTTGTGGTTCATGAAGGATGGTGGTCTTTATGATCGTATAGGAACAGGGGTATGCCCTTAGTAGTTCTGAACTGAGGGCTGTCTGTACAGGGTAAATTGGTCCAAATGCCTTTAGATTAGCCAGGGTCAGAGCGGTCGCTCTATGTGGGGTGGGTGGCACGGCAGTGGAGTGTGTTCAACTCATTTTGTAGCAAGGAGGAGTGACCAAATTAGAACTTTGCGTGAGTACTCTCTGGAGTCATGAGAGGCTATAGAGAGGTATTTGGGGAAAATTGATCTTCATTTATAGTCAAGTATTAGAAACTGCTGTTTAGTAGTAAGGGTTAGTAGCTATTTAAATTACCACCACTTCTGCTATATCTTCACACATATTGCTTTATTGCTAACGCAACTAACTTATATCAATATCCTCTGGAATTATAAATGATAATTTGCTCTCTTACTGACTACAGATATTTCTAAAGAGACCCCACACTACTGTACAGTGATCATGCCATCAAAAGCTAAACCCAATAATATTCCCAAAACCAATAATTCTGACACCTCCGCTGATAACTATATATATTACAGTATGGGGCGCACACCTCTTATTGTGTGGGTGCAAAGCTTCAAAAAATATATAAACACTTACCAATAGATAGATCAGCTGCACACCACATTATTTCTTTAAAGGGAATGCCAAATGGCTTGTGAATTTATTGCATTATATAATAAGAAACAAAGAAATATTTTATACAGCTACTGAAAGCTGGCCTGGTCTAAAAGATAAATGTGAAAGCATTAGTTAGATGTTCATAGCCATGAAATCATAAGCCCAGTCTGTTTACAGAGTTTCTTCACTAATACTGGGTCCTAATCTCACCCTCAATGTCTGCAACTGGAAATGTGAATGGAAAATGCCCTGTGGCAGTTAAAATCATGGTCTTAAAGGGAATGTGTCAAGACTATGTTAAAACCCTGCTTTTAAAGGGAGTGGTAACACCTGTGTGAATGTTCTACATTAGTCACTGGGCAGGGTGCTGCTCCAAAGATAAATAACTATATATATACAGTATGGCGCACACCTCTTATTGTGTGGGTGCAAGCTTAAAAAAATATATAAACACTTCCAATAATAGATCACTGCACACCACATTATTTTTTAAAGGGAATGCCAAAATGGCTGTTGAATTTAATGCATTATATAATAAGAAACAAAGAAATATTTATACAGTACTGAAAGTGGCCCTGGTCAAAAGATAAAGTTGAAAAGCATTAGTTAGTAAACCCTGAAATCAAAAACCCGTAATGTTTACAGAGTTCTTTATAACTGGGCCCTAATCTCACCCTCAATGTCGCAACCTAAAATTTGTGAAAGGGAAAATGCCCTGTGCATTAAAATCATGGTTTTAAAAAGGGAAATTGTAAGACTATTTTAAAAAACCCTGTTTTAAAAGGGGAGTGGGGTAAATTGTGAATGTTCTCACATTAGTCATGGGGCAGGGTGCTGCTCCAAAGATAAATAACTATTTATTACAGTATGGGCGCCCCCTCTTATTGTTTGGGTGCAAGTTCAAAAAATTTTTAAAAATTCCATAGATGATCGTGCACCCACAATTTTTTAAAGGGAATGCCAAAAGGCTTGTGAAATTTATTTTTTAAATAAAAGAAACAAAGAAATTTTATACAGCTCAAAAAGGGGCCCCCGGTTAAAAAAAAAAGTGAAAGCATTATTAGTCAACCCCTAAAATCAAAAGCCCGTAATTTTTTTTAGAGTTCTTTCACTAAATGGGCCTAATCTCCCATGTCGCAACCTGGAAAGTGAAGGGAAAATCCCCTGTCATTAAAATCTGTTTTAAGGGAATGTTCAAGTTGTTAAAACCCTGCTTTAAAGGGAGTGTGTAAACCTGTTAATGTTCCACATTATCAGGGCAGGGGGTGCCCAAAAATAAATAAATATATATTACAGTATGGGGGCACACCTTTATTGGTGGGGCAAGCTTCAAAAAATTATAAACACTTCCTAGTGATCGCTGACACCCATTATTTTTTTAAAGGAACCCAAAAATTTTGGTGTGTGAATTTTTTGCATTAAAAAGAAAAAAAAAATTTTTATAAGTATGAAATGGGCCCCGGGGCAAAAGTAAATGTGAAGCTTAGTTGTGTCATAGCCATGAAAAATAACCAGTAATGTTTACAGAGTTTTTACTAAAATGGCCCCAATCTCACCCTCAATGTCTGAACCCCGGAAAAGTGAATGGGAAATGCCCTGTGCGTTAAAATCAGGGTTTTTAAGGGGGTTCAAACTTGTTAAAAAACCCTGCTTTTAAAAAGGGGTGTGTAACCCTGGTGAAGTTCCAAAAATTTCATGGGCAGGGTGCTCTCCAAAATAAAAAAATATATATATTTTACAGTAGGGGCACACCTTTTATTTGTGGGGCAAGCTTCAAAAAATATTTAAAAAACTTCCAAATAATAGATCAGTGACACCAAAATTTCTTTAAAGGGAATGCCAAATGGCTGTGTGAATTTATTGCATTATATAATAAGAAACAAATAAATATTTATACAGCTACTGAAAGCTGGCCCTGGTCTAAAAGATAAATGTGAAAGCTTAGTTGATGTCATAGCCATGAAATCATAAGCCCAGTAACTGTTTACAGAGTTCTTTCACTAATACTGGGTCCTAATTCACCCTCCTATGTCTGCAACCTGGAAATGTGAAGGGAAAATGCCCTGTGCAGTTAAAATCATGGTCTTAAAGGAATGTGTCAAGACTATGTTAAAACCCTGCTTTTAAAGGAGTGTGTTAAACCTGTGTGAAGTTCTCACATTAGTCACTGGGCAGGGTGCTGCTCCAAAGATAAATAACTATATATATTACAGTATGGGCGCCACCTCTTATTGTGGGGGTGCAAGCTTCAAAAAATATATAAACATTACCAATAGATAATCAGCGCACAACACATTATTTCTTTAAAGGGAATGCCAAAATGGCTGTGTGAATTTATTGCATTTATATAATAAGAAACAAAGAAATATTTATAAGCTACTGAAAGCTGGCCCTGGTCTAAAAGAAATGTGAAAGCATTAGTTGATGTCATAGCCAATGAAATCATAAGCCCAGTAACTGTTTACAGAGTTCTTTCACTAATACTGGGTTCCTAATCTCACCCTCAATGTCTGCAACCTGGAAATGTGAATGGGAAAATGCCCTGTGCAGTTAAAATCAGGTCTTAAAGGGAATGTGTCCAAGACTATGTTAAAACCCTGCCTTTTAAAGGGAGTGTGTAACACCTGGTGAATGTTCTCACATTAGTCCTGGGCAGGGTGCTGCTCCAAAGATAAATAACATATATATATTTACAGTATGGGCGCACACCTCTTATTGTGTAGGTGCAAGCTTCAAAAAATATATAAAACCTTCCAATATATAGATCAGCTGCACACCACATTATTTCTTTAAAGGGAATGCCAAAATGGCTGTGTGAATTTATTGCATTATATAATAAGAAACAAAGAAATATTTATACAGCTACTGAAAGTGGCCCTGGTCTAAAGATAAATGTGAAAGCATTAGTTGATGTCATAGCATGAAATCATAAGCCCAGTAATGTTTACAGAGTTCTTTCACTAATACTGGGTCCTAATCTCACCCTCAATGTCTGCAACCTGGAAATGTGAATGGGAAAATGCCCTGTGCAGTTAAAAATCATGGTCTTAAAGGGAATGTGTTCAATAAGGACTATGTTAAAACCTGCTTTTAAAGGGAGTGTGGTAAACACCTGTGTGAATGTTTCACATTAGTCATGGGCAGGGTGTGCTCCAAGATAAATAACTATATATAATTACAGTATGGGGCGCACACCTCTTATTGTGTGGGTGCAAGCTTCAAAAAATATATAAACACTTACCAATAGATAGATCCAGCTGCACACCCATTATTTTTTAAAGGAATGCCAAAATGGCTGTGTGATTTATTGCATTATATAATAAGAAACAAAGAAAATATTTATACAGTTACTGAAAGCTGTATTGGTAAGTGTTTTATATTTTTTTTGAAGCTTGCACCCACACAATAAGAGGTGTGCGCCCATACTGTAAATATATAGTATTTATCTTTGGAGCAGCACCCTGCCCAGTGACTAATGTGAGAACATTCACACAGGTGTTACACATCCCTTTAAAAAGCAGGGTTTTAACATAGTCTTGACACATTTCCCTTTAAGACATGATTTTAACTGCACAGGGCATTTTCCCATTCACATTTCCAGGTTGCAGACATTGAGGGTGAGATAGGACCCAGTATTAGTGAAAGAACTCTGTAAAACAGTTACTGGGCTTATGTTTCATGGCTATGACACACTAATGCTTTCACATTTATCTTTTAGACCAGGGCCAGCTTTCAGTAGCTGTATAAATATTTCTTTGTTTCTTATTATATAATGCAATAAATTCACACAGCCATTTTGGCTTTCCCCTTTAAAGAAATAATGTTGGTTGAGCAGATTTTATCTATTGGTAAGTTTATATATTTTTTGAAGCTTTGCACCCACACAATAAGAGGTTGCGCCCATACTGTAATATATATAGTTATTTATTTTGGAGCAGCACCCTGCCCAGTGACTAATGTGAGAACATTCACACAGGTGTTACACACTCCCTTTAAAAGCAGGTTTTAACATAGTCTTGACACATTCCCTTTAAGACCATGATTTTAACTGCACAGGGCATTTTCCCATTCACATTTCCAGGTTGCAGACATTGAGGGTGAAGATTAGGACCCAGTATTAGTGAAAGAACATCTGTAAACAGTTACTGGGCTTATGATTTCATGGCTATGACATCAACTAATGCTTTCACATTTATCTTTTAGACCAGGGCCAGCTTTCAGTAGCTGTATAAATATTTCTTTGTTTCTTTTTATATAATGCAATAAATTCACACAGCCATTTTGGCATTCCCTTTAAAGAAATAATGTGGTGTGCAGCTGATCTATCTATTGGTAAAGTGTTTATATATTTTTTTGAAGCTTGCACCCACACAATAAGAGGTGTGCGCCCATACTGTAATATATATAGTTATTTATCTTTGGAGCAGCACCCTGCCCAGTGACTAATGTGAGAACATTCACACAGGTGTTACACACTCCTTTAAAAGCAGGGTTTTAACATAGTCTTGACACATTCCCTTTAAGACCATGATTTTAACTGCACAGGGCATTTTCCCATTCACATTTCCAGGTTGCAGACATTGAGGGTGAGATTAGGACCCAGTATTAGTGAAAGAACTCTGTAAACAGTTACTGGGCTTATGATTTCATGGCTATGACATCAACTAATGCTTTCAACATTTATCTTTTAGACCAGGGCCAGCTTTCAGTAGCTGTATAAATATTTCTTTGTTTCTTATTATATAATGCAATAAATTCACACAGCCATTTTGGCATTCCCTTTAAAGAAATAATGTGGTGTGCAGCTGATCTATCTATTGTAAGTGTTTATATATTTTTTGAAGCTTGCACCCACACAATAAGAGGTGTGCGCCCATACTGTAATATATATTTTTTATCTTTGGAGCAGCACCCTGCCAGTGACTAATGTGAGAACATTCACACAGGTGTTACACACTCCCTTTAAAAGCAGGGTTTTAACATAGTCTTGACACATTCCCTTTAAGACCATGATTTTAACTGCACAGGGCATTTTCCATTCACATTTCCAGGTTGCAGACATTGAGGGTGAGATTAGGACCCAGTATTAGTGAAAGAACTCTGTAAACAGTTACTGGGCTTATGATTTCATGGCTATGACATCAACTAATGCTTTCACATTTATCTTTTAGACAGGGCCAGCTTTCAGTAGCTGTATAAATATTTCTTTGTTTCTTATTATATAATGCAATAAATTCACACAGCCATTTTGGCATTCCCTTTAAAGAAATAATGTGGTGTGCAGCTGATCTATCTATTGGTAAGTGTTTATATATTTTTGAAGCTTGCACCCACCACAATAAGAGGTGTGCGCCCATACTGTATATATATAGTTATTTATCTTTGGAGCAGCACCCTGCCCAGTGACTAATGTGAGAACATTCACACAGGTGTTACACACTCCTTTAAAAGCAGGGTTTTAACATAGTCTTGACACATTCCCTTTAAGACCATGATTTTAACTGCACAGGGCATTTTCCATTCACATTTCCAGGTTGCAGACATTGAGGGTGAGATTAGGACCCAGTATTAGTGAAAGAACTCTGTAAACAGTTTACTGGGCTTATGATTTCATGGCTATGACATCAACTAATGCTTTCACATTTATCTTTTAGACCAGGCCAGCTTCAGTAGCTGTATAAATATTTCTTTGTTTCTTTATTATATAATGCAATAAATTCACACAGCCATTTTGGCATTCCCTTTAAAGAAATAAGTGGTGTGCAGCTGATCTATCTATTGGTAAGTGTTTAATATTTTTTGAAGCTTGCACCCACACAATAAGAGGTGTGCGCCCATACTGTAATATATATAGTTATTTATTTTGGAGCAGCACCCTCCCAGTGACTAATGGAAACATTCACAAGGTGTTACACACTCCCTTTAAAAGCAGGGTTTTAACATAGTCTTGACACATTCCCTTTAAGACCATGATTTTAACTGCACAGGCATTTTCCCATCAATTTCCAGTTGCAGACATTGAGGGTGAGATTAGGCCCAGTATAGTGAAAGAACTCTGTAAACAGTTACTGGGCTATGATTTCATGGCTATGACATCAACTAATGCTTTCACATTTATCTTTTAGACCAGGGCCAGCTTTTAGTAGCTGTATAAATATTTCTTGTTTCTTATTATATAATGCAATAAATTCACACAGCCATTTTGGCATTCCCTTTAAAGAAATAATGTGTGTGCAGCTGTCTATCTATTGGTAATGTTTATATATTTTTTGAAGCTTGCACGCACACAATAAGAGGTGTGCGCCCATACTGTAATATAATAGTTATTTATCTTTGGACAGCACCCTGCCCAGTGACTAATGGAGAAACATTCACACAGGTGTTACACACTCCCTTTAAAAGCAGGTTTTAACATAGTCTTGACACATTCCCTTTAAACCATGATTTTAACTGCACAGGCATTTTCCCATTCACATTTCCAGGTTGCAGACATTGAGGGTGAGATTAGGACCCAGTATTAGTGAAAGAACTCGTAAACAGTTACTGGGCTTATGATTTCATGGCTATGACATCAACTAATGCTTTCACTTTTATCTTTTAGACCAGGGCCAGCTTTCAGTAGCTGTATAAATATTTCTTTGTTTCTTATTATATAATGCAATAAATTTCACACAGCCATTTTGGCATTCCCTTTAAAGAAATAATGTGGTGTGCAGCTGATCTATCTATTGGTAAGTGTTTATATATTTTTTGAAGCTTGCACGCACACAATAAGAGGTGTGCGCCCATACTGTAATATATATAGTTATTTATCTTTGGAGCAGCACCCTGCCCAGTGACTAATGTGAGAACATTCACACAGGTGTTACACACTCCCTTTAAAAGCAGGGTTTTAACATAGTCTTGACACATTCCCTTTAAGACCATGATTTTAACTGCACAGGGCATTTTCCCATTCACATTTCCAGGTTGCAGACATTGAGGGTGAGATTAGGACCCAGTATTAGTGAAAGAACTCTGTAAACAGTTACTGGGCTTATGATTTCATGGCTATGACATCAAATAATGCTTTCACATTTATCTTTTAGACCAGGCCAGCTTTCAGTAGCTGTATAAATATTTCTTTGTTTCTTATTATATAATGCAATAAATTCACACAGCCATTTTGGCATTCCCTTTAAAGAAATAATGTGGTGTGCAGCTGATCTATCTATTGGTAAGTGTTTATATATTTTTTGAAGCTTGCACCCACACAATAAGAGGTGTGCGCCCATACTGTAAAATATATATAGTTATTTATCTTTGGAGCAGCACCCTGCCCAGTGACTAATGTGAGAACATTCACACAGGTGTTACACACTCCCTTTAAAAGCAGGGTTTTAACATAGTCTTGACACATTCCCTTAAGACCATGATTTTAACTGCACAGGGCATTTTCCCATTCACATTTCCAGGTTGCAGACATTGAGGGTGAGATTAGGACCCAGTATTAGTGAAAGAACTCTGTAAACAGTTACTGGGCTTATGATTTCATGGCTATGACATCAACTAATGCTTTCACATTTATCTTTTAGACCAGGGCCAGCTTTCAGTAGCTGTATAAATATTTCTTTGTTTCTTATTATATAATGCAATAAATTCACACAGCCATTTTGGCATTCCCTTTAAAGAAATAATGTGGTGTGCAGCTGATCTATCTATTGGTAAGTGTTTATATATTTTTTGAAGCTTGCACCCACACAATAAGAGGTGTGCGCCCATACTGTAATATATATAGTTATTTATCTTTGGAGCAGCACCCTGCCCAGTGACTAATGTGAGAACATTCACACAGGTGTTACACACTCCCTTTAAAAGCAGGGTTTTAACATAGTCTTGACACATTCCCTTTAAGACCATGATTTTAACTGCACAGGGCATTTTCCCATTCACATTTCCAGGTTGCAGACATTGAGGGTGAGATTAGGACCCAGTATTAGTGAAAGAACTCTGTAAACAGTTACTGGGCTTATGATTTCATGGCTATGACATCAACTAATGCTTTCACATTTATCTTTAGACCAGGGCCAGCTTTCAGTAGCTGTATAAATATTTCTTTGTTTCTTATTATATAATGCAATAAATTCACACAGCCATTTTGGCATTCCCTTTAAAGAAATAATGTGGTGTGCAGCTGATCTATCTATTGGTAAGTGTTTATATATTTTTTGAAGCTTGCACCCACACAATAAGAGGTGTGCGCCCATACTGTAATATATATAGTTATTTATCTTTGGAGCAGCACCCTGCCCAGTGACTAATGTGAGAACATTCACACAGGTGTTACACACTCCCTTTAAAAGCAGGGTTTTAACATAGTCTTGACACATTCCCTTTAAGACCATGATTTTAACTGCACAGGGCATTTTCCCATTCACATTTCCAGGTTGCAGACATTGAGGGTGAGATTAGGACCCAGTATTAGTGAAAGAACTCTGTAAACAGTTACTGGGCTTTTGATTTCATGGCTATGACATCAACTAATGCTTTCACATTTATCTTTTAGACCAGGGCCAGCTTTCAGTAGCTGTATAAATATTTCTTTGTTTCTTATTATATAATGCAATAAATTCACACAGCCATTTTGGCATTCCCTTTAAAGAAATAATGTGGTGTGCAGCTGATCTATCTATTGGTAAGTGTTTATATATTTTTTGAAGCTTGCACCCACACAATAAGAGGTGCGCGCCCATACTGTAATATATATAGTTATTTATCTTTGGAGCAGCACCCTGCCCAGTGACTAATGTGAGAACATTCACACAGGTGAAAACACTTCTCACCCCCTACCTGGTAGAACTCACCAACTACCTCACTTCTGAACATAGTAACTTGCCAGCTGAGATGCAAGAAGCGATGATATCAGTTATTTATAAAGGTAAAGGAGACAAAGATGATGTTCGTAACCACCGGCCAATTTCACTTCTTAATTCGGACTTAAAAATCATAACCAAAACAATCACCACAAAAATACAAAACGTAGCCCCGCATCTTTTACATAAATACCAAGTAGGATTTGTATCAGGAAGAGGCAGTACGGACTCAACGAGGTGGGCCATAAATCTAATGTCACATGTGGAGAAAGAGGGGATGTCAACCCTTGTTGTCGCTGTCGATGCTGAGAAAGCATTCGACAGAGTTCATTGGGGTTTCCTCTTCAGACCTTGAATAGGTTTGGTTTTGAAGGAGAAATTATGAATGCAATTGGCTCCTTAAACTCGACCCCTGAGCTAGGGTGCTCACTAGCAACTTCCTTTCTGATTAAATTCCCCTTACTAATGGGACCAGACAGGGATGTCCTCTTTCTCCCATTCTCTTCGACTTCTTTATCGAACTCCTGGCAGAGAAGATACGTATGAACACTTTAATCAAAGAAATTCCACTCTATCAAAGACAATTTAAAATCTCCCTATTCGCTGATGATATTCTAATTACATTAACTGACCCGCTTAACTCTAAGAAATCTTCTGAATACCATACAGCTATTTTCCGAGGTATCACTTTACAAAATCAACTTAACAAAAACTCAAGTTCTAAGTTTTAACCTAACATCACAGTTATTAGATATACTTAAGTCCGAAACGACTTTAGCCTGGGGAAAAGAGAATATAAGTAATTTAGAAATACATCTAACTAAACCCTTATCTTCAATCATTGATGTCAACTTAGCGGATATATACAAAACTATCCAATCAGATATACAACATTTGACTAAATTAGAAATCTCATGGTTAGGCTTAGTTAATGCATACAATATGTGCCTGCTTCCTAAGCTTCTCTACAAATTCAGGTCTATTCCCCTCTGCGTGCCAGCAAAATGGTTGCAGAAACTTCAAACACAACTATTTAATTTCGTATGGAACAAACTCAAACCCAGAGTAACTAAGTCGACGCTTATTAAGAACAAAAATAAAGGAGGACTGGCCATCCCCAACATTAGTGTCTATCTACAAGCAACAATTATCAAACTCAGCCAGAATTGGTGGATAGTTACTGAAAGACCAGCCTGGATAGGACTCAAAGAACCAAAGAACCTATGTAATAAAATGGGTCTGCTTCTCACTGCATACCTATGCAACAAAACTTTGCCTAAAAACATATTGGTTAAAGCAGCAATAAAAACATGGAGAGCCTTACTCAACCTATCTACTGCACACTTTACATCGGTACCTCCGGACTGGATAAGCATTGAAACTTTGGAAATAATTGCTCCTAAAATAAAAATGAAGATGGGGAAAGCAGCAGGAATTAATACGATGTTTGATATTTTAGACAATTCGAAGAATCTCTTCCCCTTTGAATACCTGAAAATTTACACTAAATCAGTCTGAAGCTAAAATATGATTCAAAATTCATGAACTTATAGAATCGCATAAAATTAATTTTTTTCTGCCACAAAATATAACCCAAATGTGTAAGAATCCCCAGAACACTCTATCTTGGAAGACTAAAACAATCTACCAGAACTTTAATTAGGATGTGGTCTTCATGAAGTCCTCAAACCTAATATCTTGGGAGAAGGAAATCCAGGTGAAAATGGATACTGACCAAATGCAAACCATCTTTTGAAAACATTTATGCGCACATCAGAAGTTCCCATCTGATTGAAACACATTACAAGGTATATACTAGATGGTACCTTACTCCATACGGACTTCACCAAATATATCCACAGAACTCTCCTCTATGCTGGAGAGACTGTTCGGAAACAGGAACACTATCACATGTCTTCTGGAGCTGCAGGAAACTCAAAACTTATTGGTCCAAAATTAAATCGCTAATAGATCGTGTTACTAGAGTTTGCATACAACTAACAGAAGAATTCGTCCTGCTACTCATAGGTGTTTACCTACTACCAACTCGGCACAGAGCAATAATAATACACATCATCCTTGCAGCCAAAAACAATATTGCAGCTAATTGGGAAAACGACCTTCCCCAAGAATAGAAGTAATAATAGAAACAAACGTCTGTCATAATGCATTGAAATTCTCTTATTCATTTTGGAACAATCTCTTGAACAAATACCAATTGAAATGGAAAGATTGGAACCTCCAATATCCTCTTTTCCCTATCGGCATGAGAGACCGGAACTCTATAGAGATCAATACATGAAAATTAGCCTATACGTAGTCTAGTAGAGTAAATATACTGGAGACTGTCAATAAGCAGAACAAACAGAGTATATCAATCTACTAACCACCAGTAGCGCCCACGACCTTTCCCCTTCCCCCCTCCCCCCCTCCTCAATATAGACATGGGCAAAGAACTCGAGTTTTCCATCATAATTGTATTATTGTTCTCATAAATTTGTATTATAGTCCTTAGGGAACTAGTCGGAATCTTCCTTTCCCTTCAGCTTATCACCAAGATACATCTGAACTAGCATCCCAAGGATTCATAGATCTATACATTCTTAGTTGTTGATTGTTATATTGTTTATTTGGTTTCTTTGTTAGATACATATGACAATAATCCTTAATGACTGGACTTAACAATTGTATAATGTGTTTGTCCAGTAGATCCTTTGTAATATCAGATGTAATGCCATCTTCCATGTCTATGATCAACCTGTCATCTTACGTTGCTAATTTAAAACCAATAAAAAATTATGGAAACATACATCATTTCAGTTAGATATTCCCCAGCATTTTATAAGGCCAGTTAGACCATGCCAGTTGAAATGTTAATCTTTGCCCTGAGGGGCTTTAGGTGGCCCTGTAACATACGTTTGGGAGCGACTGCTGTTACTTATACATTTGGGTGGTCCCTCCCTCATTGAGACTAAGATAGTGGAATACATATTCCATAGCAGTTTACAATTTCAGTTCCAACATGCCTATTGGTGTTGGGCTTTACCCTTCTGCTGCCACACCACATCCATGTCATTCTGCAGCCCTCAATTCAAGTTTTCAGAGGGCTTAGCGGTATCAGTAAACCTGAGATTTGTGAGTGCCTTGAGGTGGCAATGTAACATATATTTATTATTATCATTATTTATTTATATAGCGCCATTAGGTTCCATGGCGCTTTACATGAGGATAAGGGAGACAAGAACAAGTACACTAAATCTAGGCGATCAGGACGTACAGGTACAGGAGGGGCAGGGACCCTGTCCACGAGGAGGGACTGCTCGTATTGATACATTTAGGCAGTCCCTACATCCGTGGGACACAGATAGTGGAATAAATATTCCATATCAGTTTACAATGCCAGCTACAATATGCCCATCAATGTGTTGGGCTTTAACCTCTTCCTCTTTTTGCAATATCATCTCAAAGTCATTCTGTCACACTCAATTCAAGTTTTCAGAGGGCCTGCAGGTTGAAGGAAAGCTAATTTTTGTAAGGGGCCTTAGGTAGCCTTGTAATATACTTTTGGATTTGCCCTCCTCTATAAATTTGGGAGGGCCTTCTTCTGTACACTGCCCTCACTTATTCATATTTTAGGACCCTCATTCACTCATTTAACTCATTTAAGGGCAGAGACTACAAAGAAGAAGGGCAAACAACACAGAGTACAAGCAGGTAGGAGTGACTGCGGCCTGCGTGCCTCAGCTTTGGCTTAAGTCTGTGAACCTAAAAAATAAAGCTGCGCTATTCAACAGGATGACAAGCTCAAATATATCAATTGTGCAAGTGAATGGAAAAAGTTCATATGGTGTTCCCCTTCCAAGATGGGTTGGAAAAGCTCCTCCACATGGCTCTGAAATTTTCATTGGCATTTTTCCCCAGATTATATTGGAAGAAAAGACTTGATGATGCTCTAATACTTGGTCCAGTGCAGAATGTGCATCAGTTTGCAAAATTTACCCCTGGGGGCTGTGGCATAGATGCAGGAAGACACCATGACAATCGCCTCCCAGGTCAAACATTATCTTTGCAGGACTATTATTGTAGTTATGGCCCTCAATTCAAGTTTTCAGAGCGCCATTAGTTGGTCATCAACAGTAAATGTAAATTGCTATTGAAAATGTATCCCCTCTATCAGTCACATTGTGGGACAACCCAGTGATGTTTTTTTGCCAGCAATCGTGACTGACTTTAAATTTATATCAAATATGTATGCCCTATATAGGGATGTTGCTTCTGCCAACAATGATGTCTGACTGAAGATTTTTATTGAATATGTATCCCCTATATAAGTCACAATTTGTGACAATTTTGGAAGAAAAATATTATTGACCTAGTGTCCTAGTGTTAGGTGCTCAAGTAGGGTTTCCAACCCGTTATGAATCATCAAATTAACTTGGCACAAAAATATTTTTGAAATTAGAAGATTTTTATTAAGCAGCTCGTATGGACAGAATAATAAAGCAAAATGTTTCGGCCTACTTGCCTTCCTCAGTTGCTAAATAAAAGAACAAAGAAAATATATTTTACATGATCAATATCCCTGTTCCATAAAGTAACACTGAATAAACAAAATAAATATATAAACTTATACCATTAATTCTTGTCAACATGCTACTTCAATAGTGATGATGTTGTCATTCACATAGGCTGTATGGAAGATAAAATAGTCTTGTTCAAACAAGGGGATTTAAACAGACAAGAAATAGACATATAATATATAAACAATCCATATAGGGAAAGAGAGATTTGGCACAAAGGATCCTATGGAAACATCACCTAAAAGATCTAATTCATATATGCCATGCATTGATATAAGACACTCACCAAGATAATGACGCTTATAGAGCCGCACCGCAATGCCAGAGATAACAGCATGCTGAACGCTGTATCTCATGTGTTTTTATCCTCCTAACCCGGAACTAGGAAGCGGTACATGGCGTAGCGTCATAAAGACGTGCGCGCATGCGCACGAGTTGTGTTGTTTGTAACCAACATTACCAGGTCACGTGTTCACACATCACAAGCAGTCATGTGACATTGCGTCGTAAGGACGCATGCGTATGCGTAAAGGCAATACTGCCAGTCATTGTAGTTCTAGTCTTCAGATGCAAGATACAGTAACGTAATGCAGCATTAATCACTATATCTACCAGGGCTCTATATAAAAAAGGCAAAAGAGAAAGTTAGAAAGAAAAAGAAAGGACAACCAGCTATAAAAGAAGAAAAGGGAAAAAGGGGAAGAAGAAAGAAATGGGGAAGTAGGTTAATATAATGGTAAAAAGAGAATTACCTTCACCAAAGGAGAGGAATCAACGATTCCAAGGAAGAAAGATAAATAAAGTAAAATTAAGCAATTATAGAAAACTCACAGTGTCATAGTCACGATTCAAACCTCTAGGAGATAAAGTTTGTAACTTGTATATCCAATGAGCTTCGCGTATACGCATTTGCTTCTGGAGATTACCCCCCACGTGGTAGGTTTACCCCTTCTAACACTTGGTATTTGAGTTGAGAAATTCTATGGCCCATCGTGTTAAAATGATAAGGCAGTGGTAGACACTTTTTCTCACATCGTATGTTCGATTTATGCTGGGATGCTTATTTTGTTTTATTCAGTGTTACTTTATGGAACATGAATATTGATCATGTAAAATGTATTTTCTTTGTTCTTTTATTTAGCAACTGACCAGTTGGCCGAAACGTTTTGCTTTATAATTCTGTCCACACGAGCTGTTTAATAAAAATCCTCTAATTTCAAAAATATTTTTGTGCCAAGTTAATTTGACAATTTATGACAAGTAGTGATGGGCGAATCCTAAATTACTCGGAATCGCTTGACTCTAGCGAGTCCGAGCCCAGGACTCGCTACTCGTTGCGAGTCTAGCGAGTCCAATGTTAATGAATGGGGAAGCGAGTAATAGCGAGTAGTGTGAGATTTACAAATCGCAGATGTGTCTCGGAAGCTTCAGCCTGAAGCAATCCTAGTTTTGTCATTTATTTGCATTGGACTCGTTTACTTTGTAAGTAATCGCTGGGAAACTTGCACAGATAAGAGTCCTGTCTGCTCTGTGCAGCTCCAGGGTCCTAGAGCCCGCCTGCTGCCTGATGTAGTAGTGCTGAGATTGTTCTCAGTCTGCTCATTCCTGGGCATAGACATCTATATCTATGCACAGGGATGTAGCAGAGAGGACATCGCGTTTTGGACTGCGTCGGACGGAAGAGGATTTTTTTAATTAAAGATGGAGTCCCTAATGGCTTTTTTTTTTATTTCTAATAAAAAAATGTCTCTGTGTTGTGTTTTTTTTAAAACAATTTAATAGAAATCCATGGCGGTCATGTCTAATATTGGCGTGACCGCCATAAATTTCGGGCTTAGGGCCAGCTGATAATACAAAGCTGGCCTAACCCTATACCATGTGCCACCACCAGGCCGCTGAAGAGCGGTTCACGCCAGAGGATGGTGCTTCAATGAACGCGCCATTTCTGGCGCTGCGGCTGCAATTGCAGGGGGGTGCCCAGAAGCTTGGCACCTGCGGCGGATTCGCCCCAGTGCTTAGCTGTACCTGGCTAGACATGAATTGCGCGGAGCCCACGCATTTTTTTGACTCCGACTCCGAGACGACTCCGCTCCGAGACGACTCGACTCGACTCCAAACGACTCGGACGTCCGACTCCGAAACTCTCGAGACGACCATCCGCTCCGAGACGACTCCGAGACCTCCGAGACTGCTTGAGACGACTCCGACTCCAGACGACTCCGACTCCGAGACGACTCGACCCGGACGACTCCGACACGACTCCGACTCCGAGACGACTCCGACTCCGAGACGACTCCGACTCCGAGACGACTCCGACTCCGACTCCGACTCCGAGACGACTCCGACTCCGAGACGACTCCGACTCGACTCCGAGACGACTCCGACTCCGAGACGACTCCGACTCCGAACGACTCCGACTCCGAGCACTCGACTCCGAGACGACTCCGACTCCGAGACGACTCCGACTCGACTCGAGCGACTCCGAGACGACTCCGACTCCGAGACGACTCCGACTCCGAGACGACTCGACTCCGAACTCCGAGACGACTCCGAGACGACTCCGACTCCGAGACGACTCCGACTCCGAGATGACTCCGAGACGACTCCGAGACGACTCCGACTCCGAGACGACTCCGAGACGACTCCGACCCGAGACGACTCCGAGACGACTCCGACATCCGACTCGACTCTGAGACGACTCCGACTCCGAGACGACTCCGACTCCGACTCCGAGACGACTCCGACCCCGAGACGACTCCGACACGACTCCGACTCCGAGACGACTCCGACTCCGAGACCACTCCGACTCCGAGACGACTCCGACTCGACTCCGAGACGACTCCGACTCCGAGACGACTCCGACTCCGACTCCGAGACGACTCCGACTCCGAGACGACTCCGACTCCGAGGCGACTCCGACTCCGAGGCGACTCCGACTCCGAGACGACTCCGACTCCGAGACGACTCCGACTCCGAGACGACTCCGACTCCGACTCCGAGACGACTCCGAGACGACTCCGACTCCGAGACGACTCCGACTCCGAGACGACTCCGACTCCGAGACGACTCCGACTCCGAGGCGACTCCGACTCCGAGGCGACTCCGACTCTGAGACTCCGACTCTAAGACTCCGACTCTGAGACTCCGACTCTGAGGAGACTCCGACTCCGAGACTCTGACTCTGAGCCTCTGACTCTGAAATTCATTAAATAATAAAAAAAAAAATGCGTGGGGCTCCGCGCAATTTCTATGTCTAGCCAGGTACAGCTAAGCAGCTGGGGGCTGGAATCCGCAGCGCAGGGATGCCCAAGCTTTCTGGGCACCCCCCGCTGCAAATTGCAGCCCGCAGCCACCCCAGAAGATGGCGCGTTCATTGAAGCGCCATCCTCTGGCGCTGAACCCCGCTCTTCCAGCGGCCCTGGTGGCGGTGGCACGCTGGGTAATAAAGGGGTTAATACCAGCTTTGTTATACAAGCTGGTATTAAGCCCGAGATTCTTAATGTCAGGCCACGTTTGACCCAGCCACTAAGAATCTCCAATAAAGGGTTAAAAAAACACAACACAGAGAAAAATTTTTTTTTTGAAATAAAAAAAAAAGCCATTAGGGACTCAATCTTTAATTAAAAAAATCCTCTTCCGTCCGACGCAGTCCAAAACGCGATGTCCTCTCTGCTACATCCCCTGTGCATAAATATAGATGTCTATGCACAGGGAATGAGCAGACTGAGAACAATCTCAGCACTGCTACATCATCTCTGTGAGCAGGCGGGCTCTAGGACCCTGGAGCTGCACAGAGAAGAGAGCTGGACTCGGCTCGCAAAGAAACAGCAGTTATTTGCGAGTTTCCCTGCTATCACTGGCACAGTAGCCGAGTCTAATGCTAGACAATGACAATACTAGTTTTTTCAGCGTTTCTGACAAAACTAGGATTGATATTGATTTGCATTGGACTCGTGCGAGTAATCACTGGGAAACTCGCAGAGTACCGAGTCCTGCGAGTCCCTTACTACTCGCCGAGTAACGAGTCCTAGCGAGTAGATTCGCCCATCCCTAATGACAAGCCGTGACAAGAATCTCCAATAAAAAGTATTAGTTAGGTAGGACTACTCTTATGGTTGGACCAGTGCACAGTGTGCATTGTCTTTAAAAAAAATTAGCCCTAGAGGCTGTCAAAGTTTACACAGGGAGACCCCATAGAAGGGCCTCCAATGACAAATATTAGTTAGGTAGGACTACTGTCCTAGCTGGTACACTACACAATGGGTATTTTGTTTCCAAGAATTAGCCCTAGGGGCTGTGTCATGGTTGACACAGGAAGCCACCATCACAAGCGCATCCAATGACAAATATTAGTGAATTTAATATTGTTAAGATGCTATTGACCATGGACTTCATCAAGCTTCTTCTGATCTGTCACAGACTCAGTGCCTTGTAGGGCAGCATTGTCAACACCATTTACACACACATTCACATCCCTGTTCCTTAACCACAGGCTGTTTTGGGCTTTGGTGACATATTTGTGAGCCCTTAATGGTCCAACGAAGCGAACTGTCGCATTAAAAATGACAGGGGTAAAAATGACCAGTGCGTGATTTATACCAGGCAGCACAAAAGACTAGTACTGCTTTTGATTTTAGGAGTACACTAAGATTGTGTAAATTGGTGAGCTTTTGACAGCACAAGCCAAGTGAACCGTCACCCAAAAATGACAAGGAGAAAAATCACCAGTATGTGCTTTATACCAGGCAGCACTAAATGCTTGTAAGGGTATGTTCACACAGTGAGTTATTGCTGCGGTTTTGCTGCGGTTTCTGCCTGTGGTTTACCATTGGTTTTATGGTAATGTATGCTAATTTGTTCCTGCGGTTTCGATTCCCAGCAAAACCAATGTGTTTCACAGAAACGCTGTGCACACACATTGGTTTTTGTTCTCTGGAGACAGTGTAAGCACCACAGGATTTGCTGCATTTTTGTTTTCCAGCAAAACCTATGATTCTAGGATTAGCTGTCCCAATACATTGGCTTTTGTTTGGTGAAGAAAGTGGAAACACCTCAGGTTTTGCTGTGTTTCAGAAAGAATGAGCATGTAAATTTTTTGCTGCACTTTTGCTAAAGTGGAAACACCTGTGGTATTTCCATTTTCTGTAGAGAAAAAAAGTGTGTGTGTGAAAGCTTTTCCCTGATCACATAGGTTTTGATGGAAACCAAAAACTCAGGATTAGATTAGCATAGATTTACATAAAACCAAGGCAAAACCTGATCTCAAACGCAGCAAAACCTGCCTGTGGGCACATACCCTAATACTGCTTTTGATTTTAGAGGCACACTAGGACTGTATAGATGGTCAGCTTTTGACTGCACAAGTCAAGCTTTCACCCCAAAAATGACAGGGGTAAAAATGACCAGAGTGTGCTTTATACCAGGAAGCACTAAATGCATATTGCATTGCTTTTGATTTTATAAGTATACTAAGACTGTATATATTGAGCTTTTGAAGGCACAATGAAAGCAAACTGTCACCTCAAAAATGACAGGGGTAAGAATGACCAGTGTATGTTTTATACCAGGCAGCACAAAATGGTAATAGTATTGCTTTTGATTTTATGAGGGCACAAGGCCCATATAAATTGGTAAGCTTATGATGACACAAGCCAAGCTGTCACCCAAAAAATTACAGGGGAAAAAATGAACAGTGTGTGCTTTATACCATGCAGCACAAAAGGCGAGAACTGCTTTTGATTTCATAAGCACGCTAGGACTGTATAAAATGGTGAGCTTTTGTAGTTAACAATGGTTTGAGCTCTGAAAGAAGCTGTGGTATTCTGGTAATATGCAGGTACTGGAACACTGCTTTAAACATTCTCCTTTCTCCACAAACTTTCCCTCCCTACACTACACTGACCTAGTATACACTCCAGATAGCTCTGAAAAGAGGTTTTGTGTTATACAAATGCTTGAAACACAATCCCTAGAAGCTGCTTGCTCTCTCCCTATGCTACTACTGCACTGTTTCCGAATGCAATATAAACAGGATGGCAACGACAGGGCTTATATAGAACCTATAATGCTGGGCGGCCAGCCAATCACAGTTTTGCCATAAACAAGATGACTGTGGCATTACAGTGATTGGTTAACAAGCCCAGCATAGTTCAAGGTTGCAAGTCAGGCATCAAACTTGCTGGGCAGGAAATGTGAATATTATATGAGTATACAAATACTCGCAATGTAACAAGTATCATGAATATGGCAATATCCGTGCGAGTAGAGAATAGTAATGATTGCACTTGCTCATCACTACCTATCAGTCTTTGGAATATGGGGATAAACTGGATTAACTAAAGTAAACCTATGCCAATATAGAGACATCATACAAGTACTTCGAAGATTTTGTCCTTGGTGGGAGCGAACCCAGAACCACAGTGCTACAAAGTAACAGTAGCAACCACCTCAGTGATTATGCCCCTCATGTGTGTGTAAGAAAAGAGACCTGTCATCTAAGAAGCATGGTCCTCATCTGCCTTTCAAATATATGTTTTTTTCTGAAGCCTATCTAGGTAAAACAATCCTTTCTGGAAAGATACAATCAGTCTATGATTTGGGCAGTATGTATGAGTTTATTTATTTTATTCACTTACACAGCACCACAGCAGGCAGTCATCATTGATAATGTCCCCAACGAATCTCACAAGCTAAATTCCTTACTAATGTACCTTTGGAGTGTGGGACAAAACCCACTCAAACCCAGAAAAAACATACAAACTCCTTGCAGATGTTGGCTAGGGTCACATTTCAAACATGAATTGCATTCACCGCATCCGGATCCGGATGCGGTGAACGCAATGGCGGGCACACACATTTTTTGACAAAAATGTGTGCAGAATACCGCACAGCAGTAACCGGATGGCTCAGGATGTGTCATCCTGAGCCATCCGGTAACTGCATAGTTTGCGTATCCCGGCTATTGCCGGGATAAGCAAACTGTACTATGACTAGTAAAGTGTTCAATTTACAAAGTAAAGTAATGTTTGAGTTCTCTAGGGGGGGCTTAGACCCCCCTAGAGAATGGCCGGCCACTCCGGTGGGCTTCTAGTACACTTGCCCCCAAGTGCAAGTCCCCACACCTCCAGCCCCCCGAATCACTATACAGGGGTGCCTGCACCCCTCTTGTATAGTTTTTCCTGTATGGGGGAAAATGAATTATTAAAGTTTTGCAAAGAGCTCATATTTACATGTATTCTTTGCCAGTCTTGTGTAAAATCCATGGGCGGGGCTGTTTGCGGCAGCCTCCGCCCCCTCATTCTTTATGGCCGCCCCCTCAGTGCCTCATCCATTGATGTGAGGGCGGCCGCGTCATGAAAGGGGCGGGGCGCATGGTGTGACGCGGTTCGCCCCTCCCCTTTCATGACGCGGCCGCCCTCACATCAATGGATGAGGCACTGAGGGGGTGGCCATAAGGAATGAGGGGGCGGAGGCTGCCGCAAACAGCCCCGCCCATGGATTTTACACAAGACTGGGAAGAATACATGTAAATATGAGCTCTTTGCAAAACTTTAATAATTCATTTGCCCCCATACAGGAAAAACTATACAAGAGGGGTGCAGGCACCCCTGTATAGTGATTCGGGGGGCTGGAGGTGTGGGGACTTGCACTTGGGGGCAAGTGTACTAGAAGCCCACCGGAGTGGCCGGCCGTTCTCTAGGGGGTCTAAGCCCCCCTAGAGAACTCAAACATTACTTTACTTTGTAAATTGAACACTTTACTAGTCATAGTACAGTTTGCTTATCTCGGCAATAGCCGGGATCGGCAAACTATGCAGTTACCGGATGGCTCAGGATGACACATTCTGAGCCATCCGGTTACTGCACAGCGGTCCAGGGAAACGCTGCGAAAACTGCTGCCTGCATGATTTTTAACGCAGGCAGCAGTGCCGGATACGGCCACCGGATGGCTTGTGAAGCCATCCGGTGTTTTGCATTGGCTCCTATGGGGAGCGTTTCCTGGTCCGGTCTTCAGCTTTTTGAAAGCTCAAAACCGGATCAGGATTTTGTAAAAAAAAACGGGAATGTGACCCTAGCCGTTGTCCTTGAAATTCAAGATCAGAGCAAGGCTTCAGTACCAACAACTGAGCCTCCAGGAGTTGTCAGTTTCCCTTTAAATTTCAAATCATACACATCAGAAAACCACTCTTGTGTTGCGACTTCAACGTTGTTTTTTAAGTGTTCTTGCATCCATTGAAAGTAAAAAATAAAACTATTTATAAACCAAACAATTCTAAAACATGTTAAACTCAAATAAGTACTGGGAAATTTATTTTTGTATGAATATTGCTTGGAAGTACATATCTCACTGATTCTGGTAACTTTTTAATTGAGTACGCCATTGATCTTACATTACACAAGACTTCCTCTATCATAAGACATTAAAGAAAAACAAAAAACAAATAGAATCATTGTTTAGCAAGCAGTGCACTTACTGATGTTATGTAAAGCATAACAATTATTTTTTTGTGTTCACAATCTAGGTTAATCAAATGCGTTGGATATGGAGACTTCACAGGAATCAGCTGAATAGGAGGTCATGTTAAACTTGAATAAGCAAAGCCAGAAGCATCACATGTCCTACGCATAGAAATTATTCAATATGTACACCACAGAAGTCATTTATATAACAGCTAAAATATTTACAAAAGTAACAAAATATAATTTAAGATGATATAAACCTTACTCTGAAAGGCAATTTAGATAAAGTCACTGAACACTTTCTACCAAAATATCAAATTAGGTTGAATTAGTATTGGTACAAATGTTATCAACTGGAAAATAAGATACCTTTACAACAATTCAGAATACCAATTTGTCTTACATTAGATCAGATACTAGCGCATCTCAATGAATTAGAATATCGGGCAATTCCATGTCAAGTGAACCAATGATTATTACCTCTATTTTTTAATTCTTTTGAGATTTTGTTATTTGATAATAGCATGTCAGACAATGCAAAATGTGAAGAGAAAATTGAAAAAAAAATTTTTTTTGTAAATGATTTTCAAAGTTCGAAAAAAGTACGAATTTCGGTGTTGCCTGTCTTTACATTTCTCCTCATAACTCAGGCTAGAAATAAGATAGAGAGACAAAATAAACACCGTTCTACTCAGAATTGTACAGGCTTTCACCAGATATGTCACAAGAGGATTTTTGTTAATATTTTACCCATGCAAAAGCAAACGCAAAATTTTAAAACGCATTTCCGAAAAATCGGCATAATTTAAATACTTCAAAAACTGCACGTGTCTGCTGTGCACTTAGCCACATCTATACCAAATTTCAAGTTGAGATCGCAATGGAATCATATTTTAAAATATTTTACGATTAATAGCGTCAATGTGTCATTCCATATCAAGTGATCTAAATATGAATATATTTTTTTACTTGATGTCTTTAGATTTTTAAAAAAAATTTTCAATATGAAGTACTACCTTAGTTAATTACAAATAAATAGTTTTGAATTTTTTTCTTTAGCAGTTCATTTTTTACAGATTTTTAAAGTTTAAAAAAAACGTAAATTTTGGCCTGGTATGGCTTTACATTTTTTTTATCTCAGGCTAGAAATAAGATAGAGAAACAAAATAAACACCATTCTACTCAAAGCTGTACAGGCTTTCACCAGATATGTCACAAGAGTATTTTTTTTTTACCCATGTGAACGCAAAAGCAAAATTTTAAAACGCATTTCCGAAAAATCGGCATAATTTAAATATTTCAAAGACTGCACAGGAGTCTGCTGTGCTCTTAGCCACATCTGTACCAAATTTCAAGTTGGGATCGCGATGGGATCATATTTTAAAATATTTAACTATTATAGTGTCAATTCGAAAATCTTGAGTTCAGATCTGTTCAGCCTGTGGTCTAAAAGTGTGGGGTCTATATTCATCAAATAATCCATGATTTTTAGACATTACTGTATTATTTTGATATGTTACAGCTTAGAAGCAGGAGAGGACATATAGGAGAAAGCTTTGTTAGGGCTCAACCTGAGAATGAACAATATTGTATTGAATATTGTACAAACCAGGACTACGAAGAGGAGGAGAGTTTGTTAAAACATCGGTTACAGGAAGCAGAACCCATCAAAGGGACTCAGCAATCCCACACTTTCATTCCATGTAGTGAAACAAAAAAAAAACAAGGATTTTTTCATTCAGCAAAGACAGTGAAGTCCATGAGGTGGTAGAAGGCGGCACAAGATTGGCAATGGATGACATAACTGGCTATGTGACCTGTGAATATTATTGGCGCTGGTGGCTGGCTACTGTACTCTCCAAAGATTGTGAAAAAGTCAGATAATAACTCAGTGACAGGCCGTACATACTCTCACACAAAAGGAAATGGCCATTGCTAGTAAGCGCTTATGGACAAGATTACATTTCACCCACTTAAAAGGGACAAATTGATGATAAAAAGCCACTTTAAAAACGTACTATTAATTGTTTGATTAGTTCATATTTTATAGAACGATGATTTAACTACTGTACTATTCTTATTAAACACTTCATAAATGACATGTTTAGTGATATAATAGAAATCAAATTTATATGTATAAATAGGGGTTAACATTATTGATTCTTTTAATCTTGTTTAATCAAACTTGAGGATATGATCACTTTTCTTCTTTTGGTTTGTTCAATGCATTCAGGTTGAAAATGCTGAGCGTTGTGTTCTGATGATTAAGATGGATTTATCCTGGCACTGACAGGATTTGTTTTTGTGTTTCTTGTTTGTTGCATATAAATGTTTTATTCAATAAGTTGTAATAACTCATACAACCACCATAAAATAAAAAATATATAAATTTGACAGGTCCCAAGTTGAATCTCTGCACAAATATAACCAAGAACACAAGTAACACAGAGGCATTTTTTCACAATTTTCAAACTAACATTTATTTCACAATTGTGCATCAAAATTTTGAATTTGATTTTTCCCAAACAAAATATAAAAAACATAGTCTTGTGACATATCAAATGAAAGCTGTTACCATTCTGAGTAAAATGATGCCTCTCCCATTTCATTATCTTATTTCTAGCCGAGATAAAAAAATGTAAAGCCATACCAGGCCAAAATTCACACTTTTTTTAAAGCTTTAAATCTCTGTAAAAAATTAACCGATTAAGAAAAAAAAATCTAAAGACGTCAGGTAAAAAAAAATATTCATATTTAGATCACTTGATATGGAATGACCCATTGACGCTATTAATAGTAAAATATGTTAAAATATGATCCCATTGCAATCCCAACTTGAAGCTTGGTACAGATGTGCCTAAAAGCACGGCAGACATATGGGCAGTTTTTGAAATATTTAAATTATGCCGATTTTTCGAAATGTGTTTTAAAATTTTGCGTTTGCGATCGCATGGGTAAAATATTAACACAGATACTCTTGTGACATATCTGGTGAAAGCCTGGACATTTCTGAGTAGAACGGTGTTTATTTTGTTTCTCTATCTTCTTTCTAGCCTGAGATATGATAGAAAATGTAAAGTCATACTAGGCCAAAATTCACACTTTTTTAAAATTTTAAAAATCTGTAAAAAATTAACTGATAAAAAAATTCTAAACTCTTTTTTTGTAATTAACTAAAGTTGTACTTCATATAGAAAAAAAAAAAAAAAATCTGAAGATGTCAGGGAAAAAAAATATTCATTTTTGGATCACTTGACATGGAATGACCCTATCATCAAAAAGTTAATTAATTTCAGTAAATCAATACATAAAGTGAAATGCATATATATTATACAGTGTTGGCCAAAAGTATTGACACCCCTGCAATTCTGTCAGATAATACTCAGTTTCTTCCTGAAAATGATTGCAATCACAAATTCTTTGGTATTATTATCTTCATTTAATTTGTCTTCAATGAAAAACACAAAAGAGAATGAAGCAAAAAGCAAAACATTGATCATTTCACACAAAACTTCAAAAATGGGCCGGACAAAAGTATCGGCACCCTCAGCCTAATACTTGGTTGCACAACCTTTAGCCAAAATAACTGCGATCAACCGCTTCCGGTAACCATCAGTAAGTTTCTTACAATGCTCTGCTGGAATTGTAGACCATTCTTCTTTGGCAAACTGCTCCAGGTCCCTGATATTTGAAGGGTGCCTTCTCCAAACTGCCATTTTTAGATCTCTCCACAGATGTTCTATGGGATTCAGGTCTGGACTCATTGCTGGCCACCTTAGAAGTCTCCAGTACTTTCTCTCAAACCATTTCTAGTGCTTTTTGAAGTGTGTTTTGGGACATTGTCCTGCTGGAAGACCCATGACCTCTGAGGGAGACCCAGTTTTCTCACACTGGGCCCTACATTATGCTGAAAAATTTGTTGGTAGTCTTCAGACTTCATAATGCCATGCACACGGTCAAGCAGTCCAGTGCCAGAGGCAGCAAAGCAACCCCAAAACATCAGGGAACCTCCGCCATGTTTGACTGTAGGGACCGTGTTCTTTTCTTTGAATGCCTGTTTTTTTCTCCTGTAAACTCTATGTTGATGCCTTTGCCCAAAAAGAGAGAACATTATTCCAAAACATTTTAGGCTTTCTAAGGTAAGTTTTGGCAAACTCCAGCCTGGCTTTTTATGTCTCGGGGTAAGAAGTGGGGTCTTGATGGGTATCCTACTATACAATCCCTTTTCATTCAGACACCGACGGAAAGTACGGGTTGACACTGTTGTACCCTCGGACTGCAGGGCAGCTTGAACTTGTTTGGATATTAGTCGAGGTTCTTTATCCACCATCCACACAATCTTGCGTTGAAATCTCTTGTCAATTTTTCTTTTCCGTCCACATCTAGGGATGTTAACCACAGTGCCATGGGCTTTAAACTTCTTGATGACACTGCACACAGTAGACACAGGAACATTCATGTCTTTGGAGATGGACTTATAGCCTTGAGATTGCTCATGCTTCCTCACAATTTGGTTTCTCAAGTCCTCAGACAGTTCTTTGGTCTTCTTTTTTTTCTCCATGCTCAATGTGGTACACACAAGGACACAGGACAGAGGTTGAGTCAACTTTAATCCATGTCAACTGGCTGCAAGTGTGATTTAGTTATTGCCAACACCTGTTAGGTGCCACAGGTTAGTTACAGGTGCTGTTAATTGCACAAATTAGAGAAGCATCACATGATTTTTCTAAGGGTGCCAATACTTTTGTCCACCCCCTTTTTTTATGATTGGTGTGGAATTATATCCAATTTGGCTTTAGGACAATTATTTTTGTGTTTTTTCATTGAAGACAAATTAAATGAAGATAATAATACCAAAGAATTTGTGATTGCAATCATTTTCAGGAAGAAACTGAGTATTATCTCACAGAATTGCAGGGGTGTCAATACTTTTGGCCATGTCTGTATATAGTCATTGCGGAGTGATCTATTTCAAGTGTTTACTTCTGTTAATGTTGATGATTATGGCTTACAACCAATGAAAACCCAAAGGTCATTATCTCAGAAAATTAAAGAAGGGAGTTTTAAGGGTTAAAAACCAAGTTGCCATATTCCTTGTGAAATCAAAGGGTGAATATAATGTTGATTTTATTAGTCAATGTGTTTAAAGGCTTCCAGAAATGCCCTGAAACATGGCAATATGATATTGATTTTTGATGATATTCTAATTCATTGAGATGTACTAGTAAATTCTCCATGTATAACTTTAAGAAAAAAGAAATAAAGGAATAAGTAGCTAAATATAACCTATATTCCCCACTCATCTCTCTTCAAATCCGGCACTGAACACTCAGAACTGATTTTACTAAAAAATTGTGTATAAATGATAGTATTCTTTCAATTAATACTCCATAGTCAATTGTTTTTTATTTTTATTATTCAAAATGTTTGAGTTTTAGGTACTTCTCCACCTAAATCCTAATCTAAAGGTGCAAATCGTATGTAATAGAGGTTATGGGGAAGTCTCTAAGGCTAGGTTCACATCACATTTTTATTGCGTTTGAACACAATGTGTTGCTCTGCTGCATTAATGCATAGAAACGCATGCAAATGCACCCATAGACTTGCATAGGTAAACGCAATGTTTCCTGTGCGCTGGGGAAAAATGCAGCATTTCAAAAGCAACCGTAGTTTGCATTGCTTTTGGAATGTGTTTGCAATGTGTTTACCCATAGAAGTCTATGGGTGCATTAACGTATGCATTTGCATGCGTTTCTATGCGTTAATGAAGCAGAAAAACGCATCGTGTTTAAACACAATAAAAACATGATGTGAACCTAGCCTAAGAAATATCCAAAAAATAAATCCCATCTGTGTATAAAAAACATAATAAATCTCATTAGACAGAAAAAACAAACTAACGTCACAAAACCATTGAATACAAACCCCCAAACAATTGACAACAACACAGGATAAAAATCAAAGTTGATACAATGTGACAGAATTACCTCTGTCTAAAGGTCCCGTTACATGCTTCAATGTGTCGGCGATCTGACCAATGATCCAGACTTGACCTACATCGCTGGAACGACGTTCAATGATCGTCAGTGAGGTGTCACACGTACAGATATCGAGAACGACGCAGCAACGATTCCGCGACAGGCGAACGATACTTGCGATCATTTGGTTGCTTACGTCCTCCAGTTCGGAATAGGCGAAGTCGTAAATGACATCGTTATCAAGGTGTCACACACACTGATGCTGCAGGTTGAATGAACGATCAACGACTTATTTAAGGTCCGGTTCATAAACCTCCAATCAATGATTAGCCGACTTATCGTTGGTTGATCCTACATGTCACTCGCAACGACGTTGTTACGAAATCATTGCTCTGCCCCAAAATCCGTGACGTACCAAAAATGTCGTTAGTGATATCATAGCGTGTAACGGGCCCTTAAGTTTAGTGGCCTTAGCTTTGCTTGCCCTACCTAACTGCAGAGCTTTGCTTCACCCTAATTTGTAGTGGTGTCCCTGCTCCACGGAGGCTCACCCTGATATTTCTATCTTACATGCTCCAAAAAGGGGTACAGACAGTGATCTCTAGTCTAAATATAGAAATTGGATCAAGCAATCCAGCAATCTTTACATAGCATATTCTCTCATTAGTAAAAACAGTAATGGTGTCCTAGTACAACGAGAGCATACAGACAGCACATTTTTCTAGATTTGTTGGAATTAGGCATGAAATGCTGATAACTAATCTGTCCTATTTAGCTTTATATGCTCTTCTTTTGGGAGATAATGCATCCTTTTAATCCGCCTCAACACGTTTCCCCATAATGGTGATATCTGTAGTTGAGTTCATCAGGAGGTCATAAAGTGGGTACACAAGGAAACAATGATGTTAAAGTGTTTTACCATCTAAACAAACCCAAGTATCGTCAGTTCGAGTTTATACAAAATCTCATTCTCCCATAATCTCAGCTCAGTAAGCACCTACTAATCCTTTCACACTCAAGTTTGGAAACTGTGAATGGTTTTATGATTTTTGTTTGTTTATTAACCAATCTATATTCATGGATCATCAGTAACTCTTTTCTTGATTACACTCTTTCTGAGTGGTTAACCCTTGCCTCCAACATGAATCAACGCATAAAACTGGCCAAGGTTTTTGAGAAACAAACAGGCATGGAGTGTGAAGATAAAAATCTATCTTACCCTTGTGCACTATTTGGAAGAATTATCTAACTAAGAAATGCATACCTGGTGGAATCATAATTTCTTAAAAAAATACTTGGAACAAAAAATGATCCCACAAGGTATGCTGTTTAAAAAGCTGCCCACTTACATCTTCAAGGATGATTTTCTCAAATCTTAGAATGATTTACTTACCAAATGCAGTCTGGAGGTGATGGAATTATTATTATTTATTTATAAAGCACCATTGATTCCATGGTGCTGTTCATGAGAAAGGGTTACATATAAACAAGTTAAAAATACAATGAACAAACTAACAGTGACAGACTGATACAGACGGGAGAGAGAGGACCCTGTTCTTGCGGGCTTACATTGTACAGGGCAGAGGGGAGAGAGACAGTAGGTTGGGTCTGCTCTGGTGGCGGTGGAGCGCCGGGTCCAATGGTGGTGGAATGCTGGGTCTGATGGTCGTGGAGCGCCCGGTCCAGTGGTGGTGGGCACCGTGTCCAGTGGTGGAGAGGTGGCACTGTGGTCATTGCAGGCTGTAGGCTATTCTGAAGAGATGGGTTTTCAGGTTCTGCTTAAAGGTTCTGAGTGTGGGGGATAGTCAGACATTTTGGGGTGTAGAATTCCAGAGAATGGGGGATGCTCGGGCGGAGTCTTGCAAGTGGTTAGATGAGAAACGTACAAGTGTGGAGGAAAGAAGGAGGTCTTGGGAGAATTGAAGATTACGAGTTGGATATGATATCGGGAGATTAGTTTAGAAATATGAGGGGGACTGATTGTGGATGGCTTTGTAAGTCAGTGCTAGTAGTTTGATCTGGATATGTTGGTGAATTGGGAGCCAGTGGAGGGATTTGTAGAGGGGAGAAGTGGAGGAATAGCGAGGAGAATGGTGAATTAGTCAAACAGCAGAGTTAAGGACAGATTGGAGAGGTGCAAGATTGTTAGCAGGGAGGCCACAGAGGAGGAGGTTGCAGTAGTCGAGATGGGAGATTATGAGGACATGCACTAGTAGTTTAGTATATTGAGGGTTGAGGAAGGGACGGATTCTGGAAATATTTATGAGTAGGAGCAAGAGTTACTCCAAGGCAACAGACTTCAGGTACAGGGCAAAGTGTGATGCCATTTATTGTGATAGATAGACCTGGTAAGGAAGTTGAGATGGAGGAAAGATGATGTGTTTGGTTTTGTCTACATTTTTAGGAAGCGAGAGAAGGAGGAGGATATGGCTGATAGACACTCTGGGATTCTGAACATGAGAGAGGTGACATCATCTGGGCCAGAGTGATCTGAGTGTCATCAGTGTACAGGTGATACTGGAAGCCATAAGAATTAAGATTAAATACATTAGCCGCTGATATTGATAACATGTGTGAAAAGTTGGTAAATAACAGCAAAATATGAGAAATTGCCAAAACGGATGATAATCTTGCTAAATTAGAGGACAACGTTGTTAAAATAAAAAAAAATAAATGTAATCATGATTCATAAGATTACAAGTATAACCAGGTGTATTCCTGGCACAAACATAGGAGACCCAGGATTGCGCCTATCCTTAAACCCAATAGACAGGATTGTCCAAGTTATCCAAAGAAAAGGGTCTATTCTACCTCAGAAGATGAAGTAATGGATTATGGCTCTGACCTTTACTCCCCAAGACATCCCCATGCGGGAGCTGAGAATTATGATTTTACAAAAAACAGAAAGAGGTGGTGAGGGGGCAGAAGGTCACGCCATGGATCCCTTAGAAGGAATCCAGTATAGAATGTGAGATTCAACAATTATGATTATAAAAGTGTGATATTGTCTCCTACTATACTTTCATCTACAGTAATCAGATTCAGGCCCTCTCCAATGGGCTTCATTTTGTCCCAGGACAGGATTTCAATCTATTTCAGGACATCAAGGATGTCAATAGATTTCCTAGATTATTGACGGTAAAAAGGCATTTCTTGGAGGATAAAAATATATCAAATCCTCAGAAGTTAGTAATGATACATTTAATGTAATTTACAATGCTGCCGTTAATTCTGTTTATTCTTCAAAATAGTTTTTTAAGGAACAATGTACTTTATTATCTATGCAGAACTTACAAGGTAACAGTAATGAAATGTTTCCTTTGACGGATAGTGATATATCAATTAAAATCAAAAGTCTTATTATTTGTTAGAATCAAGAATCCCTGCACTGGATAATTTCTAAATATTAATGGAAAATGATCTGAAAGATCTACATAATAAAAAAAATTCCCATAGGAAAACTCATCAC
The DNA here is from genome assembly GCA_033576535.1 of Allobates femoralis. Classification (NCBI taxonomy): domain Eukaryota; kingdom Metazoa; phylum Chordata; class Amphibia; order Anura; family Aromobatidae; genus Allobates; species Allobates femoralis. The sequence goes on from JARQOC010000001.1 coordinate 378,533,926, forward strand.
TGTTACAATCTTAACAAATGTATGTCGATGGATCAGAGAGATTCAGATTAATGATCATATTGTAGTATGCCTGTCAGACAAAGGCGGTTGTGTTACTGTATTGGATTTAGGATTGTATAATAAACAAGTCATGGAAATACTTTCTGACAGTAAGGGCCACTTTACACACACCAACTTATCTGTCCAACTTCTGAACAACTTACTGGTTGCAGTGAAATCATGGACACATTGCTCCATTTTGTGGCTGTGTACAAATGGAACAATGTGTTCATGATTTCACTGCAACCAGTAAGTTGTTCAGAAGTTGGACAGATAAGTTGGTGTGTGTAAAGTGGCCATAAAACCTATATGCAAATTGTCACTTCAATGAGGAAGTGAAAAACTCTTATGCCACATAATAAAGGTAGCAATCCTTAAAGTCATAATTTACTCTTTAACAAGCCTTTTAATACGATTCAAGTATCGTCATTCTATGTTCTTGTCCATGTCTGCCCTTACACATGTAAAGCACCATGGAACCCAATGGCGCTATATAAATATATAATAATGATAATAATTCCCACACATTGCACTGATGAGGGGTTATCACCCGAAACGCAGCATCTGCAATTTGGGGTTATGATCGGGCTCAAATCCTAAATGATATTAAAAGGCTTGTTAAAGAGTCAATTATGACTTTAATGCCACCCAATAAAGGTAGCAATCCTTATGGTACCTTTACACGCCGCTATCGAGGTAGCAACAGGTAGGCACCGCACGTGCACGCGCGCGTTTTCAACAGTTCCTAACGGTACCTGATGCCACAATTACACGCCACCACAAGGTGCTCCACAGAAGGTATTTTTGTTCCCCGGAAGAGCCGATGGGTGCCGCAGGTTACCTTCTGTGGAGCACCTTCCCTGATTTACACGCCCTACCACAAAGGAATCTGGGCGTACATATTGTGCGCTGTAACTATATAGGCGTGACAGAGTTGTGTATTACGCGACGCTCGTATGGTAATTGGACAATGCAATAACATCATGATTGGCCAGCCAGTGCAGGGAGGCTGCCTAATACATGACGCTATAGCAAATGTGTATTGTGACTGGTCAGCTCGTTAAATATGCCGCCCTGTGCAGGGACAGCCAATGGGTACACAGTAGTCTCCACCAATGATAGCTGATGGGGCGTGATATACATGATGGTCAAGCACGCCCCAGATAACTCAAATACCGTGCCTGTGCCCGGATTACACGCCCGTCACCATAGGAGTTATACCTCTTTTTTTCAGCACGGCTGAAAGACAGGTATCCAAAGAGACAGGAAGGTACAACCTGAATTACACGCTGCCACTTTGCGGTGTTTTGAAGGTAAAAGGTACAATTGTCTCCGACACCTGCCGGTTTCTACCTTTCGGTAGCGGCGTGTAAAGGTACCATTAGAGTTTTTCACTTCCTCACTGAAGTGACAATTTGCATGTGCAATTTCCCAGAGGAGCATTGCGGCTTTAAGTCATCTCACTGCCGGCTGGCAGAAAAGTCTCCACAAGGAGAATAGCTGTTCCCCCAGTAAAACCTACAGACATTTGGTTCACACCTTACTATCCTATTAATGGAGGCTCTGAGTAGGTGCCTAGATGAGTGTATCACTCTAGGAGTCATTACAGAACAAGAGAAAAGATACTATCTACCTGATCATCTCATTCTCCCAGTTTTTCATGGGCTCCCTAAACACTCAAGAAAACTCCACTTCACCCTATAAATTCTGGCATTGGTTGTTTGAATGAGAAGCTGGGGAAATGGGTTAATTAACATTTCCAACCTTTAATACCTTGAACTCATGGGATACTGGAAGGATAGCACCTCTGTATTGCAGTTTTTTATGGTTTCAAATGGGAAGAAAACTATTATTTATATCTTGGGATTATTAAGTCTCTACTCTATCATCCCCCAGCATCTAGACCTGGAGGCAGTAAGATTACATTTAAATCACTGCAGTTCATATTCTGATAATCTAAAGCAATTCATTTTGGTGGCACTGCAATATGTGCTTAAACACATTTCTTTTGCTTTAAATTGCAAATACTGTCTCCAATTAGATGGGTTCCCGATGGGCACTTAATTCTCCCCTCTTGGCAATTCTTTATATGGCCTGATAGCATTTTTCATGAGAATAATCAATTTTTCCAACAGATGGTTTGGTACGGCAGATATTTAAATGACCTACTAATTGATTGGTTGAGGTCCATATCTGCCATACCGAACTTTATGCTGTTCCTGAATTACATCATTTGTAATTTGAGATTTACATGAAGTCCCCCTCTAAAACAGTATCTTTTCGGGAATTGTTTTTGCAAGGGGATTCGATTATTAAACAGGTATGGATCTCATTATACGGTAAATAATCTGCCGGAAGCGTGACTTTATTAGCAACTAGCTGCCATCCACAACATACTATCAAGGGTATACTATTTGGAGAAATGGTATGAGCCAAATAATTTGTTCAAATGCTGCAGGTTTTAATGAAGAGAAAAATACTATTTCAAATAGACTTCACAATAGAGGATTGTCATGGAGTGGTATAAAGGACAAGGAAGTAAGGTAGCAGGATAGTAGTGAAGAGCAAAGGTAATCTGGAACTAGAAAGACCATTAGACTTAGGGATCCTTGGCTCAAGATATTCCCAAAATTACCAGCCAGGAAAGTGAGGATGTCTTGGCCACCACCCTTGCCCTCACCTCCGCCAACTGCCCAGGAAGAACAGCAACTCCCATAAAATAAGGAAAACTCAAGGCAACAAAACTGCAGGAAGGCTTCATCATCGTCTTGGCAGAAAATAAACTCTATCAGTGACATTAGCTGGTGGAAAAGGGAACAATTTAAATACCAGGGGCGTGAACAACTGCGAAACTCCACACACCCACATCTGAAGAGTCTCGACAGATCATAGACTACAGCAGTTTATGACATTAACTTCAAAGTTATTAACAAGAATTAAACATATTTAATCACTGTAGAGAAGTTCAAACAGACTGCAACATAGTCTACACATGACAAGAGTAGTCTTGGCATTTAATTGGGGAAGCCATAAAGAGTGTGAATTTAAAATTAAGGAATGATCTGTCTGTTGCACCTGACGGGCAATCTGGCAATCAAAAATTCAGCGAATCTCTACATAATTATTTTTATATCTAGAAATAATTTGAAAAAAAGACATTTGGCTTTGCCATATTTTTGGTTGCCTGGAGCTACGGGCTGCCACCCACCCACTCCCAAGTTGTACCTGGCTGGTAACCAAAAAATATGGCATGGGGCTTCATATTTTTGGTTGCCAGCCAGTACAACTAGGCAGCTGGTGGCTGGAGTCCTCAACGTGTGGAGACCCAAGCATTCTAGGCACCCCACGCTGTGAATTGAAGTCCACAGTTGGCCCAGAAAATGGTGCATTCACTAGAAGTACCATTTTCTGGCACTGTACCCCAACTCTTCCAGTTGCTCTGGTGCCAGTGGCAAACTGAGTAATAAAGGGGATAATGCCAGCTTTATATTGGCAGCTGACACTAATCTCAAGGTTCCTAACGTCATGCCAATGTTAGACTCGGCCATTAGTAACCTCTAAGTAAATAGTAAATAATACACACCATGATAAAATATTTATTTGAAGTAAATCAGACAACCCTTATTATTCCAATTCATTACCCTGTAACATACGCTTTGACGGGAATCCACAATGATGGTCCCACGATGCTCAATCGTCTCTGTTAATTTAGTTATTGTAGGGGCCATTATAAAGTATAGGAGCTAATGTGGGGACCATTACACAGTTTCGAAGTTAATGTTAGAGCCATTATACAGGAGAGAAGACGATTGTAACTGCCCCGCGGTCCAGCGCCTCCGCCCTGCACCCTGCTCGTCCCTCTTCCCGTGCAGTTACCCTTCCTTCCCGGTTCCGGGGTCGGGGTTCCAGGTTACAGGTCGTCCGCAGGCGATCCCGGGGTTCCGGGGTGCTCCATCGCACACCTGCTGCTCAGACTGTCGCTCCCTGACTGCTGCCCTGCTCTGCTTCCCCTCAGTGTGTTCACTAGGGGGCGGGGCCGCTCTCTCTGCTACCTTTATAGGGCCAGCTGCCAATTAGGCTGCCCCGCCTCTCAGCCAGTCCCTGTAGGGCAGCAGGTATATAAAGTGTGCACTTGCTTCTGGACCTTGCCGGGGCAACTTCATTCATCCTGAAGTTGCCGGTCCTGGTCCTATTGTATGCTGTGATTCTGCAGTATTTAACATACATCTGTTTGTTCTTGTTGCAGGTGTGCATTTACTCTTAGACCTTGCCGGCCCTCTTCATTCATCCTGAAGTTGCCGGTCCTGGTCCTATTGTATGCTGTGATTCTGCAGTATTTAACATACATCTGTTTGTTCTTGTTGCAGTGTCGCTGTTCTGCCTTCGTGTTGCTCCGTGCTGCGTCACTACCTTTCCTCCGGACCGTCCTTGTGTGGTTTCCCTGGACTTCCCCGGACCGGACTCCGTGGTGCTCGCAATTCTCCGTACTGTTTCCGTGCAGCTCCTCTGCCGCTTATCCGGATCTCTCCGTGTTCCTGGATCTCCCTGCGTTCCTAGTTCCCCGTGCTCCTGGTGCTCTGTATTCACGGTTCTCGTTTCGTATTGTATTCCCGGGTGCTGTTTCATTACCACGTCGCCTGGGGTCGGTTGAACACTTGTGTCCGTAGCATTGGCCCCTTCGAGGCTGATCCCGGCGGTATCCCTGTATAGGGGTCAAGCGCTCCGGGGTCTCCCTCGCTGGGTCTCCAGTGTTGCGGCCTTGTGGCCCTCTCCAGGGGCGTGTAGTTCTGTGTTTTTGTTGTCTGTAATAAACCCGTTAACTCTACGGTACGTGTCTGCCTCTCTATCACCCGGTGTCAGCATCCGCTTTACGCGGTCCAGTGGGTCCACGTGTGTAGTCCGTCAGTGGGACGTGACAGAGTTTGCCCCGGCCATGGACCCCGCTGACGCTAGGTTTGATGCCCAGAGAGAGCTTGCCGGACTCCGCCAGAGTCATGACCAAATCGCGTCATTTGTCCAGTCCTTGGAGGCCCGTTTAGGGTCTCTCCCTGCCTCTGACCCCTCTCTCTCCTCCCAGGTGTTTCGTATCCACCAGGAATTGGACCACCAGAGGGAGATGCAGACCCGGTTGCTGTCCTTCATGTCCTCCGTTGACGACCGACTCATCAGCTTACAGAGAACGACAGACGCCTCGGGTTCCGTCTCCGCCTCATCCTCCGGACTCCCGGCTGGTGCTGCATCTTATCCACGGCTGTGCCAGCCTACCAGGTACTCCGGGGACCCTAAGGCTTGTCGGGGGTTTATTAACCAATGCCAACTCCATTTCCGGTTGTTACCCCACCAATTCCTGACGGATGAGGCAAGGGTGGCATTTCTGGCTTCTCACCTCGAGGGAGAGGCACTGGCATGGTTTAACCCCTTGCTTGAGAGAGAGGACCCCATTGTGTCGAACCTACAAGCCTTCCTGGATACGTTCCGTAGGACCTTTGACGAGCCCGGACGGGTAGCCTCCGCCACAGAGGCCCTCTTCACCCTACAGCAAGGTAACCTGTCTGTTGGTCAGTACGCTATCCGGTTTCGTACCCTAGCCTCCGAGCTCCGCTGGACGGATGAGCCCCTGATCGGTGTCTTCCGCCGGGGATTATCCAGTCGCATCAAGGACGAACTGGCTGTTCGGGATTTACCCAACTCCCTGGAGGAGCTCATTACCCTGGCTGTCCGGATCGATCGCCGCCTTCAAGAGCGGTCCAAGGAGCGGACACTGGAGAGGACTCAGGAGAGGCGATCTCCCCGTCTGGCTCCCACATTCCAGCGACCCCTTCTTCCTGCACCCTCGGCATCCCAAGCGGGCCACGAGTCCATGGAGGTTGATCGCACCCGTTTGAGTACCCAGACGAGAGAGGAGAGGATTACCCGGGGTCTGTGCCTTTACTGCGGAGGATCCGGTCACTTCTGTCGGCAGTGCCCCAAGCGGCCGGAAAACTCCTCCGTCTAGGTCAGGTAAGAGAGGCCAACCTAGGCGAGGGTGATTCCTCTCAACCTCTTACAATCTCTATCCAGGTGAAGGTCGGCAGTCTACGCCATTCGGAGATGGCATATCTGGATTCCGGGTCGGCTGGCAACTTCGTACAGCAGGAGACGGCCCAGCGCCTGGGTATACCCATCCATCCTCTACAGCATCCACGCACCATCACTGCCGTTGATGGAAGACCTCTACGGGATTCGGTAACAAGCATCACAGGTGAAGTGGAGATACAAGTGGGAGCTCTGCACACGGAGCGTCTCACCTTCTATGTTCTGCCGTCCCTTTCCCCTCCCTTCCTGCTGGGCTTGCCATGGCTTCGCGTACATGAACCCGTGCTGGATTGGCGAACCGGTGAAGTCTTGCGGTGGGGCCCGAATTGCCACAGTCGATGTCTTCGTCCCGTAAGCCCCGCTCGGATGCCTCCCTCTCCGGCAGCCTTACCCGGTCTGCCGTCAGCCTACTGGTCCTATGCGGACGTCTTCGACAAGAAAGAAGCCGAGACGTTACCTCCTCATAGGCCGTACGACTGTCCCATCGATCTGGTCCCCGGGGTCTCACTCCCCAAGGGGCGCATCTACCCGCTGAACCCGCCCGAGACCCAGGCCATGGCAGAATATATTAGGGATAACCTAGCACGAGGATTCATTCAGAAGTCTTCTTCACCCGCCGGAGCGGGTTTCTTCTTCGTAAAGAAGAAGGACGGGTCTCTCCGACCGTGTATCGATTACCGGGGACTCAACGCCATAACGGTGAAGAACAGGTACCCGCTGCCCCTGATTCCCGAGCTCTTCGATCGGCTGCGGGGATCTCGGATCTTCACCAAGCTGGATCTACGGGGTGCGTACAATCTCGTCCGAATCCGAGCAGGCGATGAATGGAAAACCGCCTTCAACACGCGTGATGGCCACTACGAATATAAGGTAATGCCATTCGGCTTGAGCAATGCCCCTGCTGTATTTCAAGAATTCGTAAACGATGTCTTCCGGGATCTTCTCTATGTATGTGTCGTGGTCTACCTAGACGATATCCTGGTTTTTTCCCCCGATCTGCCCACTCACAGGCGAGATGTCCGGCGAGTCCTACGCCGATTGCGGGAGAACCGACTGTACGCCAAATATGAGAAGTGTGTCTTCGAACAAACTTCCTTGCCCTTTCTAGGTTACATCGTCTCCGATACCGGACTCGAAATGGATCCAGAGAAGCTGTCCGCCGTCCTGAAGTGGCCCAGACCGGTGGGACTCAAGGCGATCCAAAGGTTCCTGGGCTTCGCCAATTACTATCGGCAGTTTATTCCTCGGTTCTCGGATGTAGTTAAACCACTCACCACATTAACCCGGAAGGGGACGCCCGCCAAGGCTTGGACCCCCGAGGCCGAGTCCGCCTTTTTAACGCTCAAGAATGCGTTTTCTTCTGCTCCTGCTCTCCACAGGCCCATGGCGGATAAGCAGTTCTTTCTGGAGGTGGACGCATCCTCCTCGGGAGCAGGAGCCGTTCTCACCCAGAAGACCTCCACGGGACGCATGGTGACGTGCGGTTTTTTCTCCAAAGCTTTTACCTCCTGTGAAAGGAATTACTCCATCGGGGACCGGGAGTTGCTGGCCATCAAGATGGCTCTGGAGGAATGGCGCCACCTCCTTGAGGGCGCAGTACACCCAGTGGTGATCTACACCGACCACAAGAATCTGGCTTATCTGCAGTCTGCTCAGAGGCTCAACCCCCGGCAGGCACGATGGTCGCTGTTCTTTGCTCGTTTTAACTTTCGTCTTCATTTCCGCCCGGCAGACAAGAATATCAAGGCAGACGCCTTGTCTCGGTCCTTTCACGTCGAAGACCAGGAGGAGGAGCCACGCCCCATCATCAGTCCATCCAGTCTCGGTATAGTAGCTCCTCTCCGACTGTCTCTTCCCCCACCAGGTAAAACACTGGTAGCCGAGGCGGATCGAGGACACGTCCTGACCTGGGGTCATTCTTCTAGAGTCGCAGGGCATGTGGGTATAACGAAGACCCTACAGTTGATAGGACGACACTACTGGTGGCCTCAGATGCGACAGGATGTTACGGACTTCGTTTCCGCATGTTCCTCTTGTGCACGTCACAAGACGCCCAAGCGACTGCCCGTCGGGCCTCTTCTCCCTCTACCGGTACCCTCTGAGCCCTGGAGGCACATCGCGATGGACTTCGTCACCGACCTCCCGGCCTCCTCCGGTAACACAGTGGTATGGGTAGTCGTGGACAGGTTTTCCAAAATGGCCCACTTCATACCATTGCCTGGCCTTCCCTCTGCACCCCGGTTAGCGGAGCTGTTCTTCCTTCATATCCTCTGCTTACATGGTCTGCCAGCCCATATCGTGTCCGATAGAGGCGTGCAATTCGTCTCCCGATTCTGGCGGTCGCTCTGCAAGAAACTCGATGTCACATTGGATTTCTCATCTGCTTATCATCCGCAATCCAATGGGCAGGTGGAACGAGTGAATCAGGTGCTGTCTGGCTACTTACGGCACTACATCAACGCCCATCATGACAACTGGGTCTCCCTGCTTCCCTGGGCAGAGTTCGCCTATAACAACCATGTCGGTGAGTCTTCGCATAACTCTCCTTTTTTCATAGTCTACGGACACCATCCAAGGATACCGACACCCGTGGCCATCTCAACCCCAAATCCAGCAGCGGAGCAGGTAGCACGTGACTTCCCCCAGATCTGGACCGAGACGCGGTCTGCCCTGGAAAAAGCATCTAGACGGATGAAAGACCATGCCGACAAACGACGTTTGGACGCCCCCCTGTTCCAGCCAGGGGATAAGGTATGGCTTTCTTCCAAGTATGTCCGTCTCAAGGTGCCGTCCTACAAATTGGGTCCTCGCTACATTGGTCCTTTTGACGTCATCCGGAGGATAAACGAGGTATGCTACCAGCTGAAATTGCCGCCTACTCTGCGTATCCATAATTCTTTCCACCGGTCTCTCCTCAAACCTCTAGTCCTCAACCGGTACTCCCAAGAGTCTGGAGCACGGCCCCCGCCGGTCTCGGCTTCGGACGTCTTCGAGGTCAGTGCCATCCTGGACATGAAGAAGAGGGGCCGTTCCACTTGGTACCTGGTTGACTGGAAGGGGTTCGGCCCTGAAGAACGGTCCTGGGAGCCGGAGGAGAACATCAATGCTCCTCGCCTCTTGCGCAGGTTTCATGCCGGCCTGGTTCCGGGGGGGCGTGGCGGGGGGAGTACTGTAACTGCCCCGCGGTCCAGCGCCTCCGCCCTGCACCCTGCTCGTCCCTCTTCCCGTGCAGTTACCCTTCCTTCCCGGTTCCGGGGTCGGGGTTCCAGGTTACAGGTCGTCCGCAGGCGATCCCGGGGTTCCGGGGTGCTCCATCGCACACCTGCTGCTCAGACTGTCGCTCCCTGACTGCTGCCCTGCTCTGCTTCCCCTCAGTGTGTTCACTAGGGGGCGGGGCCGCTCTCTCTGCTACCTTTATAGGGCCAGCTGCCAATTAGGCTGCCCCGCCTCTCAGCCAGTCCCTGTAGGGCAGCAGGTATATAAAGTGTGCACTTGCTTCTGGACCTTGCCGGGGCAACTTCATTCATCCTGAAGTTGCCGGTCCTGGTCCTATTGTATGCTGTGATTCTGCAGTATTTAACATACATCTGTTTGTTCTTGTTGCAGGTGTGCATTTACTCTTAGACCTTGCCGGCCCTCTTCATTCATCCTGAAGTTGCCGGTCCTGGTCCTATTGTATGCTGTGATTCTGCAGTATTTAACATACATCTGTTTGTTCTTGTTGCAGTGTCGCTGTTCTGCCTTCGTGTTGCTCCGTGCTGCGTCACTACCTTTCCTCCGGACCGTCCTTGTGTGGTTTCCCTGGACTTCCCCGGACCGGACTCCGTGGTGCTCGCAATTCTCCGTACTGTTTCCGTGCAGCTCCTCTGCCGCTTATCCGGATCTCTCCGTGTTCCTGGATCTCCCTGCGTTCCTAGTTCCCCGTGCTCCTGGTGCTCTGTATTCACGGTTCTCGTTTCGTATTGTATTCCCGGGTGCTGTTTCATTACCACGTCGCCTGGGGTCGGTTGAACACTTGTGTCCGTAGCATTGGCCCCTTCGAGGCTGATCCCGGCGGTATCCCTGTATAGGGGTCAAGCGCTCCGGGGTCTCCCTCGCTGGGTCTCCAGTGTTGCGGCCTTGTGGCCCTCTCCAGGGGCGTGTAGTTCTGTGTTTTTGTTGTCTGTAATAAACCCGTTAACTCTACGGTACGTGTCTGCCTCTCTATCACCCGGTGTCAGCATCCGCTTTACGCGGTCCAGTGGGTCCACGTGTGTAGTCCGTCAGTGGGACGTGACAACGATGTCACAAAATAGCGATACAACCTCCAGATTTTTTTTCAAAAACAAGTATCAATTTTTATTACAAAGCATCAAAAAACAGATAACGTCCACACACATTTAAAACCATTTAAAAATTTGGCCACAAATAGCCACATGTAACCTCTAATAAAGGTATTTTAGCAGGTAACCCTCTCCTGCTTTTCTGAGCTAGGCAAATAATTGAACAATAGATACCCAGGCAACTCTAGATTTACCATACATAAGGGGAAATATATCACAGCCTTTTAAGTTTTTACTTGTTATATCAGTGTGCTAGCATAGGAGCAGCAATATGGCTACAAAGAGCTCTATATAGAGGTTTGATGATCATCAATAAACATATCTATCACAAAGGATATGACAGTACAAACAAAGTTTCTCTCATAAATGATTTGCATACACTTGGTTAGACCTTATATGAATACACACAATAATTGTGGGAAGATTATATCAGAAAACCAATATTTAAGGCAACCTGTAACAGTGTAGAATGTAAAAATTTAAATCCCACACCTATTTTCCTGCCATCCAATCTATGTTTTTGAGAGTGATAAACCCCTCTTAGAGTAGATAGTTTAAACCAAATAGGGAAAACCACCTAGTTAGTATAAGGAACTCAAATTTGATCCGATTAAATCAGCAGCCCATAGCTTAGTATGCAGACAAAATCAGCTGTTTTGAAAACATCCCATAGTGTAAGTTAACCAGGAGGTATAGTACCAGCAAATACCGCATTTACCAAGACTCAGTCAGGATTCTCCAAATTTTCTCCACATTTTTCATTGTTCCCTGCAGTACAGATATTCTTTGATACTGTCTGCAGGGATGTCAAAAATTTGAAGTTGGACAAGTGTAGACAAAACAATCTATCTCTAGAGGAGAAAAAGGCCCTACAAAATTTGAAAAACAACAAGAGATTGTGATTAAGGAGGCAGATAAGGGGGTAATATTGTCCTGTGGCCAGTGTATGTATGTCATAGAAGCTAAATGCCAACTTTCCAATAGGACGTATTACCAGCCCCTCCCCTCAGATCCAACATCTGTTTTCAAAGCCAAACTGGACCGTCTTCTGAACCAGGCCTTATACAAGGGTATTATCTCCAAAAAAGAGTTACAGTTTCTGACAACACAAGATCCCATTATTCCAACATTCTATATGCTCCCCAAGGTGCATAGGTCCTTAATTCAACTTCCAAGTAGGCCTATTGTTGCTGGAATAGGTGGTCTACTGGAGTGACCCTGTTCCTATGTAGACATCTACTTACAACCTATTGCCTTTCAACAGAGATCCTACATCAGAGACTCAGCTGATTTGATTGCCCACTTGGAAGACCTGGAGCTTCCGACCAATACCTATCTGATGACCTTAGATGTAAAATCTCTTTATACGAACATACGCCATGACTTGGGACAGGAGGTCATCACATTCTTTTTGAACAACAACTCAACAGGTACTTGGGAACATGACAACTTTGTTCTTAATCTTCTCTCCATCATCCTGAATTGTAATTATTTTGTTTTTGATCGCATATTTTTCTGCCAAACATCTGGAACCGCGATGGGGGCGCGTTTTGCGCCTTCGTACACAAATTTTTTTTGGGATGGTGGGAGGAGACTATGGTATACAGGAAGCCTAGATACCAACAATTTGTGTACCGGTGGTTCAGATACTTGGATGACGTCCTGCTCCTTTCGACAGCCCCTAAAGAAGAATGTGATATCTTTGTTGAGGGACTGAAGAACTGAACAGTAATGGCCTGAATATTTTCTTGACTCCTCAGACCCTCTCCACTACAGTCCAGTTCCTAGACCTCAAACTGAAACTCTCTGGAAACAAGATCATAACAGACCTGTGTCGAAAACCAACTTCGACAAATAGCTTGCTACATTTTGGAAGCTTTCATCTTGACCATCTAAAGAAGGGGATTCCAAAAGGACAACTTATACATTTGAGGAGGAACTGTAGTGGAATGGAAGACTTTAAGAGACAGGCCTTGGATCTAACTGGAAGGTTCAGGGAACGCGGATATCCTAAAAAGGTAATCGCTAAGGCCTTTCAACATTCACTAAAAATGGAAAGGGGAGAACTACTTAAACCAAATCATTTGAAGGGCCTTAAAAATCAGGGAATTAGTGTAATTATGCAATATAACAACCAGTGGGTGGACCTGAAGTAGTGGCAAGTAGGGCGAAAAACCTGAAGAACAACTTAACCTTTAGCCATTTCTACTGCCCCACCACAAGAATTGGGAGGGTTGTCAACTTGGAGGGTTCATACCCATGCGGGAATTGTAACATTTGTCCACTGATGATGACTGACGATACTCTTTTCTCTAATGTTTTCCCAACAGTTAGGAAACCAAAAGGATTTTTCAATTATAAATCCCAGAATCTGGTCTATGCATTATTCTGTGATTGTCCAAAGGTATATATACTGTAGGCCAAACAACACAGGAACTAAGAAAAAGGATCCAACAACATCTCTCGAATATTGGGACAGCCAGGATTCATTTGGAGAAGAAGGAAAAGAGTATCTCATCAGAGGCATTCCATTTCTTGGAAAAGCATAGATGCAGCACAAGAAATCTAAAAGTAATGGGTCTGGAAAAATTAAGAACAAACATCTGTGGATGTAGTAAAACAAAGGAATTGTTACGACATGAATCTGCCTGGATTTACAGGCTTAATAGCCTTGCTATTGGAGGAATAAACGAGGAACTGCTATATACAGGATTCTACAAGTGATTCATGCTATTTGTCCAGAACATTTTGACTGCCTAATTGGCTGCATCTTTTTATGATACTGCATACATACATTTTGGATGTTACTTTCCACACCCCTTATACTACCACTCCTAGATATTGTAACAGCTTACTGGGAGATATATCTCATATTCTGAAAAAAACTTTTTCAGATATGATGATTTTTGGGGCATTCTTTCAATATTGGTATTTTTGTACTGATTTTAGGTATTGACTATGTTTTGACCACCATAATATACATATTGTAATATACATATTGTATATTATATCCTTAAACTGTCTAGAACCTACATATAAAATCCATTTATGCTCAAATGTTCACAGGTCTTTTATGGTTATCCCACATAGATTGGGTAATATTAAATATTGGAGGATTAAGGTTCTTGGTATCCTTCCTCTTGTGACATAACTATGGCTATCCCTCCTCTCCACCAATCACTCGACTTAACCTTGAGGGACACTGAGTAAATACACTTATTTGGGCCTTTCTCTTTAGACCTAGTGGTACTATATACACCATTGACCTATTGGGATTAATTAAATAATAACAGGAATAATGTAAACTCTATACATAAAAACCAGGATATATATAACAAACTAGGTTTATAAACTTGTTCACTGTGCTCTATCTGAACCTGCTCCCACTAACAATATGCTCTCATGGTTATTCCCTCTTCTTCCTTCTTTTCTCTCCCCCTGTTTGGGAACTTGCTATAAAATCCCCCAAAAGTATATGCAGCGTTGTGACTATCATTTTGTATATTGTACAGTGCTAAATTGATGTTTTCTACCTTCTTTTTGCTTTATGGGCACTACTTTATGGGCGTAAGAGCTAGTATAGGTGGTTGTCATTAACTGTGGGAACTATTTTGGGGGTGTGTTGGCTAGTATACAATGTGAGGGCTAGTATAGAGAACTGTGTATAGGGGATGTGTAAGGACTTCATAGAGTGTAGAGGAGCTGTGCATGGGGACTCAGGAGACACTATTAATGTTGAATACGCATGTATGAACCATTTTTGTTACAAGTAATTCAGAGTATTGGGACCGTCAAAGTAGTACACGTTAGACATTATTACCGTATATACTCGTGTATAAGCCAAGTTTTTCAGCCCAAAATTTGGGCTGAAAAGTCTCCCCCTCGGCTTGTACACGGGTCAAAACGGTAAATGCAATGGTGGGGGCTGTGGAGGCTGGAGGAGGCGGGGGGAGGCTGCTGTATGAGCGGCCCCATCACGTGGGGCCGCTCATTATATATGCACTGTTTCCCCCTGTCAATCAGCGGCAGGGGGAAGCAGTTCATATATGCCCCCAAAAGCTGGCACTGTCCCCCCTTGTAAGGGCCCCCCCCCGCTGCTTATATATTACCATCCCGGTGTTCTGATCAGCGCCGCTCCTCGGTGCTTCTTCTTCATCCTCCCATCCTTGCTGCATTCGGGATCTTCGGCCATCGCAGCGATATGACGTCATCGCGCGACGGCCGGAGAACCCGGATTCAGCGAGGACGGGAGGATGAAGAAGCAGCACCGAGGAGCGGCGCCGATCAGAACACCGAGATGGTAAGAGAAGCAGCAGGGGGGGGGCCTTACAAGGGGGGCGAGTGCCAGCATTTTGGGGCTGCTGGGTACCCCCAGGGGGCTGTTGGTACCCCCAGGGGGCTGCTGGGTACCCCCTGGGGGCTGTTGGTACCCCCAGGGGGCTGTTGGTACCCCCAGGGGGCTGTTGGGTACCCCCTGAGGGCTGCTGGATACCCCCAGGGGGCCGCTGGGTACCCCCTGGGGGCCGCTGTATAACCCCTGGGGGGTGCTGTATAACCCCTGGGGGCTGCTGTATAACCCCTGGGGGCTGCTGTTTATACTGCTGAGGCCTGTATACCACTGGGGCTGCTGTATATACCACTGGGGCTGCTGTATATACCACTGGGGCTGCTGTATATACCACTGGGGCTGCTGTATATACCACTGGGGCTGCTGTATATACTGGTGGGGTCTGTATATACCACTGGGGAGGCTGCTGTATACCACTGGGGTTGCTGTATATACTACTGGAGCCTGTATATGCCACTGGGGAGGCTGCTGTATACAACCATTGGGGGGCCTGTATACCACACTGCTGGGGGCTGTACACCTGTGCTGGGGTCCACCCTCGGCTTATACACGAGTCAATAGGTTTTCCCAGGTTTTGGGGGCAAAAGTAGGGGGGTCGGCTTATACACGGGTCGGCTTATACACGAGTATATACGGTACTTTCTATGCGCAAAATGTGGACACATATTTAGGGCATTTGCACAGGGTATTAATATTTTCTAAGGGGCAATTTTATCAACTAGAGTCCACAAAGTAATCATTATTGCAATGTAATGGACACAGTGGTGGGATTACTATGTGGGGCAGTAAAAGGAGCCCTATTTTGCATGACACAGCAGGACACGCAGCGGCAGCGACTATGTATTGGGTTATCAGTAGTATGAGGAGTTTTTTGCAGATTGTAAATAGATGGGGATGGTGTCGGAAATGTGAGGAGTCAAATGTTTCTGCAGATGAGTCGTGGCTGGAAGAAGTTGTCATGTTAGTCTCGGACAGACGGAAAAAATTGGAAAAGTGAACAGTTCCATAGAAAAGAACATCAACTGTAATTTACTATTTACATTTGTACTATAATCTTTGAGATGGTCTGCAGGGCTCGTATCTTCAACTATATGAGCCCCTTAGATCAGTAATATCAGTGTCAGTCTTTGCATAGAGAGTTATTTCCAGTAACAGCACAGTAATCTGCTGAGGCTCCGTTATACCCATGATTAGGGTGCACCACTATAGTGGTTACTTGGTCAGTGGCCCACTCAAATATCTGCTGAACCCTTAGGTATGCCTCTGCAACCAAGATTTCTTCCCAGCATATCTGGGTTTTTCCACATGCCCAGATTCAATACTGTTAATACCTTTTTACATTTGGTGCATATTGTCAAACAATCAGAGGAATTAGCGTGTATGGTGATGAAACAGTCATAAATAGTTGAGTGCATCAGTTTGAGGAATATTTTGTACCACCCTTCATATGCAATAGCCTTACAGAGCATTTCTCAACCTTCCATAACTTTTGTTGTCAAATCTGCTATGAGTTGGGCCACCACTGAAATAATTAAATGCTTATCGTGCCAGAAGTATTTTTTATTTTATTTTCATTTAAAAAGTCCATAGACAATGTGCCACCTGGAAATCTCCCAATAACTGGTGAAACTTTCTAGTTTGCACATATGGTATTTGTTATATCTTTAAGTCTAGCCTGCATCAGCTGGCTGCATGAAAGGATTTTGTGTAGGTAGAAGATCCTATTTTTTCAAGTTCAGATAATCTTATATATCTTTTAAAGTATAAGCAGCAAATGACTTACTTGTCTTATTCTTTTTCCCTCTACACTTTAAATAACTTACCTTCTTAGGCCTTGTTGAAATTCTGGATGACCCCAGACACATACTTTTACTTATAAAGAAAAGTACCTGAAAAGTTATTTTCCAGCCTTCCAGACTGCTATAATGTATAGTGTCTTTCATCAGAAACTACTCTTGTACCTCTCTTTAGAAAAGTATACGGTAAATTCTAAGGACCGTGGATGAACCAGCACTGCTTTAAGGGCAAGATTGGAGTAATTACTCATTTGTTTTTACAATCAAAATGATTAATTAGAAATCATAAAAGTACATACAGTTGTGGCCAAAAGTATTGACACCCCTGCAACACCTAAGTTTTTACATTTTTTCCTCATATATAAACCGCTTATTAGCATGTGTACTCACCGAAAATTGATAATGTAATCCTAAATTTAATTATATATATAGGCAAGGAATTACTCTTAAAGTATAACTTTTAATAACGTTATTCTAAAATGGAAACTATAGTTCCGATAAATGTGCAACTGACTTTCCTGAAGGGGAGAATAGGGGGGGGGCGCTCTACACCTTGTCCTCTCTCTACCTCACCCTACCTGACAACGGAGTTTTATACACATAAAAAACCCCAAAATGGTGTCCCCGTACCTCGGCGGCTGGCCCTACTGACCCTTAGCTGATACCTAAAGGTGTGGGCCCATTAATGCATTGAATACCCCTCCAGCAAAACCCGATGTAATGTGTAAACACCAGAGGAATTAACAAAAAGGCTGTCCCCAGAGTCAAGGGTCAATTCCTGTAACTTTGTGGCTTTAGAAAAACGCCACTCCTGGGACATGTGTAAAGATGTCTTAATGAGAAAAGCTTTTTTTGGGGTGTAGAGGTGTCACGTGTCACGTTGTGCTGTGATTAAATACCATCAAATCCTATACCAATATAAATATATCAGCACTAAGTCCAACTAGTGTTAGGCACAAAATAAAAAAAACACAGCACACCCTCACCTCCACCCAAATTCTCACGCCACACTCATGGTACCATGTCCCATTAGGGATATTCAAACCTTAACCCTGAGTAAACAAATTCACCAGGTGTATATGGGTCACCCACAGGCAAGGCTACAGATGCCCCACTGGATTAGATGTTTTCACTCGTCATCTTCACTCATCGTCTCCACTCGACGCGTTTCCCCCACCGTAGATATAGTTGTGGGTTCCTCAGGAGTGACAGTTTGTGGCACAGGGATTCTATCCACACCCTGGGGCACCTAGGGCAGGGATTTGATACACCCCCTCTACCCCTATGTTATGATGTATGGCGGCCCCCACATCCATCCATGCCAGCCTTATATGCTCTCCCATTATGGATTGTTAATGAGGGAGGCGGCGCCAGCGTGCATTCCACGCTGCGCCGCCATTAGAAGTCTGCAGGCCGAAAACCGGAAGTGCGTCATGTAAACAGAGTCACATGATCGCACATCTCCGACCATCTATTACTTCCCAACTGGAAATGTGCGCCCGCATTCTCAGCTCCCGGGAACAATGATGGTAGTCTAATAGTTCCGCCTGCGCTCCCTGTACAAATATACATCAAAAGGAGGCGGATCAGACTCAGCTACACCTCCTCCATTTTTATCAGTATCAGTGCAAGCAAGGGAGAATGCAGGGAAAGGTCTCCCAAGGCACAAAGTACATAGTAATGATTGTATATGACTGGTGGGTATTTCCTGGTGACTCCTCACATTAGGCACTTTTTAGACCTCCAGTTGTATCTGCTTAGTGCCCTCAGATAATCCATGGGGTCCCACATATGGAAAGCTATGGGGTGTCATGTGCCTTAGATATAACAACTAGTGTAAATCACACATTCAAGAGACCTATACTCAATTACACATGTAGATGGTTATAGACGATATAAATGTCAAACAATAAAGACATGATGCAGTTTCAAAGTCCTGTAGGATCCCTTTTTGGATTAATAGACTTTTTTGCAGGATTGCCCTGTATCGATACCAAAGACCCATAGAATTGGATACGAGAAGGTGTGTGGGGCAAGAGTACGCCACAGAGTATCAGACAACTTATAAGAACGAGGTATATGTTAATTGTTGATTTAGGCCAAGTCCACCCACCGACCCCACGATATAGATCCACCTTGTCTCCTTTTTTAGGATGATTTTGTCCCAATTACCGCCCCTCGTGGGTCTATCTATCACCTCCATGATCTGGAAGCTGAAGCACTTAAGATCTCTACCATGAACTTCTCTCACATGACGTGAGATTGGGGTATCCCTTGCATGTCTGATATCCCCCAAGTGATCCCCTATACGTTTCTTAAGGGGTCTCTTTGTTTTTCCTATATAGTCCATGGGACAGGAACACTGAAATAGATAGACGACACCCTCGGTCTTGCAGTTACCAAAATGTCTGCTGGAGAAAGTTTCACCAGTTGTACTGCTCTGAAAGGAGTCCGACCTCCTCACATAATTGCAGTATACACATTTTCCACACCTGAAGGTGCCGTTTTTTCCGTTGATCTAACCAAGTGCCCTGTTTTTTCGGTGGACTATATAGACTGTGGACCAATTGGTCCCTTAGGGACCTCCCACGCCTGAAGATAATGGTTGGTCTATCAGTGACAAAGGGGGCTACCTCTTTATCTGACAGGAGAACCCCCCAATGTCTCCCGAGAATGTCACGCACTTCTCCAGATCGATCATCGAACATCCCAATCATCCTTACTACATCATTTGAGACCGGTTTCACCCTAGGCCTGAGAGGGTCTCCCTACTACTACCAGCTGCGTTCTTAAAGACCTCACAAAGAACCCGCGAGGGATACCCTTGTCCAGGAAACATCTCTGCATCCCTCTTGCTTCCAAGTGGAATTTGCTGGTATCCGAGCAGTTACGCCTGGCCCTCAAATACTGTCCCTTCGGTATGCCCCTTCTCAGGCTCATGGGGTGGTGACTGTCCCACCTCAACAGATCATTAGTAGCCGTGGGTTTACGATATATGGTTGTCTGTAAACCACCACACCCGTCCTTATACATGGTGACATCTAAGAAATTGAGGGACCTCTCATGGACCTCCAAGGTAAATCTCAGACCCAAGGTGTTACTGTTCAAATTATTGATGAAGTTCTCAAACGATTGTTTATCGCCCCTCCACAAAATCATAATATCATCAATATAGCGCCCCCAGAAAAGTATCTGGGGGCACCACCAAGCAGAGGATTCCTCTGTGAATACCACAGTATCCTCCCACCAGCCCAGGAGCAAGTTGGCATAGCTAGGGGCACAAGAACTCCCAATAGCTGTGCCCCTGGACTGGTGGTAGAACTTTCCATCAAGCAGAAAGAAGTTGTGGGTCAGTACATATGAAAGCAGTGAAAGAACAAAGGCGCTGTGCTCCATATATTGTCTTCCCCGGGTCTTAAGATAGTATTCCACTGCCAACAGGCCTTTGTCGTGGGGTATACTACTGTACAGTGCCTCCACATCAATGGAGGCTAATTGTACATCGTCCCCCACCGAGATACCGTCAAGTCTACTTATTAGATCTACGGTATCCCTGATGTATGAGGGCAAGCTGGTCACAAACTCCCTAAAGACCTTGTAGAGGTAAATCCCAGATACTATGGGACGACCTCGTAGTGGATACAGACCTTTGAGTACCTTGGGGAGTGCATAGAATGCAGCCATGACCGGATACTTGTTGTACATAAAGTTCTTCTCACTACTAGAGATTACCCCTTTCTCCAGAGCCCCCTGTAGTATACTTTCTAGTTCCTTTTGGAACATAGTCGTCGGATCCCCTTCCAATCTGGTATAGGTGGTGTTGTCATTTAGTATACTAAGGCACATGGCTTATATCGTCTGGCTTCAAAATTATGTGATCATTTCTCGTCAGATTATCCAAAGTACGTTCGTGAGATTAGAATAATACACTTTCTTTCTAGTAGCACCCAACCTTTTTAAGTAATTTGTTACCAGATTGGTAAAGATGTCCACGCTTGTGAGATCACTGTTTGGTGGCATCTTTCTACTCGGGGGTCTGCAATCTGTGAAAGGTCCCTTACCAATTTCCTTATTTTGACCTATTGCCAGGTCCCTCAGGTCGGAGAAGGTATTTATGTCTTCCTCCTCAATCCCCAATTGGCGGCATCTCTCCTCGTCATTGGTTCTAAAAAATCTCCTCCACTTCAACTTTCTAGCGAATAGGTTTAGATCTTTAACCCATTAGCATGTGTACATTTTTGGTAGTAACTGAGCACTGCAGTGAATTTTTTCGGGTGATATATATATTCACAGTTGTGACGAAAAGTATTGACACCCCTGCAATTCTGTCAGATAATACTCAGTTTCTTCCTGAAAATGATTGCAATCACAAATTCTTTGGTATTATTATCTTCATTTAATTTGTCTTCAATGAAAAAACACAAAAGAGAATGAAGCAAAAAGCAAAACATTGATCATTTCACACAAAACTCCAAAAATGGGCCAGACAAAAGTATCGGCACCCTCAGCCTAATACTTGGTTGCACAACCTTTAGCCAAAATAACTGCGATCAACCGCTTCCGGTAACCATAAATGAGTTTCTTACAATGCTCTGCTGGAATTTTAGACCATTCTTCTTTGGCAAACTGCTCCAGGTCCCTGATATTTGAAGGGTGCCTTCTCCAAACTGCTAATTTTAGATCTCTCCACAGGTGTTCTATGGAATTCAGGTCTGGACTCATTGCTGGCCACCTTAGTAGTCTCCAGTGCTTTCTCTCAAACCATTTTCTAGTGCTTTTTGAAGTGTGTTTTGGGTCATTGTCCTGCAGGAAGACCCATGACTAGTGATGGGCGAGTCCTAAATTACTCGAAATCGCTTGACTCTAGCGAGTCCGAGCCCGGGACTCGCTACTCGTTGCGAGTCTAGCGAGTCCAATGTTAATGAATGGGGAAGCGAGTAATAGCGAGTAGTGTGCGATTTACAAATCGCAGATGTGTCTCGGAAGCTTCAGCCTGAAGCAATCCTAGTTTTGTCAGAGACTCTGACAAAACTAGGATTGGCATTGACTTGCATTGGACTCATTTACTGTGCAAGTAATCGCTGGGAAACTCGCACAGTAAGGAATCCGGCTGTCTGCTCTGTGCAGGCTGCCGCAGCTCCAGGATCCTAGAGCCCGCCTGCTCTTCCTGTGTGTAGCAGAGCTGAGATTGTTCTCAGTCTGCTCATCCCTGTGCATAGACATCTATATCTATGCACAGGGATGTAGCAGAGAGGACATCGCGTTTTGGACTACGTCGGACGGAAGAGGATTTTTTAAATTAAAGATGGAGTCCCTAATGGCTTTTTTTTTAAAATTTCTAATAAAAAGTTTTCTCTGTGTTGTGTTTTTTTTAAAACAATTTAATAGAAATTCATGGCGGTCATGTCTAATATTGGCGTGACCGCCATAAATTTCAGGCTTAGGGCCAGCTGATAATACAAAGCTGGCCCTAACCTCTTTATTACCCAGCGTGCCACCGCCACCAGGGCCGCTGGAAGAGCGGGGTTCAGCGCCAGAGGATGGCTCTTCAATGAACGCGCCATCTTCTGGGGCGGCTGCGGGCTGCAATTTGCAGCGGGGGGTGCCCAGAAAGCTTGGGCCTCCCTGCACTGCGGATTCCAGCCCCCAGCTGCTTAGCTGTAACTGGCTAGACATAGAAATTGGAGCCTCACGCATTTTTTTTTAATTATTTCATGAAATTCATGAAATAATAAAAAAAAAGGGCTCCCCTATATTCTTGTGTCTGGCCAGGTACAAATAGGCACCTGGGGGTTGGGGGCAGCCCGTCGCTGCCTGCTGGATCCGGCTGGTTCCAGAAATACGGCGAAGCCCATGTAATTTTTTTTCTGAAAAATCAATAAAACAATCCTAAAAAAGGGACTGCATCTTTATTAAACCCTCGCCCATGGTCCAGGGGTTAATAAAGATACAGTCCCTTTTATTTACATTGTTTTATGGATTTGTCAGAAAAAAATTTCACGTGGGCTTCGCCGTATTTTCTAGCGTTTTCTATCTCCGTTTTTTCTAGCGTTTTTCTGCCAAAAAAAGACTAAGTCCAAAAATGCAGAGCAGCACAGGAGGCTCAAACAGTACCCCAAAAAATGGATTTAATAAATGGAACACTATGAAAAACAGATTGGGATGTGTGACCACAGCCTCACACAAAAGCCCTTGGTCCGTTTTTGGCATCAGTTTTTGCTTTTTTTTTTTCTAAGTTCAAAAACTGATGCAAACACGGATTATATGTAATAAACACTCTATCCATTTTTTTCTGCACCCAAAAACGTTCCTAGGAGATTTTTTAAACCCCAAAACGTTGGTAGGAACGTTTTTGGGTGCAGTAAAAAAAATGGATCCACTTTTTTAACATGGGGCCCTATGGAAAAACAGATCCATTTTTTAGAGCATTGTTTATGCCACAAAAAAGCATCCGTTTTTTAGAGCATTGTTTATGTAAAAAATGGCAAAGTCCCAAAAACATTCAGGGGCACGGGAGGCACAAAATGCAGCCTAGAAAAACGGATAAGTCATGGAAAACACTTCCAAAAACGGATTGCTATGTGTGACCCTAGCCTTAGACAGGATTGGTCACCTAAGAAGAGAGCCAAATCTGTTACTTTAAGAGAAGAAAGGTACAGCTACCGGGAAATTGCAGCACGAATTGGAAATGGGATCTCACTGGCCAGCATTCTTAAAGTGTGTAAGCAGTTTCAAGAGACTAGTTCGATAAAGAATAAACCAGGTAGAGGAAGGAAGAAGGCTACAGATCCTCAGATGATAGAAGAATTGTTAGAATCACCCTAAATAACAGAAAATCAACAGCTGTCAACACTGGAGGTGACTGTGCCCGATCGGACGGTTCGATGATGATTGGTAAACGCAGGGTTAAGAGCCAGAATACCATGTAAAAAGCCATTTTTGAATGCCTCACAGCATCAGAAACATCTGCAGTGGGCCAAAGAACATTATAAATGGACTATTGAACAATGAAAAAATGTTTTATGGAGCGATGAGACACGTATATACTTCTTTGGCAACGACTGTGTCCACTATGTACAAGCAGGAACTCATTGCAGTCATCATCAAACCATGGTTTCATATCATCACACCATCTGATTTAAGCAAACTGGTAGATAGCATGCCAAGTAGATGCCAGGCAGTTATCAAGGCCAAGGGCTATCCAACTAAGTATTAACATTTCAGTGTTAGATATGAAAATAGC
Source organism: Allobates femoralis (assembly GCA_033576535.1). Taxonomy (NCBI): domain Eukaryota; kingdom Metazoa; phylum Chordata; class Amphibia; order Anura; family Aromobatidae; genus Allobates; species Allobates femoralis. The sequence continues at coordinate 378,557,749 of JARQOC010000001.1, forward strand.
ACAAATACATGGCTTTTCTCCAACAGTCATCTGAGTGACAATAGTGTCCAGTTTGTTGACAACTGAACAAATTTCCTGCTATTTTTTCTATATGAGATTTTATTCCTACTTAAAAATTTTACTGTGAAATCAAAGCTATTCATGAAATTTGGATTTGTATTGGCAAAATGTTAAAAATTCAGAAATCTTGAGGGTGTTGCCTCAATTTTGGCCACTAGTGTATAGACTGGATGAGACTGAGCAGTTTTAAAAAGCTTATTTTCAAGAGATTACATCATGCTTACAATGACAAAGGAATATGTTACCAGGGTTTGATTTCAGACAAGCTTTTGGACACTAATGGTTCGTAATTTAATTTATAATTATTGTCTTGTCAATATTAATGCCCATATGTTAAGAAGCAGGTGGATACAATCTCCTGGGATCTTCGTTATAGAAATAATTTGTCCCCATTGCAGGACTTCTAATTGGGCAATCCCCCCCTCAAAAAAAAAAAAAAAAATCTCTCAAAACTTAGCCCTTCTAATTAAATTTTGCTCCTATTAAAGCCCCTGGATTCCACTTTATTGGCATCATACTTTGTGTGGCACTTTCATTGCAGCCATAAACACTGTATGATGCCACCACAGTGACTTACACCACAGTACCCTTCACTATACCTCCCTTTCAACTACCCCAGCAATGAATGTTGACCCCAAGACAATATGATCTCCAACTGTGACGTCCACACAGTCTTCCATGTGCCTACATGCAGTATAATGTCCCATATTACCCCTCAGAATATGAGTTCTCTACAGCCCTCCATGGGCTATATACACTATAATGGCCCCTATTATCCCTCAAAATAGTATAATGGTCCCCATACAACTCTCCGCATAGTTTAATGTACCTAACACAAACTTTCACACTGTATAATTGCTTGCATACAGTATAATTCCCCTCAAAAAGGCTGCCATAAAGTATAAAGGCTCCCTCAGAGCCCTTCAAATATTATAATGCCCTTCTCAAAACCCTTCAAATATTATAATGGACCCATATAGCATTCCATATAGTATAATGACCACACATAGTTCTCCATATGATATAATGCACCTTTATAGACCTCCATATATTATAATGCATTAACATAGTCCTCTAAATAGTAATACTCCTCCATGTAGAATATTGCTCCCCCCATAGTCCTCCATATAGTATAATGTGCCCGGCATTGTCTCCCTTATAGTATAATGCTCACCCACAGTCCTCTATTATATTATAATGCACCCACTGTATTCCTCCATATATTATATTAAAGCCACCACACCATATTTTGCCATATAGTTAATTTAATGCAGCAGCCAGGATCACTTATCTAGCTAACCATTACTCGGATGCTTCTGCTTTATGCCATTCATTGCACTGGCTGCCTATACACTATAGTATCCAATTCAAACGGCTTGTTCTCACCCACAAAGCTCTTCATAGTGCAGCACCTCCCTACATCTCCTCCCTTATCTCTGTATATCAGCCCACCTTTTCTCTTTGCTCTGGAAGTGACTTTAGACTCACTTCTACATTAATCCGAACCTCCCACTCCCAGCTCCAAGACTTTTCCCGAGCTGCACCAATTCTCTGGAATGCTCTACCTCAAGAAATTAGATGTATTCACAACTTACATAGTTTCAGGCGGACCCTAAAAACACAGTCTCAAGTGGATCACAAATAATGGTTGGTGGCCACTTATGCTGCTCCTATCTGTTCCCCATCTCTTCAAGTTGACTCTACCATCATTGTAAATAAGCACCTGTACTTTGTTTCACCCCCACCTCATTGTTTGATTGTAAGCTCTTATGAGTAGGGCTGTCATTATTTTGCTCTAATTATTGTATTGTATTATGCTTTGTATTGTATTATATTGTATTGTTTTTTTGTATTGTATTATACTTTCTGTTAACTGTTTCTTATGATTGTTTAAATATGAGCCTCTGAATTGTGAAGTGCTGCAGAGTATGTTGGTACTATATAAATAAATATTATTATTACTAGAAAAAGGTCCGATGCGATTGCATCGGGAGAGCGGTGAAATGAATTGTGTGCATCCTTAGATGTGCTAACAGGAACAGTAAACATGTATGACACTCTTTGCGCTTGTGAAAAAAGCATAGTTATTATTAACATTTGCAAAATAAGGGCAAAGCATCATACTATAAGGTAATAGTGACAAAGAATGTACATAAGCTTATTGTTAAGGTTCTTAGGTTTTAGATAAATATGTTTGACTATGAAATGTAAAAGAAAAGCAATAAGGAAAAAACTGTTTACGTAATAGATATATATGTACATAAAATATCTACTCTATAATTGCCGAAGGCACGTTTGTGTCGGACCCCGGCACGCCGTGGCTTTGTCACTATGTGACGTCACCACGGCGAAGCATTGGCCGCGTAGCGGCCAATGCGAGTCGCTGGCCTGCGCGAGCAATGGCCGCGAGGCCATTGCTCGCGCAGCCTGAGTAGGAGCACACATTCCCCATTTCCCAGTATACCCCTCAGGACCGGAGCGGAGGCGGCGGTCACCATCCGGAGGGCAGAGTGAGGAGCAGCAGCAGCCGGGAGAGCGGCGCCCCCATTTCCCAGTATACCCCTCAGGACCGGAGCGGAGGCGGCGGTCACCACCCGGAGGGCAGAGTGAGGAGCAGCAGCAGCCGGGAGAGCGGCGCCCCCATGTCCCGGGGGCGGAGGACGGGGACGAGGCGCTCTGCTCTCGGTGGCGGAGGACGGACGAGGCGCTGTACTCTCCGGGCTCCTGTGTGAGGCGGCGGGTGCAGGCCCGGCTCCCGGTCACTGTCTCCGGTGAGGCTGGGAACTCTGCCCGGACTCACAGAGCCCCGCTGTGGGAACCTGCGGCCTCTGACTGGACTCAGTCTCCAGTCTCTGCGCCAGAGAGGGAGGAGGAAGGGAACAGGAGGTGCCGGCACCCAGAGCACCCCGAGAGCAGGAGCCATCCTGAGCTGTGCACACCGTCCTGCTCACTGATGAGGAAGCAGCTGGGAGAAAGCACAGACCGCATCCTCCATACTTCACAGCGTCCGCTCCTCTCTGCAGTGCTGGCACCGGCCCAGGGACCTTATACTGAGGTGATGGAGAGGATGCTGGCAATGGAAGTAAGTATTTCGCCGCCACTCTGCCCCCCCCGGCCTCCACTGACCACTCTGCCCCCCGGCCTCTGCTGACCACTCTGTCCCCCTTGATCTCCGTTGACCACTTTGCCCCCCTGGCCGCCGCTGACCACTCTGCCCCCCCTTCCCTCCACTGACCACTCTGCCCCCCCTTCCCTCCACTGACCACTCTGCCCCCCCTTCCCTCCACTGACCACTCTGCCCCCGCAGCCTCCGCTGATCACCCTGCCCCCGACCTTCGCTGACCACTCTGGCCCCCCCTTGGGCCTACGCTGACCACTCTGCCCCCCCCGTTCTCTGCTGACCACTCTGCCTTCCGTCCTCCACTGATAAACTCTGCCCTCCGTCCTTCGCTGACCATTCTTCCCTCCGTCCTCCGCTGACCACTGAGCCACCGTGCAGTGCTGACCACTGAGCCACCGTACAGTGCTGACCACTGAGCCACCGTACAGTGCTGACCACTGAGCCACCGTACAGTGCTGACCACTGAGCCACCGTACAGTGCTGACCACTGAGCCACCGTACAGTGCTGACCACTGAGCCACCGTACAGTGCTGACCACTGAGCCACCGTACAGTGCTGACCACTGAGCCACCGTACAGTGCTGACCACTGAACCACCGTACAGTGCTGACCACTGAGCCACCGTACAGTGCTGACCACTGAGCCACCGTACAGTGCTGACCACTGAGCCACCGTACAGTGCTGACCACTGAGCCACCGTACAGTGCTGACCACTGAGCCACCGTACAGTGCTGACCACTGAGCCACCGTACAGTGCTGACCACTGAGCCACCATACAGTGCTGACCACTGAGCCACCGTACAGTGCTGACCACTGAGCCACCGTACAGTGCTGACCACTGAGCCACCGTACAGTGCTGACCACTGAGCCACCGTACAGTGCTGACCACTGAGCCACCATATACAGTGCTAACCACTGAGCCACCATATACAGTGCTAAACACTGACCCACCATATACAGTGCTAAACACTGAGCCACTGTACAGTGCTGACCACAGCCACCGTACAGTGCTGACCACTGAGCCATCGTAGAGTGCTGACCACTGATCCACCATATACAGTGCTAACCACTGAGCCACCGGATACTGTGCTAACCACTGAGCCACCATATACCGTGCTAACCACTGAGCCACCGTACAGTGCTAACCACTGAGCCACCGTACAGTGCTAACTACTGAGCCACTATAAATCTAATTTATAATTGCCTTAGCGCACTTCCGGCATTTTCGGGTCAACTTCCGTTGTCGTGGACGTGGCTGCCGCAAGGCAGCCACGCCACACACGAAGCAGTGGCCGCGTAGCGGCCATTGCGAGCCGTAGCAATGCGCGAGCAATGGCCGCGAGGCCATTGCGAGCCGTTGCCGGATGCCTCTGTGCCTCTATCATACTTACCACCAGATCGCACCCGCCTACGTCTTCCTGCATCTTCCTCTGTCCTCCATCTTCCGCCCGCTATCTTCTATGTCGCCGCCCCGTACATATTGAAACCAAGATGGCGGCCGGGAAGTATCACGAGAGTTCCTGGCCTCCATCTTGGTTTCGCCCTGTTCACAGTGGCGACATGCAAGATGGCGATGGAAGTAAGTATTTCGCCGCCACTCTGCCCCCCCTGGCCTCCACTGACCACTCTGCCCCCCCTCCCCCCCGCCTCTGCTGACCACTCTGTCCCCCTTGATCTCCGCTGACCACTCTGCCCCCCCTTCGGCCTCCGCTGACCACTCTGCCCCCCCCCGTTCTCTGCTGACCACTCTGCCTTCCGTCCTCCGCTGATAAACTCTGCCCTCTGTCCTCTGCTCACCACTCTGCCCTCCGTCCTCCGCTGACCACTCTGCCCTCCGTCCTCCGCTGACCACTGAGCCACCGAACAGTGCTGACCACTGAGCCACCGTGTAGTGCTGACCACTGAGCCACCGTACAGTGCTGACCACTGAGCCACCGTACAGTGTTGACCACTGAGCCACCGTACAGTGCTGACCACAGAGCCACCGTACAGTGCTGACCACAGAGCCACCGTACAGTGCTGACCACTGAGCCACCGTACAGTGCTGACCACTGAGCCACTGTAGAGTGCTGACCACTGAGCCACCATATACAGTGCTAACCACTGAGCCACCATACACACTGCTAACCACTGAGCCACTGTACAGTGCTGACCACTGAGCCACCTGCAGTGCTGACCACTGAGCCACCGTACAGTGCTGACCACTGAGCCACCGTACAGTGCTGACCACTGAGCCACCGTACAGTGCTAACCACTGAGCCACCATATACAGTGCTAACCACTGAGCCACCATATACAGTGCTAACCACTGAGCCACCATACAGTGCTAACCACTGAGCCACCGTACTGTGCTAACCACTGAGCCACCGTACAGTGCTAACCACTGAGCCACCGTACAGTGCTAACCACTGAGTCACTGAACAGTGCTAACCACTGAGCCATCGTACAGTGCTAACCACTGAGCCACCGTACAGTGCTAAACACTGAGCCACCGTACAGTGCTAACCACTGAGCCACTGTACAGTGCTAACCACTGAGCCACCATAAAGTGCTAACCACTGACTCACCGTATACAGTCTTAAACACTCAGCCGCCATACAGTGCTAATCACTCAGCCACCTTATACAGTGCTAACCACTGAACCACCATACTGTGCTAACCACTAAGCCACCGTACAATGCTAACCACTGAGCCACCATACTGTCCTAACTACTGAGCCACCGTGCAGTGCTAAACATTGAGCCACCATACAGTGCTAAACATTGAGCCACCATACAGTGCTAACCACTGAGCCACCGTACAGTGCTAACCACTGAGCCACCTTACAGTGCTAACCACTGAGCCACTGTACAGTGCTAACCACTGAGCCAGCATACAGTGCTAACCACTGAGCCACCATAAAGTGCTAACCACTGACTCACCGTATACAATGTTAAACATTCAGCCACCATACAGTGCTAATCACTCAGCCACCTTATACAGTGCTAACCACTGAGCCACCTTATACAGTGCTAACCACTGAGCCACCTTATACAGTGCTAACCACTGACCCACCATACTGTGCTAACCAATGAGCCTCCATACAAAGTTAAGCACTCTGCCTCCATATAGTGCTAACCACTGAGCGGCCGTATACTGTGCTAACCACTGAGTCACCCATACTTTGCTAAACACTAAGCCACCGCGCAGTGCTAACCACTGAGCCACCGCGCTGTGCTAACCACTGAAACACCATACTGTGCTAACCACTAAGCTACCGTACAATGCTAACCACTGAGCCACCATACTGTCCTAACTACTGAGCCACCGTGCAGTGCTAAACATTGATCCACCATACAGTGCTAACCACTGAGCCACCGTACAGTGCTAACCACTGAGCCACCTTACAGTGCTAACCACTGAGCCACTGTACAGTGCTAACCACTGAGCCAGCATACAGTGCTAACCACTGAGCCACCATATACAGTGCCAACCACTGAGGCACCATACAGTGCTAATCATAACATTTTCAAATAATCCCCATAGAAAGTATAGGGGGACTTGCGGCAGGTGCAGCAAGTGCGGTTTTGCACTTGCGGCAGGTGCGGCCGCGAAAAAAACCGCGGTCAGCCGTGGTTTATTTAGCGGCCGCACCTGCCGCAAGTGCAAAACCGCACTTGCCGCACCTGCCGCAAGTCCCCCTATACTTTCTATGGGGATTATTTGAAAATGTTAAAAAAAATAAAAAATATTCTAGACACCCGATGCATTTGCATCGGGCTCACAGCTAGTATTGTATATATACATATACATAAAATATAAATAGAATGATTTACAGTAAAGAATACATACCATATGTTTCTAAACTATGTGTAGTGTAGGTTTAACAATGTTAAAGTAGAAATACAAATATATATGAACATGTATACAGTATACAGTATACAGTCTTTATGGAGTTAAGTGTAGGGTATTATACAGCAGGTATACAGTCAGCTGCATGGGTAGCAGAGTATATACAGGTGGCTCTGTGGGTAGCAGAGTATACAGGCGGCTCTGTGGGAATCAGAGTATATAGGTGGCTGTGTATGTAGGAGAGTATATAGAGGCAGCTCTGTGGGTAGCAGAGTATACAGGCGGCTGCGTGGGTTGCAGAGTCTATACAGGTGGCTCCGTGTGTAGCAGAATATACAGCCAGCTGCGTGGGTATCAGAGTATATACAGGTAGCTCTGTGGGTAGCAGAGTATACAGTCAGCTGCATGGGTAGAAGAGTATATACAGGTAGTTCTGTGGGTAACAGCTTTGTGAGCGTGATGGCGACCTTAATGGGCATCCCGGTGGGTGGAGAGGTGATGTGACGTAATGGCTGTCACCACTGACTTGTTCTATGAGAGCTGCACACTTTCAGAGCGGAAGAAATAGGGGCGTGTCCTTGCTGTGAGGTAAATTTCGTGAATGCGCATGCGCGGTGATGGATGGTTACTGCGCTCGTGCGGCTGTGAATGGCGTGACTGTGGCTCACCGTGGCGCGCAAGCGCGCCATCGCTCGTGGGTCTGTGAATGTCGATGCAATTGTTGGGACGTGACTGCAGCTCGTGGTGGCGCATATTTCAAATACATTGTACTGAGTGTATTTGAAATATGGCGCCATAGAGCACGACGCTATTCTGATTGGTCGCCGCGTTCAGCGTGGCGACTAATCAGAATAGCGGCGCGCGCTATGCTGCCATATTTCAAATACACTGTAGTCAGTGTATTTGAAATATGGCGCCATAGAGCGCGGCGCTATTCTGATTGGTCGCCGCGTTCAGCGTGGCAACCAATCAGAATAGGGGCGCACGCTATGCCGCCATATTTCAAATACACTGTACTCAGTGTATTTGAAATATGGCGCCATAGAGCGCGGCACTATTCTAATTGGTCACCGCGTTCAGCGTGGTGACCAATCAGAATAGGGGCGCGCGCTAGGCCGCCATATTTCAAATACACTGAGTACAGTGTATTTGAAATATGGCGCCATAGAGCGCGCCGCTATTCTCATTGGTCAGCGCATTCAGCGTGGCGACCAATCAGAATAGCGGCGCGCGCTATGCCGCCATGTTTCAAATACACTGAGTACAGTGTATTTGAAATATGGCACCATAGAGCGCGGCGCTATTCTGATTGGTCGCCACGTTCAGCGTGGCGACCAATTAAAATAGCAGAGCGCGCTATGGCGCCATATTTCAAATACACTGTACTGAGTGTATTTGAAATATGGCGCCATAGAGCGCAGCGCTCTTCTGATTGATCGCCGCGTTCAGCGTGGCGGCCAATCAGAATAGCAGCGCGCGCTATGCAGCCATATTTCAAATACACTGAGTACAGTGTATTTGAAATATGGCGCCATAGAGCGAGGCGCTATTCTGATTGGTCGCCGCGTTCAGCGTGGCAACCAATCAGAATAGGGGCGCACGCTATGCCGCCATATTTCAAATACACTGTACTTAGTGTATTTGAAATATGGCGCCATAGAGCGCGGCGCTATTCTAATTGGTCACCGCGTTCAGCGTGGTGACCAATCAGAATAGGGGTGTGCGCTAGGCCGCCATATTTCAAATACACTGAGTACAGTGTATTTGAAATATGGCGCCATAGAGCGCGCCGCTATTCTCATTGGTTGGCGCATTCAGCGTGGCGACCAATCAGAATAGCGGCGCGCGCTATGCCGCCATATTTCAAATACACTGAGTACAGTGTATTTGAAATATGGCACCATAGAGCGCGGCGCTATTCTGATTGGTCGCCACGTTCAGCGTGGCTCGCGATGGCGCGCATGGCATCCGGCCACTGTTGGGGACATGACTGCGGCTTGCGATGGCGCTGCGTGCTACCGCTCGCGGGTCTGAGTCCCTGAATAGCGACTCGCTATGGCGCACCATCACTTGCAGCGCTGCCACAATGCATGCTGGAATAGCGGCACACCATTGCTGATTATATATATAGATTATTATTTTTAATGCAGCCTCAATATTCCGCCATATAATATAATGCAGCCTCCATATAATATAATGAAGCCTCCATAATTCTCCAAATAATATACAGCCTCTATAGTACTTCATATAACTATATGCAGCCTCCATAATCCTACATAAAATATAATGCAGCCTTCATATAATATAATGCAGCCTCTGTAGTCTTCAATATAGTATAATGCAGCCTCCATATTGTTTAATGCAGACCCATAGTTCTCTGGCCACCGTACATTCACTGATTGATTGATTAAATAAATAAATACACACCTTTCCTCAGTTCCCCCAAAGCTCCATTTTCTGTGTGAGACGGCCATAATGTTCTCTCGAAATCTAAGTACAGTGTCATGCAGTAGTGACGTCATCGCGCCCCACTGTGCTGAGATGTTGGAGCCAGGGATCTGCTCCCTCTTTCATCATTGCTTTTAATTGTATCAGCAATTGAAATTGCTATGATGGGTGAGGGAATCAGGTGCCTGTGCTGCCTTTAGGGCCTCTTAACTCACAGGCCCTATAGCAGCCTCGTGGTCTGCTGCCAATGGCGGTACGCCACTGCCTGGGATGTTGGACTAGCCCAATTGTTTAGAACTATAAGCATTATTATATACAAGAGTTTACTTTTTTATTGACTTTAAAACCAGAGGTTTTTTTCCAAACTTCTCTAAATTCTGAAACACTTTAACAAAACCCTTCTCCGGACTAGAGATGAGCGATTTTTTTCCAAACATGTTAAATCAAATTTTCTCAAATTTGCAAAATTTATTAGTAAAAGACTCAACAAGAATAGTAGTACTTCATAGAATTGCTTGCAGGAAAAATATACTGTCATGGAGTACGTATCCAGTTTGTTGACACAATACAGGAAACACTATACAAAGTTGTACAACAGTGTGGAAGTTACAAATTCATGTACAGGGTGAATCACAGCTCATGTATACATCAATAATAATATCCATAGGGGTGCATTCCAAAATTACTCATATCCACAGCTTAAAAATATGTATGCTACACCGTATTACATAGATTGCACTATCCCAGAAGACAACCTTACTTATCCATCAGCTGTGTTGGAGGTAGATAAGAGCCAACACCCCTTCACAGCAGTTAAACATTATTGCACACACCCATGGCAGATAAGGTCCTGCCCAGAAATAGAGATACATATTTTTCAGCTCTGTTTATGCATGGGGATATGTGTCATTTTCAGGTGCACCCCTATGGTTATTATTACTGATGTATACATGAGCTGTGATTCACCCTGTACATGAATTTGTACCTCCCATAGTGTTGTACAACTTTGTATATTCTTTCCCCTATTGTGTTAACAAACTGATATGTACTCCATTACAGTATACTTTTCATGCAAGTACGGTAATTATGTCATGTATCACTGTTTTTGTGTCGTTTATTAATAAATTTAGCAAATTTGAGAAAATTTGATCTATCACTCAACTTTAGTTCCTCCTGGTTTTGATAGTATTTTGAGTTGCTAGGCAGGGTGGTGTGCCGACTCAGTCACTTCCATGTATTTATCTATATATGGATATTTTGGTATAATTTTTTTCCAAACATGTTCAACAATTTCAAATTTGGCATGAAAATTGGGGATTCGGTTCATGATCGGAAACCCGAGTTTTTTTTTAAAAAATCGCCAAATGTGGCTTTGGTTGTGAAAAAAAGTTTGAAATTTAGCAGCTATGAAGCCCAGGAATCTTACAATGTCCTTAAAATATCAATTTAAGAGAGCTTAATTTAGTTTTGGAAATTTTTTGCAAATTTGTTTTATTTTATTATTTTTTGTAATTATTTTTCTTTCATTACTTTTTTTTGAGGGGAGAGCAAACTTTTATAATTGCAACATGTGAGGCCATCTCTTCTACAGTTATGTGAAAGCAATTCATATAAAAATTGCATATTGAGATTATATGCTTCACACACATGGCCTTGTAAGTCTGTTCACACTCATGAAACACCATAATATGGACATTGCTCCTTGAAAATGTGCAATCACTGTGTCATTTCATTTCATATGTATAATTTATGAAGTTGTCCTTGCATTGCTGACCACAAGCCTTATTCAGCATTCCAGATGAATTTTTGAATGGTGACCTGAATAAACTTATTTTTTTCATCATTATTTGTCCTTCAAATATGTCATGCTTCTAATATTATTGCACCTAACCACAACCCAGGTGTCACCTTGTTGCATGGGGAATTGGATTTGTAAGTGACATTGTGTCTGCAGCCCAGCCCATGGATGGATTACCGAGGAGCTAGGCTACAAGATTGTGCAAACAGTAATATCCTGTAGTGATTGTTTGTATCTTACTTGTGGCACTGGAACCAGTGAACCCCTGGGAAAAAGAAACAGACATCACTGCAGAGCTCAGCAAGTCAGCAGCACCTTAGCAGTGTAGTACAATGCAGTTGTCAGTCAGCTATACTCTGCTACAGTTGATGTGCTGTTTGCTGTTGTCTGCAGTATGCAGTTTGTGATGGATTCCCTGCAAGACATGCCTGATCTAGAGAAGGTCATCTTCCTCACCACTCCAGGGGCAGAGAGTGCTTCAATAGCACCAGAACTGGAGTAACCAGCATGAACCACCCTGTCCTCTCTTCTTTATTGAGGAGATTCTGCTTGCAGATAACATTGATCAGGAGTGATTGGATGGGTTTTAGACTAATCACTTTCATGACCAGTGTACTCACGACAAGGTGGTGGCATTTTTCCAACAGAAGGAGTTTGGCTTCTTAGAAGAACAAGGCACTGGGCTTGTCAACCGGTCCACCCTGCTGAGTGACCATCCTCCCAAAAGACTATGAACCATCTTTATTGGGGAGAAGATCACCTTCATGAAGGTGATGGGCAGCAAAGGAGTGTTTGCAGTTGGCAGAAGTTGGGTTGCCACCAACGACTTTGAAAAGGATAGAATGTGGCATCGGGTAGAAGCCAGCCCTCTCTTGGTTAGCCAGCCAGATGCACCCAAATCCTCAGGGCCTGTTGGTGTTCCACAAGTTACTCCTGTCTCTCCTGGAAAGGGTGGTCATCTCCTAGTTCCTCCATCATCTCCTTGAGCATTGGTCATTATGTAGTGTGCTGGGGGGCAGGGGGAGATGGAGGATGCCCCTACAGGAGTAGGCCCTGTGACCCCCAGACCGTCTGACGGCGGAGTACCATAATCAATGGCGACCTTCAGCCCAAGCAGCACTGGGAATGCTGGCAGACAGTATTAACACCAAGTACAATGAACTTTCCTAAAAAAGGCATCTTATTTGGTCAATGAACCATCCCTTAGCTGGCATTCTGTAGGCGATGAAATTAGCACTTCTGCAATGCTAAGGAAATCCTGAAAATGTGCACTGCTTTCAGGCCTTGAGGATTGTTGTGGGTCAACCCTGCCCTAGAAGTCTCTGTTGAAGTAGCCAGATGAATCCTTAAGCCCTTTCACCACAACTGCAGCTCTCTCTGAACCCTGCAAATTCGAAAAATCAGGGAGTAATGTTCACAGAAAACATCCCCCATATGCTGTGAGATCAGGCATGCCAGAGTGTGTGACAAGCTGTGCCATCACAAACATTACTGCAGTTCAGACTCGAGAGGTCAGAAAGGGGCTATCGCCCAAATTTGAACTGCACTACACTTCCACTCCTCACACACTCTGTCTCAAGATATATATGGTGTTGGGTTATATCATGGCTCTCACAAGACAGCTAGTGTTATGAGCTCTGACACCGCCGAGGTTATCTCAGGTCACACAGTGGGATTCCCTGCTGCGTGATGCCTGCTGTTTAATCTGAGACAACCTCAGGGAAGTCAAGAGTATGTCTGAGATTCATGAGCGGGCCCAAAAGCATGGTGAGTGTGACAGTGGTGCTGAAACGTGCTAATAGTGTAGGAAGATAAACTGCTTTAAAGTGGAGCCTTGATGTTTTGGCACAGAGATTAAATTGTGTTTGGCACTTTTGTGCCCCTTTGAATGTGTTTTTTAGGCCCTTGATTTTGCCTCTTATTGATTAGAATGGAGTTCGCAAATTCAGCAAACCGAATGGAATCCAAACTACAAAAGGTTTGCTCATTTCTACTTTGGACCTGCAAAAGAGATCATGCTGTCATCTTCAACTAAGGAAAATGTTAATTCAATTTTTTATCTTGATGCTTTGTTATGCTTGTTGCCAAGTTCAGGAGTTTGGAGAGAGATCCATCCTCAGTATCAGATAAATTAATAATGTGATCATGCTATGGGTGGTTCTTTAGACAATTCATAAATTCACCCAGACCGGCACATAAACACATAGTTGAACAAATGAATAGTAAATAATAAGCAGTGCATCTTATTAAGGACCATACTGTAGTTGTGCTCCATGACACCAATCACTTAAAGACTTCATTTTCTGCCTCAGTGCAGAATATTTTTGCTATCTTACAAATTTACTGTGATGTACCAACTAGGTGTATCATAAGAAACAGGTATGTTTCGCACAGACAGAGGTCTGCAAACCAAATCCAGGACAGTTTGCTGGGTCTTTTTTGTCCCACGAACCTGTATATTTGTTTAGGGCTGGGTTTAGGGATGGCTAGATGTGTGGGAGGTGCAGGCCATCCACATACCCCCTCCTCCTCCAGGGGTGTGGTCAGGGCTGACATCATGTTACTTCTGCCTCGTCACAGGATGTGATATCAGCCAGTCACTAGAGGCTGAAAACTGGCTGCTGCTGGAGCACATGGGAAGACACCAGGTCTGGAGCTGGCTGTAGCTCCTGGAGCCGTGGACTGTATCTGAACCTGTGCAGGTGTACCCGTGTGTGAGGTAAACGGACTGCAAACTATACCTTATGTTCCTGTAAAGCCGAAGAAAGGCTCATCTTTATGTTCTGGAAATGCAGTTTATGAAGCATAATAAACTGACAGTGGACTGTTGTGCTCATACTCTGGTGCTGTGTATTGGTTTGTGCTGCCAAGCGAGTATACCTTTTTTCTCCCTCTCCAGATTAACTTTGATTAATAAGTGAAGTATTATCACTGCATTTTGATATATGAAAAGCCATTTAGGAAGACACTTTTCAGAGGACAATAGCCAATATCACAATAATTACAAGTAAATACTTAATAGAAACTTTGCCAGCATGCAATATTAAATAGAATAAATATTGGATATAGACACACAAAAATAATACTTTTCTTGATGACAAATTATTGTTCCTGTCAAAATCAACTTAAAGACCCCATAGTATCTGATCCCTAAACCTAAGCTTTGTTCATCTGATTTAACAGAATAATAACTTCTAATGCCACTATTTAATTAAATAAAATAGTTGAAAGCACTTCTGGTTCCGGCGCTGCGGGGATGACACCCTGAGGGAATAGTTCCCGGGACCGCACAGACCATCTGCTTCAATCCCACCGAGAGCACAGGCATCCAACCCCCAAAAGAGCTGGCGGCGGCCCCCCGTGGTGTGGGGACCCTAGACGGATACGTCCTGCGGAGCTCGGGAAGAGACGCGGCCATATCCCTGAGCGCCGAGGCACGAGGCGGGAAGCCAGGAAACATGGCGGCGGAGACAAGGGGCCGCGATCTCCTGAAACACGCGAATGGCCGCAGCCGCAGCTGTTCGGGAACACAAAGAAAGGGATCAGCGGTGGCTACAGATGGAGAAAAACGGGCAGAGGAACCGACCCCAAGGAAGAAAAGTGAGTCCACCGGGTGTGGGGCTGGGTGAATGGAGGAGAGGGAGCAAGAGGCCCGGGGTGATCGCCTGGAGGAAAGCCCTGACACAACACCTGCAGCCTCATTACATCGGGTTAATGCAGGGATGATAGATGTGCGGGCACTAGCAAGAGAAGTGGCCCCATTCATATCGGCCGATCTGAAAGCACTCATCAGAGAGGCCATAACGGACGCTGTGGCAGGCATCCAACAAACTACTATACAGCATGGGGAGAGATTGCTAAGGCGGAGCGCAGACTATCAGAAGCTGAGGACAGAATATTACATCTAGAGAATCACATAGCTTCCCTACAGAAACACTCAGCCTACTCTGAGGAGAAGCTGGACGATCTAGAAAATCACTCAAGAAGGAACAATCTGAGATTGGTGGGGCTACGTGAGTCTATTGCGGCTGACCTACTGGACACCATTTGGGAGGAAGAATTACCGAAAGCCTTGGGATATCATATCCAATGCAAAGTTGAAAGATCACACAGGGTAGGCCCCCCAAAGGACCCCAAAGATGGGCCAAGGCAGGTTATACCGTAGCACGCTTTCTAAACTTTAAGGACAAAGAAAAACTACTTAAAGAATATAGATCCAAAAAACTCCCACTGATAATAAAAGGTCACAAAGTCAGACTGTATGAGGACTATTCGGCCGAATTAGCCCGCAAGAGGAAGTCATTTAGCCCGGCATGTTCACTGCTATATAAAAAAAATGTCAGATTCCAACTAGCATATCCAGCCATCTTGAGATTCAGGGACTGGAATGGAGACACGAAATCTTTCTCGAACGGCAAATTAGCCTTACACTATCTACAACAGGGCCCCACAGAGCCAGCAAAAGATCAATACACAACGGGAGACACACTGCCCCCCACACCCCTGTCTCAGCAATCCTATGCAACCAAAGCAGCCGCCACACCAGATCCCAGAAGCGATCGACATATGACAGAAGGCAATGGCTCATGGTCTAGAGCTCATCACAAAAAGAAAGAACGAAACAGCAACAACAACAGCCTCAACGAGAGACCCACTCAAAAGGAATACCATCCGACGCCAGATAAAGGGGCAAAGGGAAAGCCTGCATATTCAGGAGGAAGATGAAGCAACTCGAGCAACTTGCAACCGATTGAAAGCCCCCTCTTGCCGAACTCTGGCATTATCCTAATACCAAGGAAATAGAAGAAAGAAATAATTCCTCTACAAGAGCTGTGTGGGGGTGGGGGCGGGGGGGAGGGTTTTTTTTTTTTTTTCTCTCTCTTTCTTTTCTCTCTACTCTCCTCTCTCTCTTTTCTTTTTTTCTCTTCCATTTAAATAAGTTGATAAAGGTAACCGTTTCGGATTTCTTGGGAAACTTCGGAAGACGTTACATGATTACCCAAAACTGTGAGTGACATAAACTAAGAACCCATTTGAAGCCCTGCTAATGCTTCATAAACGATGGGGAACTGGTTTGCCAGATCTGGACATAGGGGAACACGATCCCCGTAATAAACGTACCACAAAAATAATATACGACAATATGTATACCGTATATACTCGTGTATAAGCCGACCCGTGTATAAGCCGACCCCCCTACTTTTGCCCCCAAAATCTGGGAAAACCTATTGACTCGTGTATAAGCCGAGGTGGACCCCAGCACAGGTATACAGCCCCCAGCAGTGTGGTATACAGGCCCCCGCAGTGGTATACAGGCCTCCCCAGTGGTAGTATACAGCCCCCAGAAGTGTGGTATACAGCAGCCTCCCCAGTGGTACATACAGGCCCCAGCAGTGTTACAGCAGCCTCCCCAGTGGTATATACAGCAGCAGCCCCAGTGGTAGTATACAGCAGCCCCAGAGATATATACAGCAGCCCCAGTGGTAGTATACAGCAGCCCCAGAGGTATATACAGCAGCCTCCCCAGTGGTATATACAGCAGCAGCCCCAGTGGTAGTATACAGCAGCCCCAGAGATATGTACAGCAGCCCCAGTGGTAGTATACAGCAGCCCCAGAGGTATATACAGCAGCCCCAGTGGTAGTATACAGAAGCCCCAGAGGTAGTATACAGAAGCCCCAGTAGTAGTATACAGCAGCCTCAGTGGTATATACAGCAGCAGCCCCAGTAGTAGTATACAGAAGCCCCAGTAGTAGTATATAGCAGCCCCAGTAGTAGTATACAGCAGCAGCCCCAGTGGTAGTATACAGCAGCAGCCCCAGGGGGTATATACAGCAGCAGCCCCACGGGGTATATACAGCAGCAGCCCCAGTGGTAGTATACAGAAGCCCCAGTAGTAGTATACAGCAGCCCCAGTAGTAGTATACAGCAGCAGCCCCAGTGGTAGTATACAGCAGCAGCCCCAGGGGGTATATACAGCAGCAGCCCCAGGGGGTATATACAGCAGCAGCCCCAGGGGGTATATACAGCAGCAGCCCCAGGGGGGTATATACAGCAGCAGCCCCAGGGGGTATATACAGCAGCAGCCCCAGGGGTATACAGACCCCCCCCCATTAGTATACAGGGGCCCCAGCTGTATACAGCAGCCCCAGCTGTATACAGCCCCCCCGTGGTATCCAGGGCCCCCCTTGCTGCACCTGTAAGGGAAGATGTCAGTATACTTATCGCTGCCGCCGCCGCCGCTCCGCTTCTCGGTCACCGCGATGCTCCGGATCTTCATGTTTCCTGTTCCTTCTCCGACGCTCGAACAATGACGTCATTTCCTGAGCGCCGGAGAAGGAACAGGAAACATGAAGACCCGGCCGGAGCAGCGCGGTGACCGAGAAGCGGAGCGGCGGCGGCAGCGATAAGTATACTGATATCTTCCTTTACAGGTGCAGCAAGGGGGGGCCCTGGATACCACGGGGGGGCTGTATATACGGGGGGGGGGCGGGATACCACGGGGGGGGGCTGTATATACGGGGGGGGGCGGGATACCACGGGGGGGGGGGCGCTGTAAAGCTGTAAAGCTATTACCGTATATACCCGTGTATAAGCCGAGGGGGGACTTTTCAGCACATTTTATGTGCTGAAAAACTCGGCTTATACACGAGTATATACGGTAATTCAAAATAAGGAGAGATGGTTTATCATGCTAACATTATCATTTGAATACTGAGACACCAGGATACCCTTCCTAACCCCCCCCCCCTTTTTTTTTTTTTTTTCTTTTTTTTTTTCTTTTCTCTCCTCTTTCCCCCTCTCCCCCCCTTCCCCCCCCCTCTTTCTTCCATCTCAGGGGTACACATGGATGTATGATGTTTTGCTCTTACTGAGCTACAGGGAATACTAAAGGCGCAGTCCGTAAAGGGCGCACGCAGAATAAGGGAAGTCACGAGTCAGGGTAACATTTTGCTTGCCGAGGAGAGGACACGGTGGGAAATGCTCTCCCTCGAGTTGGTTAATTTTCGGAAAAGTTTTTGTTTTTATTGATAATTTTGTTTATATCTCAAAGTGGACTACTAATATGATCCCTAGTGTGCAGGATGGTAATTGTTTGTATATATTTCGAAATTGTAAAATCACATTGCCCTTTTCACAAACAATCACCCAGAAACTAACCATGGAAAAAGGAGTTAAAGATAACCCTGCACAACATCATAGGAATTGGAAGTGATACGTCTGGTGTCATGGAACGTAAAAGGATTGAGATCCCCTAATAAAAGATTCATGGTATTGAGACACCTAAAAAGATTACAGGCAGACATAGCCTTACTACAGGAAACTCATTTGCTTACACATGAGGTGCACTATATCCAGAAGTTATGGGTGGGGTCAGCTTGGATATCAGGGGCTCAGAATAGAAAAGCAGGAGTTCTGATATTAGTCAATAAACACCTGGCATGCTCGCCACTATCCGTCTCCCAAGATCAAGAGGGAAGGCTCCTACATGTAATATTGAAAATACGTGAACAAACGTTTAGTATCTATAATGTTTATGCGCCGAATGGCTCAAGTACCCAATTTTTGGACGCTTCACTCGAAGATTCTGGGCGACAAAGAACCCAATATCATTATAGGAGGTGACTTAAATGAAGTAATGAAGGAAGCCATAGACAGACAAAGAACCGTCGTAGGGGAAACAGAGAACCCGGTGGGTAATAGAGGCCAAGAAACATTGGCAAACATGACAAAATCACTGGGTCTAACTGATGTGTGGCGGGTCCTCCACACACAAGATTCCGAATTCTCACACTTCTCTCACCCTCATTCCTCGTGGTCCCGCATTGACATGTTTTAAACGCCCAATTGATGCGAGTCGTAGAGGAAGCAGTGATAGAAAATATGGTTATATCGGACCATAGTCCGTTACGTATCAACCGATTAGATTCACAACCTAAAGGTACAGATATACTTTGGAGATTCCCCTCACACATGGTATCTAATGGCGATTTCAAAACTAAACTCAAAGAATGGTGGTCCAGGTTCTCCATTGATAATGACATACATAAGGAAGATCATGAACTATTCTGGGGGGCAGGGAAGGCAGTAATAAGAGGCCAAATTATAGCTCACATGTTGACGCAGAAGAAAAAAATCGGGGAAAAGTTAATTAAGGCTAGTGAAAAAGTGGCAGATAAATACAGGATGTTTCGCCATTCCCATGACCCTTTAGATAAACAACATTGGATGGAAGCTAAAAAGGAATACGAACATTGGGCAGAACAGAGGGAAATCCTAATTCGAGGACAATTGGATGTTGACCTCAATAAATATGGGGACAAAGCGGGTCGCTTAATGGCTAGACTGGCCAAAGGTAGGAACCACTTAGACCCAATTATGGCTCTCAAGCAGAAAGGAAGTGCCCTTACTACCAATCCGAAAGAAATAAACTCAATCTTTGAGAAATATTACCGTCATCTATATAGTACAGAGGCTGAACAGATCCAAGGAGCAGACAACTGGCTGGCGGGGATACCACTCGACTCTGTTTCTGAGACAGACCTGGCGATACTGAATGGGCCTGTAACGGAAGCTGAGGTTGACATGGCCATCCGTCATCTGGGAAATAGCAAAGCACCAGGCCCTGACGGTTTTTCTGGGGAATTCTACAAAATCCTCCGCGAGGAACTGACTCCGCTACTGACCAAATTGTTTAACGCTATGACTGAAGGAGACCCCATCCAGACGACTCTAATGTAGCCTACGTCAAATTATTACCTAAGGGCGACAGAGACAGAGAAGATCCAGCAAATTACAGACCGATTTCACTAATAAACCTTGATATTAAAATCTTATCAAAAATAATGGCGGATAGACTGGCCCGGATTCTCCCTGATCTTATTCAAAAACAGCAGACGGGGTTTGTTAAAGGCAGGTCATCTGTGACTAACGTCCGGAAGGCCCTTATAGTTATGGACGCGGTGAGAAATGGAACAGACAAAAGGGAGGGCAGCCCGGCCATGGTCACTCTCGATGCGGAAAAGGCTTTTGATAATGTGAGGTGGCCATGGCTGGGCTTAGTCTTGGACCAAATGAAAATACAAGGGAGATTCCGCCGGTTCCTACAAACTCTTTATGCTAACCCGACAGCGAGGGTACATACGCCAGGATTTTTATCTCCTAAATTTCCCCTACAAAAAGGAACCAGGCAGGGCTTCCCATTATCCCCACTTCTGTTTAATCTGGCTCTGGAACCGCTGGCAAGGTTCATAAATAATCATAGCTCATTTAAAGGCATCATGGTGGGACAGGCAGAAGTGAAATCTGCTATGTTTGCAGATGATATAATTCTCTTTATGGACAACCCTGACAGTGCATTACCGGCTTTAATAATAGAATTAGAGAAATTCGGAGAATTTTCGGGATTTAAACTTAACAGGAAGAAATGTGAGATTTTAAGGATAAAAGGGGGAAACGATATGAGTGAACCTCTAAGAGCCCTGGGGATTCCCATGGCCCACTCCCATATCAAGTATCTAGGTCTCCTATTGGGTAGAACTCTGGGTCAAGTCTATTCGCTTAACTATAAGCCACTCTTCAATAAGATAGAACAAGAACTGAAGAAATGGGCTGGACTGCACTTGTCTCTATTGGGACGCTGTCACTTGTTGAGAATGGTGAGTTTTGCTCGGCTTCTTTATCCCATGCAAACCTTGCCCTTACTCCTAAAACACTCTGACATCAGAAGAATAAACAAGGCTTTTTCAACCTTTATTTGGAGGGGAAAAAAGCCGAGACTACGCTTGGGGGCATTGATGCTACCTAAAGATAGAGGAGGAATAAATTTTCCAGTCATACGAGGTTACAATTTGGCCTGCATAATGAGACACGCAGTAGAATGGATAAATCATACGGAAAGATACTCAGATACTCAACTAGAGATGGCTTTCTGTGACCCATGGGACAGATGTTCACTGCTACATACTCCCTTGACAAATATACCGAAACATATTAAACACTCAGTCACCTTTAGGGACACAATCATGACCTGGAAAGCAGTGAGAAAAAAATGTAAACTATCATGGAGAATGTCCAAATACCTCAATCCGTGGGCCAATCCTAGCTTTGAAATGGGAAGAAGCAATAAGCTATTTGAACAATGGAAAAGGAAGGGAGTAAGAAAGATGGGAGACCTGATTCACCTGACAGATAGACGTTGGTTGATGTATCAAGAGATCACGGACAAGTTCAACCTTGAGGGCCCACAGGTGCTTCAGTATCTACAACTGAAACACCAGACAATGCATTTGCTCACTGATGTCTCTAAGGAAACAATGTCTAATCCATGTGACAAATTAGTTAACTTAGACATTTTTCAAATGAACATATCTGTGTTATATAGAGGGCTACGGGAGATTTTAGTCCCGGAAGGATCGGAACGTATTTTCACTAAATGGATCAAATTTCTATCCTCTGAGGATGTGGTAGATGGGTTCTGGCAGGATTAGAAAAAGTGGGGAGACACATAGTGAACGAACAATGGAGAGACACCCATTTTCGGATTATCCAGGCCTTATATACGGTTTCAACTTTCCTCAATCCGCCAACAATCCAGGCAGATTGACCTGTTGCCCTAAGTGTCAACAAGATAGAACTGACATGATTCATGGAATTTGGAGCTGTGCTAGGGTACAAGAATTCTGGCTAATGATCAAGAGCATGATCATTGACATATGTGGTAATGTGGTGGAGTTGACACCCATGAACTATATATTCCAAAACCTTGACCCATTTTGTGGGCAGAATTCGGGGTACCACCTGGCACATGTTCTAATATTACTAGCTAAAAGATTGCTACTCTCTTACTGGCTGCGAGCTGATTTGCCTGGACAATCGGATATCTTAAAGGGCTTGTCCTTAGCAATGACCATTGATAGAAGGGAAACTTTAAGAGACAAGGAAGGCATGATGGGAACCTTTATGAAAAAATGGAGACGATATATAGAGTCACGGGAAACAGATGATGAAATTCGACAAATTATGAATCCATTCAGGGGGACTTCTTGGTACCTCTTAGAGGACATTAATCACTCCTTGGGAAAACTGGGAAATTAGAGACCGGGCAATCAGAGATGAGATAAGAGATAATTTCGATGATACAATATTGAAAGTTTCAAATCAACCTGCCTTAATGAACACTTGGAGATAAAGATCATTATTGCACATTACTGTCCACTTTAACGTTCTAATGTTTTGAAATTTGTTTTAATTTATGTTGATGATACTTATTTTGGAAAATACGATTGTTAGGCGGACAATACATGATGTACTTTCAGCTACGGGACAATATCCCTATCCAATGTTTTTGAACGATGTATGTTATGTGATGTACCTTCTTCAATAAATATGATATTTAAAAAAAAAAAAAAAAAAAGTTGAAAGCAACCTAAAGTAGTTGAGTCACCTTCAACAATAAAGGTACCGTCACACGCAGCAATATTGCTAAGCAATTTCACTGGAAATTTGCTGGTTGCCGTGAAATCATGGACATATTGTTTCATTTGTACACAGCACCAAAATATAACAATGTGTCCATGATTTCACTGCAACCAGCAAATTGCCAGTGAAATTGCATACAATATTGCGTCATGTAATGGTACCCTAACAGCCATTTAAATTTATGTTTGACAAACAGTTCTCCAAACATCTGAAACTCATTTAAATCAATAGGAGGTTAAAGCAAGGGCCTAGAAAATGCCTTCAAATGGGCCCAAAAGCTGCCAAAAAACTTCAAATTAGGGACACATACCAGGAAAAGTGCTATCTATTCCCCAGAGGTAACAATTTCATCATTGTGCATTATGGATGTATGGGACAAGGCCTGGCCCAGTACTTCAAGCTTAAGTGTAGGGATGGAGCTCAAAGAGCCCTGCTAAATTCAGGAAAAAGACAAGAAGGAGACCCCAAGAAGAGTCTCCATATTTCAAAAAAATTAAGGCCAGATATCACCAAAGCTTCATCAATTGACCCAGAATAAAAATTGTAGAATGGTGCAGTCTGCATGCAGGGTCTGGCCTAAAATGTAAAGGTTAAATATTCATAAGTAAAATGGCAATGAGTGACACATGGAGGCATCATACATAGCCTGTTTAATTCAGGAAACAGACAGGGAGACTCAAAAAGAGTCTCCACATTATAAAAAAGTTAGGGCCAGATACCACCAAAATGTCATCAATATACCCAGGATAAAAATGGGAGAATGGCAAGATTTCTACATTGATTGTATTAGCCTTAATTTTGCATATTCCCATGCGTGAAGAAGCTGGTGTCAAAATCCATGAGCGACTCTGTGTCACGCTTCCGGGGAAAGGTGTTCTAGAGTGGACCCACTGGGCCATGGTACCGAACTTCCCTGGGTGAGCTGGTCCTAGTTTAACCAAGCCCTATACAGGGATTGTCGGGGGCAAACCCAGGAGGTCTAAATACCACAGCTGCTAGTACCAGGGGGGCGGCTGATAGGGTTAGCCTATACTATGGTGAGGCCAAACAGGGAAGGAGACCCCAGATCCCGGGGTCAGGAGAGCTGGAACGGGTTCTATCATAGGAGAGGACAAGGTGGGCCTGACTACCAGTCAGAGAAGCAAAAGCATACTAACACAACAATCAAGCACCTCCCATCAGTGGAGGTGGCCTGATATACCATAGGATGGACAGCTATTGGTCAAGGGGAGTGTCAGGTCGAGCTGTGCTGGCCCTACATTCACAGGGAAGGAGCGCGACCGCGCCTAGTGCACCGCTGATTTAGGTTTATGACTCCGACCATTGTAGTGTGCTGATGTGTGAGCCCGGTGGTCAGCAGACAGGAAGGGGACCCGGCGATGGCTCTGAGACACAGCATTCCTGGATGCTTGATGTCCGATCGGTAGAGGAGCAGAGGATGCAGACCCAGGAGAGGTGAGCTGGGGAGTGGTGCCAGGGGACCTAACACTCTGTAATGATGGTACAGTATACAGAGTGGGCCATTTATATGGATGCACCTAAATAAAATGGGAATGGTTGGGGATATCAACTTCCTGTTTGTGGCACATTAGTATATGGGAGGGGGAAAAATTTTCCAGATAGGTGGTGACCATGGCGGCCATTTTGAAGTCAACCATTTTGGATCCAACTTTATTATTTCAATGGGAAGAGGCTCGTGTGACACATCAAACTTATTGAGAATTTGATAAGAAAAACAATGATGTGCTTGGTTTTAACGGAACTTTATGCTTCATGAGTTATTTTCAAGTTTATGACCACTTATAAAATGTGTTCAAAGTGCTGCCCATTGTGTTGAATTGTCAATGCAACCCTCTTCTCCCACTCTTGACACACTGATAGCAACACCACAGAAGAAATGCTAGCACAGGCTTCCAGTATCCGTTGTTTCAGATGCTGCACACCTCGTATCTTCACAGCGTAGACAATTGCCTTCAGATGAATAATGAGGAAAACTTTTTTGTGAATGGTTAAGTTAATAAACGAAACCACCACTATTGGTCTGACACTAACCCACAGTGGATAGATCCCACCAAGACTATTGGAACACAAAAATTGATGGTATGGTGTGGTATACTGGGTACAAAAATAGTGGGGTCATTCCTCATCAATGGAAACCTCAATGCCACTGGATATGTGAAATTGCTGCATGATTCAGATATCCAGTGGCATTGAGGTTTCCTCCTCTCATATACTACTAACAGGCCACAAACAGGAAGTTGATATCACCAACCCATTTTTTTTAGGTGCATCCATATAAATGGCTCACCCTGTAGAATTTGAGCATCCAGCTCAAGAAGAAAAAGACGGTTATCCAGCCATGAGAAGATTGACAGTCATCTCCGATCTTTACTATACATAGAAGCAACAAGACAGAGTAGGGACAGATTAGTATATGACTTGCTTGTCATAAATCCAGCTGAACAGGAGATTTTTTTGCACAAGGCAAAACCAGTCTCAAACCTTGTGAAATCTCCGATTTTCCCTTTTCCCGGGCATGGCAGACAAATCTAGGCACATTTAAATAGGGTAAGATGTTTGTATATATTCAAAGAGGGGACTGTTGTGGGAATAATTATATGAAGATATCCAAAGACTTACCAATATGCTTGTATTGCTCATTGAAATTGTATTATTGATTATTAGTATTGCTAATATGAAACTCTTTTAAAACCAGAGCTTCATATAATGCGTGCAAAATTTTTAAGTATGCTACAAGACACTTGACAGGTATTTCTTAACCTAGCCAGGATCTGTGAGAAAAGAGGAAGCAGCCAACCACAGACTCTGTCAGGAGATTGGGAGACTGGTGTTACCTAATGTAACAGACATTTTCTCTTAATAAGTGATATAAATTAGATTGGTGTTAAGTGATCATATCATGAGTGACTTTTGGGGTTAGAGCCCTCCCTCATTCATGGCTGTGTGTGGGCTCTTAAGGTATACAGGGGTTGTGTGCAGGCTCTTACCTGCTGTATAGTTGGGTCTGTGTGCGGACTTCTGCTGTATATTGGGGGTTGTGTGCGGCCTTCTACTGTATACTGAGGGCTGTGTGCAGCCTCCTGCTGTAAAGCTGAGCTGTGTGTGGGCTCCTGCTGTATACTGGGTGTTTTGTGCAGCCTCCTGCTGTATATTGGTAGCTGTATATGGCCTCCTGCTGTATACTGGAGCCTGTGTGAGGCCTCCTGTTGTATACTGGGGGATGTGTGCAGCCTTGTGCTGTATACTAGAGGCTGTGTGCTGCCTTTAGCTGTATACTGGGGGCTGTGTGAGGCCTCCAACTGTATACTGGGGGCTGTTTGTGGGCTCTTGCTGAACACTGGCACCTGTGTGCAGCCTACTGCTCTATAGTTAGGGATGTGTGTGGCCTTCTGCTGTATTCGGCCTTCTACTGTAGACTGGGGGCTGTATGTAGCTTTCTGCTGGAGACTGGAGGCTGTTTATGGCCTCCTGCTGTATATTGGGGTCTATGTGTGGCCACCTGTTGTATACTAGGGACAGTGTGTGGCCTCTTGCAGTATACTGGAGGCTATTGTGACTTCATGCTGTAAACTGGGTTTGTATGTAGCCTCCTGCTGTATACTGAAGGCTTTGCGGCCTTCTGTTGTATATTGGGGTCTGTGTGCGGGCTCCTGCTGTATACTGAGGGCTGTGAGTGGCCTGCTGTATACTGGAGGCTGTGTTTGATCTCATGCTGTGTACTGGGTTTGTGTGTGGCCTCCTGCTGTATACTGGGGGCTGTGTGCGGGCTCCTGCTGTATACTGAGAGCCGGGTGCGGGTTCCTGCTGTATACTGCGGGCTGTGCATTGGAGGTTGTTAGAAGACTAGCAAAGAGATGTTTTAGTTTATATGGGGTTTGTGTGGCAGCTGCTTCACTGAGAGTCATGCCACAGTGTGCACCATTTTTCAGATGTCCTTGTCTTTGGCAAGCTTTCACAGACATGCATAAGCAGTTTTATACAATGAATGTCCTTCATTGCCTATAGCAACCAATCAGAAGCTGGGCTGTGATTGGTTGCTCTAGGCCACCTGAGAAATATCCAGGCTGTCAAAACAGGCAGTATCTATTGTCTCATACGTACAAACAGTAAATAAGCCTTTTTTATGACTGACTGTAAAGTGCGTGGTTAAAACTTCCTCTCAAAACATAGTCTATGACATTCCCTGAGTCAAATGAGATGGCTGTGCAGAAGTTTGTGATTGTAAATCCGATGGTGCGGATTCATTCCTTTAGTGGACATACATACACACACCTTTAATATATTAGATATAAAAGTTTTTTTCTAGATTGCACATTCATTCATTTTCCAACATCTAATTAAATAATCTAATGTATGCATGCCAATAATAAAGAATAATATTAAAAGTAAATAAATATATTGAATAGTAAATACATAGGTGATTAGCAAAATATGTTTATGCATTTAACAATAACTAATTTTCATAAAACAAGTATTGATCCATTAGTTCCATGATTTTGTTTCATACAATACAATGTGAGATTTTTGTATATTTACCTGAGTATAACCATTAGTTATATGTTAAATTTGCAATACAACTTCTTTTGGCACTTTCCATTAACAAACATTTTGCATATTTTCAATAGAAAATTGTATAAGACGCAGCTCTAAATTAATCTTTCTTCTTTTCTGTATTCATCATGAATACTGTACATTAGCACTTTTACATGGAAATTTTACTCTAATAAGCCCGAGAAATTGCTCATTAATTTTATCCAGATCTTTTATTTACAATTGCCTTTCACTTTCTGGAACATTATGCATTAGTGATATTGTAGAAAAAATATCTACTTGAGTATAAAATTGCAAAAGTGAGATATTAATTCATTGTTCACTAATTATTACAGATTCTGAATATGAACTGTTTATGCTACAGCTTAAACTGTTAGTTAATTATGACATTCATGGAAATTATTGATCAGTTCTTGTTCACTCGACACCAATCGTTAACATTTTGACACATTGTAGAATTAAAAGAGATTCATTGTTTCTTGTAATTATGGATAGCATTCAGACTTCAATTTTGCATTTAAAGCTGTAGCTAGTTTTCTGTCTGTTCAATTGTAAATATCTAATTCACAAGGAAGTCTGTCAATAATAAAACACAATTTTCTCATGGAATTCTCTTGGCAGCTACACATATAAAAATTAATTCATCATAATTTCGATTTTGAAGATTTTTTTTTCATTATTTTGCTGAGAGTAATAATACTCCACTCATATCTACTCTATTTACTCAACCAGACAGCCTATTGTTAAATGAACAACCAGGTAAGAAAAAACAATGCAGCTCTCCAGGTCCTTCATTATCTCCAACTTTTATTTTTAACAATAAAAAATTATCAGGGAGAGGTGCCATGTATGGAATTATGGGACCCGTGAGACCCGTTGAAAAGCCACAGTGCTCGAAACAGTTTGTAGTTCCATACACCGCACCTCTCCCTGATATGTTTTTATCGTTATGGCTGGAAACACACTGTTAGAGTGACATGCAAGTTACTCACACGAGTCTCAGATCATTCACCTGGGATGGCATCCTCTTCTCTGGACTGGACCAGTGAAGCTGCCTAGAAAAACATACCACTGACAGTATCCAATCCAAAGTGGTAGGGGTCGTGCCGAGTGAATGATCCAAGACTTGTGTGAGTAACTCACATGTCACTCGGACAGTGTGTTTCCAGCCAAAAAATAAAAGTTGGACCAAATGAAAGACCCGGGGAGCTGCATTGTTTTCTTCTTATCTGGTTGAACATTGTAGCTGGACCACCTTCTGGAACCCAGAAATTCTTTGTAATATATAGAAATGATAAGAGCACCTCCTGGCACACAGGGCTATGCATATAAGCCCATCTCAGGGCGCCCGCCCACTCCAGAGAGTTCACATCCGGATATTAGACACATACCATATTTAAAGGATAGCGCCTCAGACAAAGGTGGTGATGAAAAAAAGTTTCTCCTTTATTCCATGGTCATACAAGGCAGCGACGTTTCGACCAGCAAAGTTATCGAGCTTGATAAAGACCACTTTGCTGGTCGAAATGTGGTGCCCCTGTGACCAGGTTGGCCAATAGGGAACTGCAGCCAGGCAGAAAGATAGACAGTTTGTGCAACAAACACCCTCACAGCACACACACCCATAGGAGGCAGCACCCAACCCGGAGCCCGGGACTCTAGGCGGGAAAGGGGTGGTGGATTTAGAGGAAAGTGAGTGGGAAAGTAGATCAGGTGACAGAGAGCACAAATAGAGAAAGAAGAGGAGGAAGGAGTTAGTAGGCCGGAGTAGGCTGACCAGTAAAGACAAGCCCAGCAGAAAGTGACACACATCCCGGTGGGGTTGGGCTCCCTGGAGACGCAGAATCCACAGAGTCATAGAAACCATGGAGAGAAAGCTCGTCCATAACCTGCATCCCAGGGGAGTGTGAGGACAGAGACCAGACCGGTATCACCGGGTCCGAGGAACACGGCAGCACCGACCAACTACTGGCGGAGTAGTTTTCCCTGATTGTGCTGGAATCACACGCTTTAGATGGAGTCTGGTAACATCTTGGAAGATAGGGTTACAGCAGACTAGGCACACACCTGAGTGTCGGCTCTAAGTGGAACTAAAGCAAAATTCCGGCTTCCCAGACAAACCGACGGGGAGCTTGAATTCCAGGTTGGAGCTCCCAAAAACAGGGTTGGAGGCACAGCAGCAACCACAAGGACCCACAAGGGGCCGAGCTGCCGCCATACAACCCGCAAAGAAGAGAGAGAGGGAGAGAACAGCCTGAAAGGACACTTAGAAGGAGTGAGGGGTCTCAGAGTGACAGCCTGGCTGCAGAGGGTTCAAGTGTTCCCGGAGTTAACTGAACTGTGACTTGTGTTGAGAACTGTATCGAGAATTGCTGTGAACTGTTTGAAGAACTTACAAGTAAACCGGGTGAACCCTGCCTGAGTGTCCGTGTTTGATTCCAGGTATACAGATCTGTTTATCATACCTGTTACCCTGCCAGGAGCAGCCTGACCCGCAGCAGGCTCATCCATCTGACTGCAGCCCCATCAACCAGCCATCCTCCTGACAGAGCATTCCATCATTGACCACAACCCGTGGGTGGCGTCACGACAAACACTATCCCTGTATATATCCCCTTATACTTGTGAGAACCCGAGACACGGTCCGGACAAGGACCTCCGTGACATCCCCAGCAGTACCCCGTTCCGGTACCGAGTACCCCGTCCCAGTGGGCTCCACAGAAACGTCCCTGCCGTGTATGACCATGGAATAAAGGAGAAACTTTTTTTCATCACCACCTTTGTCTGAGGCGCTGTCCTTCAAATATGGTATGTGCCAGAAATTCTTTGGGTCACTGGAAAAAACTCTCCCAGGATCCGAGGATTCTATTCTCCTTTGTTATAAAGGCGGATGTAGTGCCTGGGGCACCTTTCATATTAACGTACCATTGTAAAACTAAGTACGGTATATAAGAGAAAAGTGTTCACTTCCCCCATTATGTCTTGGTTCCTTGGCTGGTCATCGGTGATCCATGACTAAGAAAGTGTAGGTTGAAACGTGTAGGATTCATTCCCAGCACTGGGATTGGCTCCTTTTGCATGTCATTACTTTTAACATGATGTCTCAATAAACATGAAGTTTTAAGAACGTTATCTCCTGTGGTTGCTGGAGACAACTCTGCTTGTATTGGATTGTTAAACTAAGTAACCATTCTCTTGGTGGCACTTTCAAAATCACTGTGTCGCACTCTTACTACTTTTCTTGTATACTACACACAATACAAGAGTTTGGAAGGACACCATTAGCCTGCACCAAAGTCATTGGAGAAAGAAATTAGATATGTCACTAGAAAAGTATAATGGCCTTGTATCTTTAAAAAGTTTTGTTTTGAGATTTGATTATAATATATTATATCATATTTTAAAATATACCGTAATATAATTGTGAATTAGAAAAGTCATCTTTTTTAACATGAACTCCAAAAAAATTACTAAGTACTTTCAAAAATAGTTTAGAAGAAATCATACCATTTCTTAATTTCTTGCTTACTGACAGATATTATTTCTTGTGACATGGGAGTAGAGGATTGCCAGCTATTTATTTTTTTCTGGACAGCAATCATAAAATCATGGATACAGAATGTTTTTTACATGCACATTGGAAAACCATAATAAATCATTATAATTATAAGTGATCAATGTCTACAGCTCATAGCTCTCATATGAAGACATCATCTGCAGTCACTGTGAATTGTAAAATGATAATTATAATCATAATATTCTATATAAGTTTCTTCAGCTTAAATAAAATCACAGACACCCTACATTTTTGTTTACAGACAAGTCAAAAAGTGACATATTTTAATAGACTTAAGGCTGCCTTCAGACTTGCAGATGCCTCCGCAGCGTTTTGCAGAGGCATCTGCAAGTATCTGCATGCAGACCGCGGCCCCTATCTTTATTATGGAGCGCACGGTGTCTGCAGATGCTTGCAGACCGCCGTGCACTCTCATTGCTCGCCATTAGTGATCTGTGCGCAGGCGGATGCCTGCGTACAGATCACACACTCTCGTCCGCACCAGGGACGCGAGATGTTGCCTCCCTGGTGCGAGCGAGAGTGTGTGATTTGTGCGCAGGCATCCGCCTGCGCACAGATCACTAATAGCGGGCAATGAGAGCACACGGCGGTCTGCAAGCATCTGCAGACCGCCGTGCGCTCCATTATAAACATAGGGGCTGCGGTCTGCATGCAGATACTTGCAGATGCCTCTGCAAAACGCTGCGGAGGCATCTGCAAGTCTGAAGGCAGCCTAAGGCCCCTTTCACATCAGCGTTTTACACTGATCACGGCAGATGCGGTGGATTTACGGCATCTGCCGCCTAACCGTCACACTTGCAGTTCACCTGCGGCAAGCCCCATGCAATGTCTATGGGGCTTGCGGCTGGTGCAGCAAGTGCGGTATAGTTGCAGTTTCGGCATTTGCGGCAGCTGCGGCCGCGAAAAAAACGCTGCTTACCGCGTTTTGTTTGTGGCCGCAACTGCTGAAACCGCAATTAAACTGCAACCTACCGCAAGCCCCATAGACATTGCATGGGGCTTGCCGCAGGTGAACCGCAAGTGTGACGTTTAGGCGACAGATGCGGTAAATCCACTGCATCTGCCGTGATCAGCGTAAAACACTGATGTGAAAGGGGCCTAACAAGAATTTCTGGATAGTTGGCAACTCAATGGGAGCATTACTAAGGATGACACACACATGGGTTGCTGTAGTGCTGTATCTGCAAAGGAAAAGAGATCACACATGTGCAGATCTAAAGATTGAGATGCTTTTGTGCTTTGCTTGGTATATCACAAAAGATTCTAGTGCATTTAAAATGCATGTCTCCGAAATACTGCAGCAAGGTAGTGCTAATACAATATTGGTAAGTTGGGAAGTAACAGCACCGCTTGAAGAGTTCATGGGTTAGTGAGAAATGTAGATTGTTGCTTATTGCTTTAGTTCTGATGATAACAAACCAGAAGTCCACAAAAAATGTAGATGTGCACAGTGAGCGTAAGGGTGTGTGCTTACGGTCTGTATATGCAGCGTTTTGGATGCAGCATCTTGCCGCTGCGTCCAAAACCCTGCGCAGTACAGTATCAGCATAGTGGATGGGATTTCAGGAAATCCCATCCTCACTATGCTTAACACACCCACAGCGTGTTTGGAACTGCGGTGCGGGTTGCCGACATTCCACTCCTCCGCAGCATGTTTATTTCTTGCTGCAGAGTCAGAAGCGGATGCCATTAGGTGACTGCAGGGAGAAGCCACCCCGCACCCGCCGCACATGGTGAGTGCACGGTAGCTTTGGTCTTCCTGCGGGCACCCGCTGCTTCACTTAGGTCCGTAGGAGCAGCATCCAACACGCAGCTCCTCCGGACCGTGAGCACACAGCCTTAAGCTGTGAGCATACATTGCATTTTTATCATGTTTTTAATACATTTTGAGTGCAGATTTGTCAAAAAATTCTGAAAGAATTTCTGTTGCCAGTAAAGTCAATGAGAAGTGTCATGCATTCCTATGCTTCTTTGGGACGTACATATTTGGTGCAGGAAAAAATCATGAACTGTTATTGAAGACTGCTTGAATTACCTGTACCTGTGTGCATGCTTCAGACTTGCCATCTTTCTGCTACAGTCCTCCTTCTTCTTGCCAGTTATCCAAGTATTATTGAATCACATTCCTTACTGGAGATGAGAGAACTTTGTCCGAACATATTCACCATTTCAAATCTGGCCGAATTAGGCAATGTTAGTTCGGCCCCTCTTACCCGAACGTTTTGCTGAAAAGTAGGAAACTAGGGAATTGTTCAGTAACTGTTTGGATGACAAAAATCATTAGTGCTTTTGCACTAATGCTTCTGACTTCACCGTAGCCGGGTTCTGCAAGTCGCAGGCGTTGACTCTCCCTGTCATGGAACCGCGCCTGCGGCTGTGGGGCCCGGTGGTCCAGATCTATAGGGGGGATGGCTGAACAGTAGAGGAATTAATTGTCTTCGTGACGCCACCTGCAGATGTTCCGGTGACTTCACCAGCGCTGCTAGGCCTCCGGGGGATGTTATGCAGCTAGATGGGACGCTCCCACTGGACGAGCGGGAGTCCCCGGAGCCAGGAGCTGCACAAGATGTTGTGAGGCAGCTTAGTCAGGCTGCAGTTAAGTCCAGGAATCAAACGCAGACACATCAAAGTCTTTTAGGTACCTTCACTGGTGGAAAGCAGGTACACTCAGACCGGAATAGTGAAGTTTACACTCCTGGAGGTTCACAGCAAGCAGTTGGTGTAGGCTTCCTTTCTCTGTTTCTTTTGGTAAGGTCGGGTGGATGTGGAATCCAGCCGTACCAGGCAGTTCAAAGGAACTTGATTCACCTGGGTATCAGCACTGAGGGCACTGCTAAAAGGGGTTAAGCAGGATCAATACTTTTCCCTGGGCTCTCGTAGGTGGGGGCTTCAGGTGGAACAGGGGGCTAGACTCCCTGTGTAGGATGCTGGTTCTCTGTGGTGGCTGGGTAGCTCTCACAGCTCGGTTCCAGTAACCGGATGATGAGGGAGAGTTAAGGTAACTCTGTTGTCCCTGAGAGGTGCTCTCCTTTCCTATTACCCCAATTACAAGGGTTTCCTCACTGGGCAGGTGGGATGGTTGGGCCTAGTGTGTGTCCCAGAATGCCAGAGATCACACACAACCTGCAGCTCT
>JARQOC010000001.1:378596767-378801174 GCA_033576535.1 Allobates femoralis
TCTCAGCTACTGCCTCCCCACACAACTCATAATCTCTGATCTTGTTCTTTCTCTCGAATCACATTGCACTGCTTCCTATCAGCTATTGGCCATGCCGCACATCCATAAAATGCAGTTTTTAAAAGAGCACAAAAAAATGTGAGAAAATAAGTAATATGGCACAAAAAAACATTATTATAGCTGCTATGTGCCCATGATTAACAACCAGTCCAGTATTGTTTTATTTCAATGAAATGACATTACATATCAATACATCAAGAACTGTTCATGTATTTAATGCAACATTTGTTAGCTGGACTTCCCATTGTGTGGAACAACAATCTGTGAATAACCTGTCAGCAAATTAGAACAATATGACAAAGCAAGACAATGATTTGTATCAAAGATGTAAATTTCCTTCTGAATGGCTATATTTAAGTATGATCTAACTAAAGGGGTTGTGTGAGCTTAAATGAAAAATACACACATAGAGTGACAGCAAAATGTTTCATTGCAGCCAGGAAAACACCTTAAAAATTCTGTTCTATGCATCCATTGAATTCAATTAAAATGCTAAGTTTTGTATGAAGAACAGTGAAACATTTCTGAGGCAATACAAATTACTTTCAATACTGAGAAAGCTTTATTGTTATATGTGATGATTTTTTCCCTATGTGACATGCATAGTTCTTCTAACTAATTATTTATACTGTTTCAGATTATTCATAAAAATCATATTAACTTACAGTGCCAAAATCACTATGTTGTTTTCAGCAGAAATATAACGACTTTGTGTGTATTTATGGCAGACCCTGCTTGATCTGCCAACTTTTTATAAATTGGGAAGGACATGGCAAATTAATTCTAATTTTTATAACGAAAAGTATTGTGAATCACATCAGTGTTGGATGGCTTACATCTCTGGCAGTTGAAAGATGCCTAAATTCAGTAAGCAGCATCTGCACATTAGGGCTCTGATCTGGCACAAATCCTAAGTCATATTTAAAGGCTTGTTAAAGAGTCGATTATGACTTTAAGAATCGTTACCTTCAATGGGTGGCACTAGTGTTCATCTACTTCCTCACTGAAGTGACAATTTTCATGTTTCACAGAGGAGCATTGTGGCTATAAGACTCCTCATGCCGGCTGGCAGATTGATCTCCACGGTGGCTCCAGTGGTTAGTTAGCACTGCAGCTTTTGCAGCACGGAGATCTTGGGTTCAATTTCCACCAAAGACACTAAGGACAACATCTGCAAGAGTTTGTATGTTCTCCCTGTGTTTGTGTGGGTTTCCTCCAGGCACTCTGGTTTCCTCCCACATTGTAAAGACATACTGATAAGATGTTTAGATTGTGAGCTCCAAGAGAGTCAGCATTACAGATGTATGTAAAGTGTTATGGAATTAATAGCGCTATATAAATGAATACATATATATAATATGTATAAGGAAAAAAACAGCTATTCCCCTAACTTCAGTAATAAAATTCTTAATGAATTTGGTATATTTTACACTATTGCAACTTTCATCCTCACTGCCATACACAAAATCAGTCTTAAATAATTGGAGCCATAAACATTTGGAAAATTTCAAGATAACATTCATGACTATAGTTTCCAATTCTCTCTTATTTCTTTTTTAATGTCCCTTCAGATATAGTGAACTCTTTTTTGGATATCCTTTACCTTTGTCATCCAGCAATCAATATTGTTGTAGCTAATACGATGGTATAGATCATTGGCTTGTATAATTTGGTGAATGCTGACATTCTTGAAGTTTGTTCACATTGTTTTCTACCAAGAATTTTGATTCCTATCAACTCAAACATAACTAAGTATCCTACTTCAGGTGAAGGAGACAGTGGCAGACCTTGACCCGAGGGGGCCCTGTTGCAGCCATGTTGAGGAGCAGGGCAGGGGGGTGCTGACGGCTGGCGGCGCGGTCCAGGGGGGTGGTGGATGCTGGCGGCGAGGTCCTTGGGGATTCCCTGGTTCTCTGGTGTGGTGCAGAAGAGTTGAAGAGGGGCGGAGGGGGGGTTTTGGGGTTGGTGCTGGCGGCCCTCGGCGCAGTGCTTGTGCTTGTGGCAGCTCTCCTACCTGCTGAGCGCACTGTTCCCGGGAGCCAGAGGAGCAGAGGAGAGGAGGGATCAGGCAAGGGAAACAGGAAGCTTTCAGCTTCCCTTGCCTGACCCTCCTCTCCTCTGACGTCCGGTTACTGGGGTCGGCTGGGGGCCCCCCTTCAGGCTTGAAGGGGCCCCCTAGCCGGTCGGGGCCCTGGTGCAGCTGAACCAGCTAGTTCCACCCCTGGAAGGAGAGGAGGAAATATGAACCCCACCAGGGGCATAAACTTATTGAACTTATTCTTTGAATTACAATGTATAATGTTCTCATTATATATTAATATGCAACTAAAATGTTGTGTTTCCTGCCAGAACTTGTATTATCTGTAGCTTGAACTTTCATAAGTAAATAGGATTTTTAAGATTATTATACCAATGTACTAGCAAATTAATTATAAAAAAGTTGCATTACAAAAATGAAATAATCTTTTATAAAGAAAACACATGGAGTAAATTAAAACTTGGTAAAAGTAGTATCCAAAGTACTCAATGTTGATAACATAAACAAAGGAAATGTAATCACCAGTAAATTAGTAAGAAGGAAATGGTACATGCCTAGCTCATTAAAATAAAGAATTCAAGACATAAAATACATAACAGTACAAATGCAAACTGCCAAGCTGTACAGAAAGGAGAAATATTCTTGGTCAATTGTAAAATAGAGTATTAAAACAAAAACAGATGTAAATCAGTCTTAGTTCAAATCTCATAAGTGTAAAATTATCACAATTTTGGAAAGAAAAGTTGGTAAGAATAAAAGTTTCCATTCACTTGTAGACAAAAGCCGATCAATGAAGCATATTTCATAGTATAAATCTATTTCCTCATTACCACTGCAGGGTCTGTTAGCTATTATTTTATTTTGCTCCATTTAAAAAAGCACCTCTGAAGCACCTATGTCTTGTCTTTTGTACACTACACCACATAGAAATAGCTGAATAAATTAAGAGATTGTAACCATTCCCCATATCAATGGCCTTCAGGACAAAATTGCCCTTTAGTGTTCCCACCTCATTGATTTTTTTTTTCTCGTTTCCACAAAACACCTAGGAGGGCAGGAGGCTATCTATTATGTCCTTGGAAAATTGATTTAGGCTGGGGTCACATTTGGCAAGGCAATTGCGGTTGTTGCCTCCAGATCTGGATGCGGTAACCGCAATTGCCTTCACACACATATTTTAGCAATAACGTGTGCTGGAAACCGCAATGCGGTAACCGTATTGCTCCGGATGTGTAATCCGGAGCAATGCGGTTACCGTCTACTTTGTTCATCCCTGCTGCCCCAGGGATGAACAGAGTGTTAAATGTTATGAAAACATGAAATATTAATAGTCGCTGTGGGCAACATGTCTCTAGGGGTGCCCACCCCGCCTAGAGACATGCTGTCCACTCCTGTGGGCATGTGAGGGGTTAATGAGCCTCTTGTACTATTGCCGGCTTTTGTCGGCTTTGTACAAATTTATGAATGAACCCGCGGCTCCCCTGACAGTACTGGAGATACTGTACGTAATGTATGTATAGTATCAGCTGCTATCCCGGGTCCTGTAACCATTAACATTAGGTCTATGGGCAGCGCACCCGAATAGACCTAATGTTAATGGTTACAGGACCAAGGACAGCGGCTGATACTATACGCACATTACGTACAGTATCTGCTCTACTGTCAGGGAGCCGCGGCTTCATTCATAAATTTGAACAAAGCCGACTAAAGCCAGCAATAGTACAAGAGGCTCATTAACCCCTCACATGCCCACATGAGTGGATAGCATGTCTCTAGGGGGGGTGGGCAACCCCTAAAGACATGTTACCCACAACTACTATTAATATTTCATGTTTTAATAAACATTTAACACTTTGTTCATCCCTGCGGCAGCACAAAGTAGACAGTAACCGTATTGCTCCGGATTACACACCCTGAGCAATACGGTTACCGCATTGAGGTTGACAGAATTGCTCCAGAATCTGCAGCCTGCATGATTTTTAGCGCAGGCTGCAGATCCGGAGCCGGTAACCGGATGGCATATAGAGCAATCCGGTTACCATAATGGGCTCCTATGGGGAGCGTTTCCAGATCCGGTTTTGAGCTTTTTGACAGCTCAAAATCGGATCAGAATTTAAAAATTATGCTGCAAATGTAACCCTAGCCTTAGGATTTGGTCACACAGTTTTGTTTTTTGTTCACAGTATAAAATGACCACACTCACATAATATGATTGACTCCATATATATGGTGCAGTCACTTTATAGGAAACTTGTTATTTGCTTCATGTTACCTGAACCACTGGCAGCATGAATCAGCTGCTGACTAGTGAAGGGCAATCCTTTTTTTAAAGTTCGGGTTCGCAGACAAAAGTGGCTCAAACTTGAGTCCGAACTCCGAACTCAGACTGTAAAGTTATGGGATGGGGGCTAGGAGGCTGTAAAAGAAAGAAGATAATTGTTAAACAGCATTATACTTCACAGCATCCACCCGCTTGTACTTCTGGGGCTGCTCATTAACTTCTTGGATATTTACTGCAGAGGGACCTAACAGCCAATCACTGACGCTGTCAAAGAGAATTGGCGCACCAAAACCATGATGTGATTTCTGCCATGGATTTCAGGCTCTTTTGGTGCACTTTTGGCGCAAAACTGCATGCATTGTGTTCAATGAGCTCATCTACATCTCCTGGCCAAAAAAAGCACAAAAATCACAACATGGTTTTTGCTGTGGATTTCATGATATTTTTGGTGCACTGTGTTCAATGTGTTCATCTGAATCTCCTGGCCCCAAAAAAGCACCAAAACCTCAACGCAGTTGAGCCCTTTTTATAACTTTTTTCCTTGAAATAATCTTTAAAAAATTATGTGGGGCTTGGCTATATTTTTGTATGCCAGCCA
The DNA here is from genome assembly GCA_033576535.1 of Allobates femoralis. Classification (NCBI taxonomy): domain Eukaryota; kingdom Metazoa; phylum Chordata; class Amphibia; order Anura; family Aromobatidae; genus Allobates; species Allobates femoralis. The sequence continues at coordinate 378,601,745 of JARQOC010000001.1, forward strand.
GGTACAGCAGGCAGGTACGAGCTGCCCCCTACCTCCAGCTGCTTATTTTTACCTGGCTGGAAACCAAAAATATAGGGAAGCCCTTTGCAGTGCTGACAGCATTATATCAGCCCATTATGTTTTGCTCTGAAAACACTTCTGAGAAAGCATACTTAGGAAAGCCATCTAGAGACACCTCCAATGTTGGTCCAAGACCATTTCTCCACATTCCTCTTCCCTAGGTTGATAGGTCCCCTATGTGTGCATTCATTGGAAAAAAAGGCTGTCATTCAATGAGATTGGAGGAGCATCTGCGCAATTGTCACCTAGTGAAAAGTGTACCAAAGCTGCAAAAATGTAGCTACCCTGTAAAAACTGTGCTGAATTTCATGTTATTGCATTGTAGTTGCATATGTCAAAACACACTTTTCTCCTTAACCCTCTTACCACCCAGCCTGTTTTCAGCTTCATAACCAGTAGTAGATATAATATTTCACTTTTTGGCGCTTTTGGAGGGTAAGAATGGTTAAGAATGAGATATTTTTCTTAATATCAAATTTATTATCACAATTTACTAAGAAAAAACAATGCATTTCTGCCGGCAATGGCCTTCATCAGGTATAACATACACCTGTGTTACCTCATGAGGTTATAATTCTGGAGCGCTTCAATAGATCTCAGTGATTCCAACACTATTTCTCCTTGACATATTGGACTTCATGATAGTGGTAAATGAAATTTTTCAAATATTTTAAAAATTTTACAATTTTCAAAATTGTAATTTTTATATCCTTACACCAGAGAAGTATATTACACAAAACAGTTAATAAATAATATTGTCCACATGTCTACTTTACACCGCACAATTATTAAACCTAATTTTGTTGAGTTAGGAAGTTAGAAGGGTTGAAAATTTATCAGCAATTTTTTTATTTTTACAACAAAATTTACAAAACCATTTATTTAGGAACCACATAACATTTGAGATGATTTTGAAGGGCCTATATGACAGAAAATAAAATGATTCACTTTCTGAAAACTGCACCTCTCAGACTGCTAAAAACTACATTCAAGAAGATTATTAACCATTCAGGTGCTTCACAGGAACTAAAGCAATGTGGAAGGAAAAAATGAAATTGTAAATTTTTCAAACAAAAATGTTTTGTAACCTCAATGTTGTATTTTTTCAATGTCAACAGGATAAAAGGGACCCCAAAATTTGTCGGGCAATTTCTCCTGAGTACACTGATAACCCCATGTAGCGGAAAACCAACCACTGTTTGGGTGCACAGCAGGGCTTGGAAGGAGAGGAGCGTCATTTGATTTTGTAAACCGAATAGCCTGGAATTCTTAGCTAACACGAGCCCCTGATGTACCTAAAAAGTAGAAACATCCAAAAATGACCCAATTTTGAAAACTAGATACCCTAAGGAATTTATCTAGATCTGTGGTGGTGAGCACTTTGAACCTCAGGGGCTTCACAGAATGTTAAAATGTTGAGTAATAAAAATGAAAAGATACTTTTTCTTCCACACAAAAATGTTCTGTTAGCTTTCATTTTTTCATTTTCACAAGGGTTACAGGATAAAATGGACTGCAAATTGGTTGGTCAATTTTTCCAAGTACACAAATATCCCATATGTGGTGGAAAACCACTGGTTGGGTGTTGGGTGCACAGTAGGGCTCAGAAGGGAAAGAGTTTAATTTGGCTTTTTGAATGGAAAATGGTCTGGAATCATTAGCTGACACAATGTTGTGTCTGGAAAGTCACTGGTGTGCCTAAACCATAGAACCCCCCCCCCAGAAGTGAGCCAGCTTTGGAAACTAGACCTCCAATTATTTTATCTAGATATGTGAAGAGTACTTTAAGTCCCCAGGTGCTTTACAGAATCTTATAATGTTGAGCTGTGAAATTGAAGGAACACTTTGTTTCACCACAAAAATATTCATTTAGCCTCAATGTTTTCATTTTCACAAGGGCAACAGGATAAAAGGACCCTAAAATTTGTTTGGCTCCTGAGTATACTGATACCCCATATGTGGCAGAAAACCATTGTTTGACCACACAGCATGGCTCAGAGGGTAAGTAGTGTCATTTCACTTTTTGAACAGAAAATCAGCTGGAATTATTAGCTGATACCTTATTGCATTTTGAGAGTCATTGATTTGCCTAAACAGTGGAAGCCCCTCAAGTGATCTCATTTTGAAATCTAGGCCCATAAAAAAATGTATGTAGATATGTTAAGCACCTTGAACCCTCATGTGGTTCATGCATTGAGCTGTCAATAAATTCCAAAGAAATGTTCTTTTAGCCTCAGTTTTTTTCATTTTCACAACGGCAACAGGATAAAATGGATCATATAGTTTCTTGGGCAATCTCTTCTGAGTATGATGATACCTCATATATGGTGGTAAAGCACTGTTTGGGCACACTGAAAGGGTTTAGAAAGGAAGAAGCAATATTTTAAAGGGCAGATATTGATTAAATGGTCTGCAGGGATTATGTCGTGTATTGAGAGCCCCTGATGTGCTTGATGTTCAGGCACCTTAACAGCTGTTTCTTGCTGTCATAGGTTTCTTTCAACTGGAATTGAAAGTAGCACATTGCCATTGTAATGGATCGGATCATGCCATGGTGTGAACCCGGCCTAAGCCTCATGTTTATTCACAGCATCCCCTTGCCTACTCTCCGTGAAAGAATCTGTGATTGGCTGTTGTACTTAGACTATGCTTTCACCCATTGTGCCAGTACTTGTGATTAGTTGCCATATACATTAGTGTATGAAACAAACCTGCCATGATATGTGTGTAAAAATATATAATTAACTGAAAAAAATTGAGTGGGATCCCCCGTATATTGAAACCCAGAGCAGGTAAAGCAAATAGCTTGGAGCTTCAGCCCTAGCAGTGTGTATCATGTTGGCTGTGTATCTAATTATGAGGCACCCCATGTGTTTTTTTTATTATTTACTGTAAATAAATTAAAAAACAGATTGGGATCCCCCTCAATTTTGACACTCAGCCAAGATAAAGCACATGGCTGGGAGTTGGTATTCTCACACTGGTGAGGCCCAGAGTGATTAGGACCCCCACAGTCTAAGAAGAGTAGTTGGTAGCTGCCCCTAGAATTTGGTGCATTCATTTGATGTGTTAAAGCCTGACACTTTCCTGGTTCGGTGGCAATCAGTGTAATAGGAGAAGTTAATGACAGCTGACATGAAGCCCAGAATCAGTGATGTTCATTAAATAGTAAAAATATAGACACAGAGAAAAATATTTATTTGAAATAAAACATACGGACATCATCTTATATCTATTTATTAGCCTCAAACATACCCAGCTCCGATGGTAATCTACAGCATGATGTCCCACAAAACTTGCCGACTCTGCTACATCTGAGGTCATATCTTGAGTCATCTGATGTCACTGCTTTCTTCTCCTGCTTTCACAACCACAGCTCTTGGGGCCATCAGTGTGAGAGGGTACCCCTGGAAGCAGTAACTTTAATGTCACTTTCTCTGTCTGTGTTTTTTAACTATTTACTTACATAATTGGTGATATGGGGTCTCATAAAGGTCTGTACATCACCAATCCATTACTTGATGTCAGCTGTCGATACTCAGCTTTCATTAACCCCATATATTACCCCAATTGCCACCGCACCAGGGCAATCGGGATCAGTCAGGTAAGCAACAGGATTTTTGACATCTAATGAACAGCACCAAATTAGGGCAGCATAATGGCTCAGTTGTTAGCACAACAGTCTTGCAGCACTGGGTTCCTTGATTCAAATACCACCAAGGACAACATCTGCTAGGAATTTGTATGTTCTCCCCATGTTTGCATTGGTTCCCTCCTGTTATTCTAGTGTCCTCCCACACTTCAAAGACATACTGATTGGGAATTAGGATTGATTGTGAGCCCAAATGTAGGCAGTGTATCTGATATATGTAAAACGCTGTGCAATTAATGGCACTTTATAAGTGAATAAATTTTACTTATATTCTTGGGTGACTGTTCACTGGTATTCTTAGCCTGAGGGACCCAATAACTATTGGCCTTCTCAGGGTGAGAATACCAACCCCCAGCCATGTGCTTTCATTTTGCTATGTTTTAATATATGAGGGATCTCACAATTTTCTTTTCGAATATTTATATATTTTTAAACACATATGATGGCAGATTCATTGCCATATACTAATGTGTATGGCAACCTATGACAGAGACTTGAACAACGAAGTGGGGGGGCAGTCCGGCTGCAACAGGCAATCACAGATAGAGTAGACAGGTGATAGATTGAATGAACATGATGCTTAATGAGTGGAGCCGGACGTAGTGTCAAAAACGCTCAATCCTCGGTAAGTATGAATCGCCTTTTTGAATCGACATTTTCTTAATTTTGCATGCCCCCCAGCCAAACAGAACCATAATACATAGTCTTCTCAGGGAAGTCCTTTTTTGGGGTCCATTCTAGTGATGAGTGAATTTTGCTCAAACATGTTCGTCAATTTAAAATTCAACAAGAACCAGGCAGATTCGATTCGTCACCTCGAATTTGAACATTTTACTGAAAAGTCAGGAAATTCAACAAATATTCGGTAATGCTTGGATGTGTATGTAGCTTAATGTATTACAGAAACATTTGTGCAAATGCACTAATGCTTGTTGTCAGGAAAAGTTGATATGTTCTCATAGTTTTAAAATGTTTGCTTATTATGTCCCTGATCCCCCTCCCCGATCTGATACGGTTGGTAAGATTAATGCTAATAATGGAATGTCAATGCTTTACCTTATGATGTTGATGATGATGATGATGATGTATCTGGAATTGTCATGAAGACTTAGTCAGGACCTGCAGCTCTCTGGCGCCCCCTTAGCCTACTGGCCAAATCCGGTATTGCCAGAGGATAAGAAAGGAGCCAGCTGCCCTAATTTATGTTGTACAGTCATGGCCAAAAGTTTTGAGAATGACACCAAAATTATATTTTCACATGATCTGATGCCCTCTGGTTTTTATTTGTGTTTGTCTGATGTTTATATCACATACAGAAATATAATTGCAATCATGTTATGAGTACCAAAAGGTTATATTAACAGTTAGAATGAGTTAGTGCAGCAAGTCAATATTTGCAGTGTTGACCCTTCTTCTTCAGGACCTCTGCAGTTATCTCTGGCATGCTCTCAATCAACTTCTGGACAAATCTGACTGATAGCAGTCCATTCTTGCATAATCAATGCTTGCATTTTGGCAGAATTTGTTGGTTTTTGTTTGTCCACCGTCTCTTGATGATTGACCACAAGTTCTCAATGGGATTAAGATCTGGGGAGTTTACAGGCCATGGACCCAAAATCTCTATGTTTTGTTCCCTGAGCCATTTAGTTATCACCTTTGCTTTATGGCAAGGTGCTCCATCATGCTGGAAAAGGCATTGTTGGGCGCCAAACTGCTCTTGGACGGTTGGGAGAAGTTGCTCTTGGAGGACATTCTGGTACCATTCTTTATTCATGGCTGTGTTTTTAGGCAAGACTGTGAGTGAGCCGATTCCCTTGGCTGAGAAGCAACCCCACACATAAATGGTTTCAGGATGCTTTACAGTTGGCATGAGACAGATGTCTCAAACAATCGAAAAGGGGATTCATCAGAGAAAACGACTTTACCCCAGTCCTCAGCAGTCCACTCCCTGTACCTTTTGCAGAATATCAGTCGGTCCCTGAAGCTTTTTCTGGAGAGAAGTGGTTTCTTTGCTGCCCTCCTTGAAACCAGGCCTTGCTCAAAGAGTCTCCACCTCACAGTGCGTGCAGAAGCACTCACACCAGCCTGCTGCCATTCCTGAGCAAGCTCGGGACTGCTGGTAGTCCGATCCCGCAGCTGAAACAGTTTTAAGATATGGTCCTGGCACTTGCTGGTCTTTCTTGGGCACCCTGGAGCCTTTTTGACAACAATGAAAGCTCTCTCCTTGAAGTTCTTGATGATGCGATAGATTGTTGACTGAGGTGCAATCTTTGTAGCTGCGATACTCTTCCCTGTTAGGCCATTTTTGTGCAGTGAATGATGGCTACACATGTTTCTTTAGAGATAACCATGGTTAACTGAAGAGAAACAATGATACCAAGCACCAGCCTCCTTTTAAAGTGTCCAGTGGTGTCATTCTTACTTAATCATGACTGATTGATCTCCAGCCCTGTCCTCATCAACACCCACACCTGTGTTAATGGAACAATCACTAAAACGATGTTAGCTGCTCCTTTTAAGGCAGGACTGCAATGATGTTGAAATGTGTTTTGGGGGTTAAAGTTCATTTTCTAGGCAAATATTAACTTTGCAAGTAATTGCTGTTAAGCTGATCACTCTTTATGACATTATGGACTATATGCAAATTGCCATTAGAAAAACTGAAGCAGTAGACTTTGTAAAAATTAATATTTGTATCATTCTCAAAACTTTTGACGTATATATACCTTGATCCAGTCACCCTCAGGCCCACAATATCACATAAATACAAAACGTTATGCTGCCACCACTGATCTCTTTAAGGTGGATTGGTCACTTGCTCTGGTAACGTGTAAAAGCGGAGTTGCATGTCAGATCATCATATAACAAGAAGGACTAGTAAATTATAATATTTAACTTTCAAAGTGGGCAGTGCTTATAAAAGATATACAACATATTACATAAAAGACAATTTACATGTATGCATAAACAGTTATAAAAATAAAAGGAATAAAATAAGAAATTGCCATACCTAGCCACGCAGTGACAAACTTAGATCCGTTGGGGGTGCAGCTCCCCAGAAAGTATGATTCCTCCACACAGCGATAGGGTCCTGCTGTGTCCGTGCCCAGGGTGAAATCACCCCAAACATGCCTGCTCTAGTTTTAATAAAGGCAGGAAAAGTGCAACCCCCCCTTGTAGGCTTCCTCTGCCTGGTGGGAGGCTCCTCTTAGACCCTCCTCTGTCACCATGCTTAATAAACCTTCATTCTTCATATCTGGGTATGGGGTGGGCCCACATCCACGATAAGCACCTCATGTTTGCGTTCATTTAGTTCAGGGAATATTGATACTACATGACATATTTATGATGTTCAGAAAGCCAGAGCTCATTTCCCAGGTTCCTGAGTGTTACATAGATATACAAGACATATGATTTAATGCGCAAAAATGTGAATAATCTAAAAACATGAATTATGTGTTTGTGGTATGAATAGGTCTTCTGAAATTCGACATTGAAAGACTGTAGGTTTAAACAAAGAGTTTCTGGAGGGAAAAGAGAAGATACATTCAGCTTTGCTTTGGTATTTACGACCCGTCGTAAAGGTTTCAATTGGAGGAGGGTGAGACCAAAGTCTATGCAAGTTCTGTACAAGTGAACCATCTTGCTCTGGATAACGGTGCAAACATCTTAAAAATTATGAGAACATATCAACTTTTCCTGACACCTCCCCCTTTTCGATGGTGCTACGACCGATGGACCTCTGGGCCTTCTGACATGTTCCAATTGGTGATGTCTCCTTCTACCTGGATCCTATAGGACCTTCTTCGATTCGGGCTCAGAGACAGAAGTCTCTGCGGGGCCCTCTTTATCCTACACCAACAGATAGACATACAAAGATCATCTTACTCTGTCTCCGCTGCTTGATTGCTTTGGTCCATTTTCAGGCACTCCTTATAACTTCCGCATCTATGCTGGAGGTGAGTGACATGCACGGTCAGCTGACCTGATCACCATAGAAATCGAGTCACTTGACCAGACAGTGTCAGCTGATGTGGACACCTGACTTGATTACTATAGTGACCAGATCAACAGCTGCATCCGTCAATCACCGCCAGCTCTGCTCCAAGTGTGTGGCGACTTGCTGAGGTCACCTGAGGTCACTGTTCAGGTAACCATGGTGGCTGATAATCATAGCGGGTACCATGGTTACCTGAACGGTGACCTCAGGTGGCCCCAATGAGAAACCACTTATGGACAGAACTCGCAGCTCATTCATTCAGTGACTGGAAGCTGTGGTGACAAAATGCTGTATTCTTCACCATACCCTCCAATGAAGAAGACGTCGCAGATGATCATGGAGGGGTACAAGGATGGTGAGGGGGTAATAAAGATGGAGTCACTAAGTGTCTCTGTGTTTCTATTTTGATTAAAATGCTTTTCTTTATGTTGTGTCTTTGTTAAGCATTTATTTGAGATTCTTAATGGCCGAGTCTAACTTGGCCTGATATTAAGATTCTCAGGACTTAATACCAGCTGGCAATAGAAAGCTGGTATTAACCCCTTATTACCCAGAATGCTACTGCCACCATGGCACTGGAAGAGCCAGGTAAAGTGCCTGGAAATGGCGCCACAATGAATGTGCCATTTTCATGGGAGGCTATGAGCTGCTATTCTATATCATGGCGTTGCTCAATAATGAAGGCCCCTGCCACACTGAAAATGTCAGCCCTCAGTTGCGTATGTTTACCTTGGTTGGCAATTAAAAATAGGTCAAAGCCCACACATTTTTTTTTTGCCAGCTAAGGTAAAATTAGGCAGCTGAGTGTGGCAGCTTGCAGCAGTCCGCTTTCAGTTGGCTCAACTCAAAAATACTGTCAAGCCCCATGCATGTTTTTTAATTATTTATTTACTTAACACATGATTACGGTAGGTTTGTTGCCATACATTAAAGTGTATAGCAACCAAGTACAATCTAGATTGAGGAAATGAGGAACAGCATATTACAGGTGCTCATTTGGTGTATGGCAACTTATCTGCTGTCATAATGTGTTAAATAAATAAATAATTTTAAAAAATGCGTGGGGTTTCGCTGCATTTTTTAGTCTAGCCTAGCAAAAGCCGACAGCTGTAAGCTGCCACCCTCAGCAGCCTAATTTTACCTTAGCTGGCAAAAAAAAAAGTGTGGTCTTCGTCCTATTTTTAATTGCTGGTCTAGACAAAACTAGACAGCTAAGGGCTAGTATTCGCAGTGTGGCAGGTGCCTTCATTATTGGGCCCCCACACACTATAGAATAGCAGCCCGGAGCCGCCCCTGAATATGGCGCATTCATCATAGTGCTTTATCAGGCTCTTTCAGCTGCCCTGGTGGTGGCATGCTGTGTAATAAGGGATTAATACCACCCTTGTATTACCAGCTGGTATTATGCCCTGAGATTTGTAATGTCAGGCCAAGATAGAACAGGTCATTAAGAATCTCAAATAAATGTTTAATAAAGACACAACACAGAAAAAAAGAATGTTATTCAAAATAAAAACACAAATGCACTTAGTGACTCCATCTTTATCACCCCCTCCCCATTCTCGCACCCCTCTATGATATTCTGCGACATCTTCTTCATAGGAGGCTATGGTGAAAAATACAGCATTCTTTCACCACAGACTCCAGTGACTGAATGAATGAGCTGCGAGCTACGTCATTAAGTGGTGACATGCTGAGGTCACCTGAGGTCATCGTTCAGGTAACCATGGTGCCCACTATGATTAGCGGTCACCATAGTTACCTGAACGGTGACCTCAGGGAGTCACCATACACATGGAGCAGAGCTGACAGTGACTGACGTGCACGGCAGCTGATCTGGTCACTATAGTAATCAAGTCAAGTGACTAATCAGCTGACACTATCTGGACAAGTGACTTGATTGCTATGGTGATCAGATCAGTTCAACACGCACGTCACTCACCTCCAAAGCAGATGCAGAAGTGAGAGGTAATACAGGAAGATGGACCAGTGCAATCAAGCAGCAGAGACATAGTTAGATGATCTGTGTGTGTCTATTTGTGTTTGGCAGCTGTCAGACACCTTTGAAGATGTTTTCTATGTGTTGCCTGCCATTGACATCAATCTTGCTCGGCAAACATTCGGCGAATGTTCACTGAACAAGTCTGCAAACACCCTGCATTCAGCGAAAAAATCCAAATGCGAACATTGTGGTGTTCGCTCATCTCTAGTCCATTCACAAACACTAGGTGTTCGGTAGAAAACCAGAACTTTACAGTTTGGGTTCGCCCATCAATACTTCTCTTTAGAGCTTCCATTAAACTGTTGATGTTGTATCATTACACAAGGTCACTGTCCATAAATAAGTATTTAATTAGATCTTTATCAAATAAATCCAAATATTGCACGATAGTAGATTCCACTGCTATAGCCTGAACCTAAGAGATTAGCTTTACTCCTGGAAGATTGGTCAGTTCACTTATTGTTAAAAGGTGTGGTTCAGTTGAGGTTCTTGACAGAAAGTCTAGATTGTGATGGAAGATGATTTATGACACCTATCACCCTCTTCTTCCTCACTTCATTCGACTGAAAATGTTTGTAGTGCTTTCGGAATTGGCAGTTCTTCTGTATGTGGTACTGGGCGAACTGCAGATGAAATGTTTGGATACTGTAAAGTCTGCTTCATCTTCAAAACTCTTTTCCTAATGGGGCACCATGCAGAAATAGCAACTGGTAGTATGATCAGTTGTATCTCTCCAGATTATTGCGACTGCAAAAAAACATAACTACCTCTTCCTATGTAACCAACAGGTAAGATGTAATGCACATCTATTGCAGCATGTGTGTGGAGCTTAACTCTTGTCCTGATCTCCTATTCTGCAGCCAAAATACAGGTTGAAGTTTTTCCTTGTCATGGTAGTAAAGTTTCAGCTTTGTAACAAAAAAGTGACATATATAGCAAAAATGATCCATTTTGTTATTGCAAAAACAATGTATATGTGAAAAAATATAGAATCAAAGATGCCCACTTTTTATGATAGTATATGTGATTGACTGTTGCACTTCCACCCATTGTGCCGGCTTCAGTGGTTGTTTTCCATATACATATATGACAACACACCTGCCATTATATGTGTTTAAAAATAAATAAATAATTTTAAAAAATCGCATATAGTTCTACTGAATTTAGATTTTCAGTGCAGATAAAGCGGACAGCAATGGGCTTCCTCCCCCAGCTGCCTGGTTTTACTTAGCTGTTTATTTCAATAATGGGTTCCCTAGTATTTTGATAGACAGCCGAAGGGAAAACTAGGCAGCTGGAGGCTTGTATTCTCAGCATAGAGAGACCCATAGTTCATGGGCTCCCTATGCTAAAGAAAAACAGCCCTCAGCCTCTCCCAAAATTGGGGAATTCATTAGAATTTCCAATTCCTGCTACTTTACCTGGCTCTACCTGGTGTCCTAGTGTGGAGGCATCAGGATGATAAAAGAGATTTATGACAGCTGAGAATATTGCCAACTGTCATTAAGCCCAGATTGATAATGTTCAGTTTTATATGAGAACTGTAAATTAAAATTCCAGAGGGTAAATACTTCAAAAACACAGACACAGAGAAATATCCTTTATTTGAAATAAATAATACACTGTTTCACCACTATATGTTGGAATATGTTTATTGCAACAACTCCATTCCTGTATATGAGTCATTAGTTGCTAGGTTTGTATGTTGTAGATAAAGTTAGCCTCTCCAAAAAAAAACCTCCCAGAGGCTCACACAGGAAGAGCATGTGATTGGATCCAGTTTCCTGTGTGCTTGTGTATGAGAGAAGAAGCAGCTGCAAATGCTGCATAAAGACTGAGACACATAATATATGTTTTATTCCTGATTTATTAAGGAATCATATTTTACCTGTTTGTTGCTGAATAAAGAAGCTCTGTTGTCACATGTTTGGAGAGTATCCTGAATAATGCGCTGCCAACACTTTATTACCCAAAAAAACGACCCAGGTCAGAAGCAGTCCAACATACGGCGTTCAATTATGGTCCTGGCTCTGCTATATTCAGATAATGAAGGGATGGAATCTGACTCTTCAAGCTGTAGTCTCTGAGACCACACTGACAGCCTCGGAGAGTGGTGACATCACTGAGGCTGTCTGCTGTCTGTTAACTCAGGTGACTCCCACTGCCACATTGTTGGACACCTGTGCCACTATGTTCGGCAATTCAGCAGCGGGGTCAACTGATTTAACTAAATGCATTGGGGAAGTCCTCAGTGACGTCACTGCTCCCTGCAGCTGACTGTGAACTATAATGACCCCAACACCAGATTGCAGAACATGGCAACACAGGTGTTTGTTGATCCGGCATCGGGGGTCATCTGATTTCATTGACTGCAGCAGTGAAGTCCTCAGTCCAATCACAATCACAGACACTGACACATAGCTTCTGTGATTGCCTGTTGCACCCCTCTACCCTGTCACAGAAGGTGGGTATCTGTGATTGGCTGTTGGAGGCAGAGTCCAGTGCATGCAGAGGACGTTAATGAGTGGGACCTGGAAGCAGTGTGCCTGCAGCAACGGAGACTGGTAAGTATAATGATGATTTAATCACTGTTTTTCTCCTTTAACATTTCTCCCTGGCCTGGCCTGAACTCAAACAATAACATGGACCACTCAGGGATGTCCGTGTTTGGGGTCTGTGCTTTAACACTAGGTATTTGGTGTGGACCCCAAACTTTACCATTTGAGTTCACCCATCACTATTGTCACACCAATAAAAAGACCTGTAGAAAAATTATTGCTAATTCAAATTGTATTCCCATTGATCATTAAGCAATGGACACATAAGATATGGAAGTAAAATAGTAGCAAATCAGAAGAATTACAATTTGCCTCAGTGTTCCATAGATCCTTATATTCTCCTTGGCCCAGGTAAGACGCTTCTTGCATTGTCTGTTGGTCATGAGTGGCTTGACACAAGGAATGTGACAGTTGTAGCCCATGTCCTGAGTATGTCTTTGTGTGGTGGCTCTTGAAGCACTAACTCCAGCTGCAGTCCACTCCTTGTGAATCTCCCCATAATTTTTCATTGGCCTTTTCTTAACAATCCTTTCAATGATGTGATTATCCCAGTTGCTTGTGCACCTTTTTCTACCAAACATTTTTCCTTCCACTCAATTTTCCAATAATATGCTTGGATAGAGCACTCTGTGAACAGGTAGCTTCTTTGGCAATAACCTTTTGTGGCTTACCCTCCTTTGTAGCCTACTGAACCAGGCTGAGTAGACTGTGTAGGCTACACAATCTACTACCCTAGATTGTGTAGCCTACTGAACCAGACTGAGGGACCATTTTAAAGACTTTTTAAGCCTTAACAGGTGTTTTGTGTTAAATATTTTAAATTATTGAGATAATGACTGTTGGGTTTTCATTGGCTGTAATCTATAATCATAAATATTAACAGAAATAAACAATTGAAATAGATCACTCTGTTTGTAATGACTCTATATATTATATGTGTTTTACTTTTTGCATTGAATTTCTGAAATAAAATATCTTTTTAATGATATTCTAATTTATTGAGAAGCACTTGTCGTGCAAATGGCAGTTCTACACTTCAAACCCAAAGAACTTCAAGTTGTCATCATAGAAGCATTACCAGCAGCAGTGTACCTGTTACAAGCAATTTCTGTTTGTCTTTGATCTTTTTGTAGACCATCCTTTGCAATGCTAGAAGAAAGGACAAATCTCAAACGTAAATGTTATTTCACATGTCAAATATATAAGTGTCCATGCGGGCTCCTATATTGGGGAAATTCTTCAGCATGTGAGGGCCTGCATAAATAGACATAAATCTAATATTTATGCAAGAATTTGTTGCTTCCCCTTGCCAGTCATTTCAACGAGACAAAACACTCTATTTCTTAATCGAGGTTTCAAGTCGTGGAAAAATTAAGCCCCCAAGAAGAGGGGGGGAGTATTAAAAATACATTACTAGGAGAGAAGCCTACTGGATCCATGAGCTCAGACATTACATCCAAGAGGCTTGAACCGCGAGTACGTGTTATATAGATTTATTTACAGGGACAGACCTTACAAAATCAAAAAAGGTCTGCTTTTACCTCTAAATCCTCATTTCATATACGGTATATTATGGTACGTAAAACAAAATTACTTTGACGGATCCAAGAATTTTAAAAAATGGAAAAAAAATTTAAAAAGTATAAAAATAAAGGATTATTGTGTTATTTATTGCAATTCCCGTTAATATATTTTTCTATATTTCAGACTGCTGCTGGGTTGAGGATATGGCTGAGTCTTGCACTAGATCATTGGTTGCTTGTCAATGCAAAAGATGGTGGAGAAAGGGAAAAAAAAAGAGAAAAAAGAAAAAAAACCTGTGTATATGGAAAAATTAAGATTTGAAATACATTGTTAGCATGTGTGTAAGATTGATCATATGTGTGTGTATAGCTCAGCTGTCTCCACCACAATATGCATTGATCATAATTATATTTGTGTTTTCCAAATTTTCTTTTTAGAATTTGAGGTATGTAACACTGTTTGTATAGTAATATGTTTTGTATGTAAAGATTTTTTGTATAACTTTGTTTTGTCACATATATTACTTGAATATTCATTTATATTAATGCAGAAATTATGTAATTTCCTGGTGTTTATGCAATTAAAAAATATGTTGTTTATTGATTGACTACTGCTGTGGAAAGCCTGAGTGAGACTGAAACGTTCAATGTGGAGGAAAAGTAAAGCGGCAAAGACCTGACTGAAGCTATGAGTGCCAGGAAATTTCTTTATCTACTTACATAATCGCCTTGTGGTTTCCGCTTCTATCCAAATGTCTACTTATCCCACAATCCACCGCGGCGACCAGACTGCGCTGGATCCAAGTAATGGGTCTTCCAATATGGCGATCGCCACACTCCCGGCCGACACCCCCACCGCACCCACCTCCGCAGCCCAACTACCGCCATATTGTCACACCCTGCAACACCCCCACGAACCCATCCCTCCCCCCACCGCAAACATTACTGCAGGTTCTTTGCTCATTCTCCTGCTATGTCACAATCATGGGTGGAGCCAGGTGCTTGTGACTGCTCACATGACTGTGACATCATCAAAGGTCCTTTACTTTGCTTGGAGACTGGGGGAGGTATGTGGCCCCATCACAGCAACCTGTGCCCTATTCCAGCAGCCTGTGCCTCATCCCAGCAGCCTGTGCCCCAAGTCTGCAGACTGTGCCCCATCCCAGCAGCCGGTGCCCCATCCCAGCAGCCTGTGCCCCATTCTAGGGCCCTGTACCTTCCATCCCAGCAGCCTGTGCCCCCATCGCACACCCTGCAACACCCCACAAACCCATCCCTCCCCCCACCACAAACATTACCGCAGATCCTTTGCTTATTCTCCTGCTATGTCACAGTCATGGGTGGAGCCAGGTGCTCGTTACTGCTCACATGACTGTGACCTCATCAAAGGTCCTTTAATTTGCTGTGGAGACTGGGGGAGGTATGTGGCCCCATCCCAGAAGCCTGTGCCCCATCCCACCAGCCCGTGCCCCATGTCTGCAGCCTGTGCCCCATCCCAGCAACCTGAGACCCCATCCCAGTGGTCCGTGCAATATGTCTGAAGTCTCTGCCCAACCCAGCAGCCGGTGCGCCGTCCCAGCATCCTGGGCCCCATCCCAGTGTCCCATGCCCCATTCCAATGGCCTGTGCCCCCAGCCCAGCAGCCTGTGCCCCATCCCAGTAGATTGTGAACTAATCCCAGCAGCTTGTGCCCTAATCCCAGCAGCTTGTGCCCCATTCCAGAGCCCTGTAGCTCCCATCCCAGCAGCCTGTACCCCCATCCCAGAAACCTGTGCCCCCAACCAAACAACCTGTACCCCCATCCCAGCAGCCTGTGCCCTAATCCCATCAGCCTGTGCTCTAATCCCAGCAGCCTGTGCCCCATTCCAGGGCCTTGTAGCTCCCATCCCAGCAGCCTGTACCCCCATCCCAGAAGTCTGTGCCCCCAACCCAACAACCTGTATCCCCATCCCAGCTGCCTGTGCCCCATTCCAGTAGCCTGTGCCACATTCCAGCAGTCCGTGTCCCATCCCAGCAGCCTGTGCCCCTATCTCTATAGCCTATGCCCCATCCCAGTGGCCTGTGCCCCATCCCAGCAGCCTCTGACTCCATACCAGCAGCCTGTGCCGCAAACCCAGTGGCATATGCCCCATTCCAGCAGCCTGTGCTCCCCATCCCCTCAGCCTATGCCCCATCTCAGCAGCGTATGTGCCTCCCTCCCCACCAATGTGGGTGACCCCATCCCAGCCGTGTATGTGCCTCTCTCCCAGAAATGTATGTGACCCCATCCCAGCAGCCTGCTATAGTGCCTCCACCCAAGCAGTGTATGTGCCTCCCCCGAGCAATGTATGTGACCCCATACCAGCAGCCTATGTGTACTCATCCCAGCAGTATAATGTTACCTTTTCCATGCTTTGTTTTAATTTTACAATTACCACAGGGGGGCAAGAGAACAGGGGAAAGCAAGAGCACACTCGGGGGAGACATCTCAAACAAGAGAGCACAGAGGGGAGAAGACAGCACACAAGGGAGAGAGGCAGCACACAGGGGGGAGAAAGCACAGGTGAAAGACAACTCAAAGGAAAGAGCGGGGAGAAGTCAGCACAGAGGGGAGAGAGACATCACACAGGGGAGAGACCATGGGGGGAGAAACAGAGCACAGGAGGAGAGATCTCAAAGGAGATAACACAGAGGGTAGAGAGACAGCACACAGGAAGAGAGACCATGAGGCAAGAGACAGAGCACAGGAGGAGAGAGCTCAAAGGAGATAACACAATAGGGAGAAGACAGAACAAGGGGAGAGATGACCACGTCCCCCAGCACCACAGAGCCCACCACCATCGTGATATGGCCCTCCCGACGAGATAGCATTGGGCCTCCATCTAGTAATATGTATATCAATCCAATGGGCACCACAGGTAGTGGGAAAAGTGCAGATCAACTGTCGGAACTTTGGATGCTTGGATCATGTACCTAGCTGACCAGATGGCTACAACACTGAGCTATATTGATTAGGAAGCCACTAGGATATTACAAACTTCTTTTACAGCAGAATTCCTACAGGTAACGTCTGGTGAATTTAAAACTGAGGGATCTCAAGACAGAAGCTAAAAGGCTGGTATCGTATGACTACATATGATTACCCTAAGTGAGTACTATAGGGTTAAAAGAATCCCTCGTGGACTCGGAGTCAGCCTGAAACTCACTTTGTTTAGCGACAATTCTATCTTTTGTGAATCATTCGAATAGATTCTAAATAAATACTCAATGGATCTAATCTTATTAAAAACTCAAAAGATGCAAACTATGATTGCGGAGGTGAAAACTAAAGTGCAGAGTATCGAGGAAAAGTTTGATATATCGGTTCACGCTCTCTTAAGCCTTGGGAAATTCATCAGGTTGTACAGAATATTTAACGAGTTCTGCAGGGAGACAAAAAAAAGAAGATGACGTAAATTTACCCATGACGCTGAGGACTATTATTTATTTGTGTTTATAACTTTTTACAAGGACAAACACACATGAAACACATTTTTGCCTTATAATCTCATTTTTATCATTCAAATTCATTTTGGTTTCTTCAAATATATAGCATGATTCGGTGAATAAATTAATGAGCTGTTTGTGGATACAGAGATTCTTGAACTGATGGCTTGGTGGTCTTTGCATATTGATGGAGGATTGATACCATGGTGTTGCCATGAAAACACCATCGTTCCAGGCACTATAACAAGAAAATATATTTCATTTGTTCATAACGTGGATGAAACATTAATATAAATCCTCACTGATTTTTACTATATACATTTCTATTTTTCTATTGAGGAAAATGTATTGTCACATATAAATCTTTATAGTCTCTTATATATTTACACATATAATACATTGGTTGATGGTTAATGATTATTTGACTGCAACTCGGTAGTCTCCTGAAAATACTAGTTTTAATTGTCGGCTCCATCACAGACATAGTGCTTCAATGTGAATTTTGAGCTTTTGCTATGTTGGATCAAGGGGTAATCCTGATGTTCAAATTAATCCTACAAGCATTACATCACAAGAATGTATTGTGAAGTCTCTGGATATTTTTGTGAATGAGCTGCATATATAAGCTGGTTCAAGCACCATTGATGACTTTCAGTACCAATGGAGCTAGTAAGGTGTCGGTTCTATACGATCAGTGTCTCTACATAGACCTAGATCTATTGATGATTTGAATCAGTTATTATGGCCGCTTTACACGTCCCGATATCGTTGTCTAACAACGATAAAAAGTCATGTGGTTTGGCGTTTTTGCGTTCGCGCCGATATCGTTCGTGCGTTGTATGGTGTAAATGAGCAATGCGATGCAAGAATGATGCCAAAAAAATATCGTTGGGGAATTGTACAGGCTCTCCAACTGCCCGATATTGGATGGACGATCTGGCAGGATCGTGCTGTGTGACAGTCCAACAACGATTTGGAGCACAACTTCCTCTATTCACTCCCATGTTAAATGGTCGCTCCTGGGTCGCTCGTACAAGGGGGCGTATACATCGCAGTTGTGTTGCTTGCCGGTATCTCCCTGTGTAACATCACCTATGCGATCTTGGGCTAGTGCCAAAAATGTGCGCGCTACCGTGTCGTTGTATCCAATATCGGAACGATATCGGGACGTGTAAAGCGGCCATTACTTCTGGAGTGATGTAGGGCTTGCATGATTGATACAAATAGAGACACTTCCAGCAATGTATCACAAAGCTTTCCTCTGAGTAGTGTAGTAGCTAAATACTGACTTCTCATGAGTGGACTGGTTACAAGCGCTAGTTCAAATACCATCAATGATTTTACAATATTAACAGAGAATAGATTGTATTTTGCTTCAGTTTCTCTTTATTTCTGAAATTGTCTTTTATGAAATATGAAAACATTTTTTTATAATTTTTGTGGTTACTATATTTTAAATGCAGGCAAATGAAAATGTAAAGTCCTTGAACCATATTTTTATTTCACTGCATTTAAAAAAAAAATTAGATGTATTTTATATGTACAGTATATTATTCAATTGAATTGTTTTATGTTTGTTATTTTATGATAAGCTGCAATTGTGAATATATTTTTATTGTTCAAGGTTTCTAGATTTATCCCACCTCCAGTTTAATAGAGTGGATTTGACATCACGATAACCTCCCACCAGACGTCAGTGCAAGGTGGAAGATGGTCATTGGCCTTTTTGTTTATAAATATGTGAGATTGTACCTTGCTGGTCATTATGCTGGTGTATCCCTGATGAAAAGGTCGGGATGACTTGGAAATGCGTCGAATTGGATTAGATAAAGAGCACCGTTTTAAACACTACAAGGGTTTGTAACTTCATTGTAGCAGCTCGGATCGTATTTGTCTTTTCGTACTTGGATATCATTCACGGCCATCCTTCGGGTGGTGGATCCTGCAGCAGCTGTTCGATGCACTAATGCTAGTTGTGGGTGATACATTATTCCATTCATCACCATTTGTAACTGCTGTATCTTTAACCTTATCATCATCATCATCATCAATATCATCTAATCGGGCTGTTTCCTTTTCCCACAGGTACGCATTGTGATCATCTTACCCATCTACCCAGCTTTGCTAAACTGACTGCTTATGTATTGTGCATATTCCGTGTGTTAGGTACGCATTGTGATTATCTTACCCATCTACCCAGCTTTGCTAAACTGACTGCTTATGTATTGTGCATATAATATCTATATATGCTTATATTTTCTTACCTTTCATGTCTTTGCTTTTCATCATTCCTCATGATCACTCTTCCATGACCTGGAGTGAGTACTCTAGCCCCTCCCAAACGTTTATTACCTTTGTCTAATTCTCAACATCTGCTCACTTCATCCACACTCAGCCCCTAGTCCACACCTGAAGCTTCTTTAGTTGCAGATATATTCTGAACCACAAGTCTGATCCAGACTTTGTCTGATTCATGTATCTTTCAAACTACATCTTTCAAAGTACATTTTCTAAGTACAATACTTAGAAATAGACTAGACATCTATGATACATTATTCCATTCATCACCATTTGTAACTGCTGTATCTTCAACCTTATCATCATCATCATCATCAATATCATCTAATCGGGCTGTTTCCTCTTCCCACAGGTACGCATTGTGATCATCTTACCCATCTACCCAGCTTTGCTGAACTGACTGCTTATGTATTGTGCATATAATATCTATATATGCTTATATTTTCTTACCTTTCATGTCTTTGCTTTTCATCATTCCTCATGATCACTTTTCCATGACCTGGAGTGAATACTCCAGCCCCTCCCAAACTTTTATTACCTTTGTCTAATTCTCAACATCTGCTCACTTCATCCACACTCAGCCCCTAGTCCACACCTGAAACTTCTTTAGTTGCAGATATATTCTGAACCACAAGTCTGATCCAGACTTTGTCTGATCTATGTAAACTACATCTTTCAAAGTACATTTTCTAAGTACAATACTTAGAAATAGACTAGAAATGGACTGGAAAAGACTGGCAGATAAAGGAATATAAAGCCACCACAATGCTTCCCTTCTAATCTCTACCACCCCTTACTACTTCATTTCATATTAACTCCTTAAAGCGAACCTGTCACCCCCCCGGGCATCAAAAGCTATAATAGCCACCTTCTGCAGCACTAAGGCTGCATTCTGAGAAGGTGGCTATAGGCTTTTGATGCCCTTTATAGTATGAAATATTAAGTTAGGTAAATGCTCACTCTTCTTAAGACCGAAGACCGGGAGGCGGGGTTTCACGCTCCTCCGGCCCGCCTCCTCTTGTCAATCATTGTGCGCGCCTGCTGCTGCCTCCCCTCAGTGTGGAAAATGAACGCGCGTCTCCATTCTCCTGTATGGAGCCGCGCATGCGCTGTGCGCCCGGTGTCCAGGAAGTCGACACCGGGCGCACAGCGCATGCGCGGCTCCGTGCATGAGAACGGAGACGCGCGTTCATTTTCCACACTGAGGGGAGGCAGCAGCAGGCGCGCACAATGATTGACAAGAGGAGGCGGGCCGGAGGAGCGTGAAACCCCGCCTCCCGGTCTTCGGTCTTAAGAAGAGTGAGCATTTACCTAACTTAATATTTCATACTATAAAGGGCATCAAAAGCCTATAGCCACTTTCTCAGAATGCAGCCTTAGTGCTGCAGAAGGTGGCTATTATAGCTTTTGATGCCCGGGGGGGGTGACAGGTTCGCTTTAAATCCCTTCCACAAGTAAGGAACTAGTCATCAGTCCACCCATCCTCCCCAGCCATCTTACCTCCTCTTGACTATTATTTCTCCCCATACTGGCTGCATCACCTTGTCCTCGGCTCCACCATCTTGTCCCGGACTGCTAGATCTCGTCCCCAGCCACATCTCCACTGGACTGTAGCTCATACCTTGATGGCATTCCACCCCGGACTGAACCCTGGATGCCTCACCTGTCCCACAGCTGCTCCATCAGCCGACCCCGCAATTGCCTCTGTCAACCCCGACTGCCTCGACCGATCCCCCAACTGCCCCATCCGGCCCATCCATCCGACCCCCCGCCTTGCATCTCATTCCCGGTCATCACCTCATCCCGTGACCGCTCCTCACTGATGACCATTCACCCACTACCACAACTTTCCCCACTCTGCTTCTGACCCCTGCTGCCACACTCACTCCCTGCTCTCCGTACGCAATGTTCCCGCTACTCCTTACTCTCACTCCCATCCTTCTCCACTTCCTACTACCCCCACTTATACCCCCTCCCAGCAACGAAATACTGCTCTCACCCTCCATCCTGCCAAACCACCTCACCCACTTGACCAACCTTTTCATTCACTTCCTCATTCCTCAATCACCAAACAAGCACGCCCGCCTCGCAAGCTCTCATGCTCCCACCTGCTAACCCTCTGCCTGCTCTTCCTCCTTGCCGGTGACATCTCCCCCAATCCTGGATCCCCCCGGCACATCCCGACAAAAACCTTCATCCCACGACCCACTGCCAACCCTCGCAACCTCACCACCACTAGCCCTCGAAACCCCACCAACATCAGACCCATTCCCCCAACCCATGCCCCACGTACCGCTCTACCCGGCGCACTCTGGAATGCCTGCTCAGTGTGCAACAAACTTCCTGAAATCCATGATCTCTTTATCTCCAGGTAACTGTCATTCCTTGGCCTCACCGAGACCTGGCTCACGCCCTCCGACACGGCGTCCCCTGCTGCACTATCCTATGGCAGCCTCAGCCTGTCCCACACCCCCCGTCCCTCTGGCAAACACGGCGGTGGAGTTGGCATACTGCTGTCCAACTCATGCACCTTCAGCCCTATCCCCTCGCCGACATCCGTCACTGTCCCCTCCTTCGAAGCCCACTCGGTTCGAATCTTCTCCCCCTGCAACCTCCAACTAGCCATCATCTACCGCCCCCCCCGAACCCATCGCCTCCTTCCTTGACCACTTCACCACCTGGCTACTTCACTTCCTCTCCACTGACATCCCCTCCATCATCATGGGCGACTTTAATATCCCCATTGACACTCCCTGCCTAGCCGCCTTCAACCTTCTTTCCTTGACCACTTCCCTAGGACTCTCCCAATGGTCCTCCTCTCCCACCCACGAACAAGGCCACACGCTTGACCTCATCTTTACCCGCCTTTGCTCCCTCTCTAACCTCACAACCTCGGAACTCACAATGTCTGACCACCATCTCTTGACCTCCTCCGCCCTCTCCTCCCCTGCCGCACTACCCCCTCTCTGCAAACGTGATCACCCTCGCCGAAACCTAAAAGATCTTGATCTTCCTCTATTCTCTGAATCACTCCTCCCTCTCACCGACGTACCCTCCGCCGACAACATTGACATTGCCACCACCCTATACAACACCACCATGACGAACACTCTCGACCTAGCCGCCCCCCTCACTCTCCATGCTCCACGCATTAACAGGCAACCCTGGCACACCACCCTCACTAAAAACCTGAGACGGGCATCCAGGGTCGCCGAGAGGAGATGGAAAAAGTCCCACACCCCCGAGCACTTTGCTCTGTTCAAGCAATCCATCACTGACTTCAAGACGGCACTTGCTACCGCCAAGCAAGTGTTCTTCTCATCCCTTATAACCTCTCTGTCCCGCAACCCCAAACAGCTCTTCAAAACTTTCAACTCCTTACTTCGCCCGCCTGCTCCTCCCCCTTCTCCCCTCATCTCTGCTGAAGACTTTACGACCTTCTTCAAGGAGAAGATCGACAAGATCAGAAACAGCTTCGGTCCACTATCCCCACAACTCTCCTTCCCACCTACACTGCCCTCCTCGTCCATCAGCCACTTCCCCCCCATAACTGAAAACCAACTCTCCTCCCTCCTGTCAAAATCACACCTCACCACCAGCGCCCATGACCCGCTCCCATACCACCTCATTCCGAACCACACCTCCATTTTCATCCCAGCCCTCACCCACCTCTTTAACCTTTCACTTAGCACTGGTGCCTTCCCCTCGGCCTTCAAACACACCCTAATCACACCCATCCTAAAAAAAACCTCACTTGAGCCTACCTCTGTCTCTAACTATCGCCCCATATCTCTTCTCCCATTCGCCTCTAAGCTACTTGAACAGCACGTCCACTCCAAACTGTCCTCCCACCTCTCCTCATGCTCCCACTTCGACCGCCTACAGTCCGGTTTCCGACCCCTCCATTCCACCGAAACAGCCCTGACCAAAGTCACCAACGACCTACTGACCGCCAAGAACAAACACCACTACTCCATCCTCCTCCTCCTTGACCTGTCTGCCGCCTTTGACATGGTTGACCACTCCCTTCTTCTCCGGATCCTGGAATCCCTCGGCATCACCCACCTTGCCCTCTCCTGGATCTCCTCATACCTAGCGGACCGGACCTTCAGCGTCTCCCACTCCCACACCTCCTCCTCACCCTACCCCCTTATTGTCGGAGTCCCCCAAGGTTCGGTCCTGGAACCCCTACTTTTCTCCATATACACTCTCGGCCTAGGGCAACTCATTGAGTCCCACGGCCTCAAGTACCACCTCTACGCCGACGACACCCAAATCTACCTGTCCGGCCCTGACATCACCTCCCTACTCTCCAAAATCCCAGAATGCCTTTCCGCCATCTCATCCTTATTCTTTGCTCGCTTCCTTAAACTCAACATGGACAAAACTGAATTCATAGTCTTCTCCCCAAGAAATTCCACCCCACCACCCAACCTATCCATCTGCATCAACGACTGCGCCCTCTCCCCAGTCCCCCAAGCCAAGTGCCTCAGGGTAATCCTTCAAACGTGAGATAAATGCGCATAGGGTCTTATCCTTTTTTTAAAGGTTATATCGGTGTAAATTAAGAACTGCTCACCTGATTCAGTTGTGTCACCCACAACCAGTATAATCGCCTGTAAGATGGCTTATAAGATGGCTGCTGCAGCGCCGCACCTTCACGATAAACGTGGAAACAGGAATGCTGTAATAGGAACAAATGCCGAAATGCCCGCGCTGCCAAACAGGAATCACCAGGATCTCCTGGTGATTCCTGTTTGGCAGCACGGGCATTTCGGCATTTGTTCCTATTACAGCATCGGGGTAATCCTTGACTCCTCCCTATCCTTCAAGCCCCACATCAAGGCCCTCACCACATCCCTCTGGCTCCAGCTCAAGAACATCTCGCGGATCTGCTCCTTCCTCACCCACGACACCGCTAAAACACTCATTCATGCTCTTATCATCTCCCGCCTTGACTACTGCAATCTCCTTCTCAATGGCCTCCCGGCTAACTCCCTCACAACTCTCCAGTCTATCCTCAACTCCGCTGCCCGACTAATCTACCTGTCCTCCCGCTACTCCCCTGTCTCCCCCCTCTGCCAAGCCCTCCACTGGCTCCCCGTCTCCAAGAGATCCTAATTCAAAACACTAACCATGGCGTACAAAGCCATACACAACCTGACCCCACCATACATCTCCGACGTGGCCTCCCGATACCTACCCTCACGCAACCTACACTCCTCCTAAGAACTCCTCCTCTGCTCCCCCCTCATCACCTCTTCGCACAACCGAGTCCAGGACTTCTCCCGGGCATCTGTCTTACTCTGGAACTCCCTGCCCGAACACATCAAACACTCTCCTACCCTGAGTAGCTTCAAGTGTCACCTGAAGACTCACCTATTCCGTCAAGCCTACAACCTGCCATGAGACCCAGGCGACCGCCCCATACCTGACATTCCCCCATCCTACTGTATCCTAACCCTCCCCTCATAGACTGTGAGCCCTCGTGGACAGGGTCCCTGCCCCTCCTGTACCTGTACGTCCTGATCACCTAGACTTAGTGTACTTGTCTCCCTTATCCTCATGTAAAGCGCCATGGAACCTAATGGCGCTATATAAATAAATAATAATAATAATAATAATTATTACACTGCATACATTTCCAACATTAAGGAGATAAGACCCATTGTGCCCTTTTCTATCCTATTATAGGTATCCGCAGGAGTAACAGACGTTAAAGTGTATGGTGTTTGTGAAACACTGGAATGCATTGAATAAACTGTACATGGTTGATGCTGTTATTCAATAAACCTGAAATGGTCTTATTTAAATGAAGAGACTGTTGCTGTGTATTGGTTTTGTGCTGCCAAGCGAGGGTAACCCGACCCGCTCCGTGGTCGCTACGTCACAATATATATTATCATATGTAATACAAAATTACTTTGACGGACCCTAGAGTTTTCTATATTTCAGATTGCCGCAGGTAATAGGGGTGGAGGATATGGCTGAGCCTTGCACTAGATCATCCGTCGCTTACCAATGCAAAAGATGTTGGAAAAAGGAAAAAGAAAAGAGTGAAAAAAGGAAAAAAGAAAAAAACCTTTGTAAATGGAGATTTATTTTTAAGATATATTGTTAGCATTGTGCAACCTTGATCGTATGTCTGTGTATAGCTTAGCTGTCTCCACCACGATATGCATTGATCATAATTAGTCTTACATGCTTCAAATTATAAAAAGAAAAATTGGAAAACAAATATATTTGCGTAGAAATATGTTTTGTATGTAAAGATTATTTGTATGGTTTTGTAAGGAATATTACTTTGTTTATTTGTTTTTTTGTCACATATATTTTTTGAATATTAAATTATGCTAATTCAGAAATGATGTAATTTCCTGGTGTTTGTGTATTTAAAAGATATGTTGATTATTGGTTGACTACTGCTGTGGAATACCTGAGTGAGGCTGAAATTGTTCAGTGTGAAGAAAAAATAGAGGCAAAAACCTGATTGAAGCTGTGAGTGTAACGAGATTTCTTTATTATATGTATGGATATACATATACAAGCACCACACGTACTGGGAAGAGGGTGGATCACCTGTTCGATCATTGCTGGACTGCAATGCTGCCATATCACGCAGTCCAATGTGCTCAACAAATTCGGGCAGACTGCTGGACTCTCAGACAGCGTAACACAGCAGCATAGCAGTCCAAAATTCTTATGATATTCCAGTAGTTTTGCTGGGTCATGCAGATTGTCGGACTACTGAACTGCCGGAGAGCACAGACCTGGCAGCAGAGCAGTCCTACAGTTAAAAGTTTCTCCAGCAATTCTGTCAGGTCACACGGATTTATGGGTTGTTGGAGAGCGCATTTAGTCAATCCTCATGACCAGGTTGAATTGCTTGAGCACGCTGGACTGCCAGACTGCATGACATGATAACAGAGCAGTCCAACAATGAATTCACCTATAGTCACATGTGGTACTGTAAGAACTGCCAGCTGTGAACTCAGGTGACCTCACTATGGGCTTCTGTTTTTTTGGTTAGAACAAGTCAATAGCCATGGAAATTTACAGCCCAACAATAAAATAACACGACTGTCTTTTTAACAGCTTTATCTGCACTGGTTATCAAAAATAGGGACCACATGTCTTTTTTTTTATTTTTTATTTATTAGTATTTTTATTTCTTTTTTATTCACAAATAATAATTTTAAAAAATCACAGGAGGCCCACAGTAAACGAGATATGTATTTGTAGGGATAATTATATATTTGCAGTAGTAAGGTAACATTGATTCCTCCGCACATTTACACAAAGAGGCATAACGTTTACTTATCTTGATTACAAGAACTGAGAACCAAGGGAGGTTTCCATGAGAATACAGAGGGTGACACTTCTGTGAGCGTCAAAAGACTGAACCAAATAGTCAGGGTGCGTGCACCCGATCAGTGTACGCAGCGTTTTGGATATAGGCATAGTGGATGGGATTTCAAGAAATGTCATCCTCACTATGTTTAACTTGACCGCAGCGATCTTTTAGCTGCGGTGTGGGTTGCCGGCATTCCACTCCTCCGCAGCATGTTCGTTTCATGCTGCGGAGTCGGAAGCGGCTCCCATCGGGTGACTGCAGGGAGATGCCACCCTCCACCCACCGCACATGGTGAGTACAGGGTGGCTGCAGTCTATATATATATATATATACATATATATCTTTTTGCCCCAATATAATTGATTATTTCTTGATATATTCATAATTATATAGATATAGAGATATAGATATACATATATAGATATATAGATATAGATTAATATATTAGTACATATATATATATATTGTATATTAATATATATATATATATATATATATATATATACATATATATCTTTTTGGCCCAATATAATTGATTATTTCTTGATATATTCATAATTATATATATATAGAGATATAGATATACATATATAGATATACAGATATAGATTAATATATATATATATATATAGATGCCATATTATATATATGTATATGATTACTATATATATACATATATATATTCTATATTAATATATATATATATATATATATATATATATATATATATATTTCTAATTATATATATATAATATATAATTAGATATATATATAGATATATATATATATATATAGAGAGAGAGATTAATATACAATATATATATATATATAGATTAATATACAATATATATATATATATATATATATATATTAATTATATACATATCTATATATCTATATATATATCTATATATCTAGATATCTATATATATGCAGCCCATATGTCCGCCATCAGAATACTCACCCCGCCGTCATTTCACTTGCGGCGCGGTTAAGGATTACCGCAATCGCGCCGCATTGCGAGTCGCTGGCTGAGTGCGAGTACTTGCGGCGCGGTTGCGGTAATCCCCATAAGGATTACCGCAACCGCGCCGCATTGCGAGTCGCTGGCTAAGTGCGAGCACTTGTGGCGCGGTTGCGGTAATCCCCATAAGGATTACCGCAACCGCGCTGCATTGCGAGTCGCTGGCTAAGTGCGAGCACTTGCGGCGCGATTGCGGTAATCCCCATAAGGATTACCGCAACCGCGCCGCATTGCGAGTCGCTGGCTGAGTGCGAGTACTTGCGGCGCGGTTGCGGTAATCCCCATACAAAGTATAGGGGGACCTGCGGCAGGTGCGGCAAGTGCGGTTTGGTAATAATGTCTTTAATATGCCATTTTATAGTGTTTTCTATAACTTTTCCTCACACATTATTCCTGCCTTGGTGATCCTGTGGGACGGACGTCGGAAAACCTGTGCTGGAACCTCATCCCTACAATATCAGCTAAAGATATCTTTTTGGGCCAATATAATCGATTATTTATTGATATATTCATAACTATATATATACTAGCTGGGTGCCCGATGCAGATGCATCGGGATTCTAGAAGAGCGAGTCTCTGACTCGCAATGGCCGCTTCGCGGCCAATGCTTCGCGCTGCTAAGGCGACTCGCCATGCCCGCTGCGCGGGCATAGCGAGTCGCCTTAGAACTGCTCGCAATGGCCGCTGCGCGGCCAATGCTTCGGTCGTATCCACATGACCACGCTGACTCGCAGCGAGAGCGGTCTCAAAAGGGGCAAAAAACCCATTTGTGATTATATAATAGATATATATAGAGATATATAGATATATAGATATAGATTTATATATATATATATATATATATATATATACTAGTTGTACCTGGCTGGCAAAGAAAATTGTGATGAAGCCAGATGCCGTTTTTTCATGCCAGCCAGGTACACCTATGTAGTAGGGGTTGGATGGCAGCCCACAGCTGTCTAGGTCTACCTGGCTGGCAAGAAAAAAAACGGCGTGCGGCTTCGCCACATTTTTCTTTGCCAGCCAGGTACAACTAGGCAGCAGGGAGCTGCCATCCACCCCCAACTACCTAGGTGTACCTGGCTGGCAAGAAAAAAAACGGCGTGGGTCTTCGCCGCATTTTTCTTTGCCAGCCAGGTACAACTAGGCAGCTGAGGGCTGGAATCCCCAGCGTAGGGAGGCCCAAGCGTTCTGGGCCACCCCCGCTGAGAATTGCAGCTCGCAGTCGCCCCAGAATATTGCGCTTTTATAGAAGCGCAATATTCTGGAGCTGTACCCAGCTCTTCCAGCTGCCCTGTGGCGGTGGCAGACTGGGTAATAAGGGGTTAATGCCACCTTTATTTTAGCAGCTGGCACTAAGCCCGAGATTTATAATGTCGCGCCAATGTTAGACACGGCCATTATGAATCTCTATTTATTAGTAAAGAAGACACAACACCGAGAAAAATTTTTTTATTACAACAAAAAACACAAACACGTATTTTGACTCCATCTTTATTACTCCCACATACCCATCCAGGATCCTGGTAGAGGTCCGTCCGTTAGTGAAGATTCCCTAAAAATTATAATTGAAGGCTCGTGCAGTGAAGCATTCATGGTCTGTGTCACCTGAGGTCGGATAAAGCAATGTGTTTCTCTGACCTCATGTGAAACTTCCCACTTCACAGCGTGACCCACATAGAGTGAGTTTTCTGTTACCGATGTGAACAGGGTGACATCAGTGTAGATCACCTGAGGTCAGGTAGAGTGACGAGGATTAACTCTGACCTCAGGTGAAGTTTACTGCGTCACCCAGGTCCCAGCGTTACACAAAACTCACAGACCCTCTCACCCTCAGTCTCTCTCTCTACAAAATATATATATATATATATATATATATATATATATATATATATATATATATATATATGTGTGTGTATATACACATATACACACACACAAGTATATATATATATATACATGCACACATATACATAGATAATGTGTATATACTGATATGTATGTCTGTATATACAGCTATGTATTTATACATATATATATATACATACATACGTGTATGTATGTGTGTATAAGAATGTGTGTGTATCTGTGTGTGTGTATATATATATATATATATATATATATATATATGTGTATTTCTGTGCATATAGATATATATACATGTGTATATATACATATCTATAGATACAGATATATATTACTATATACACACATTATGTATATATGTGGCTAATCATATGTGTACACGTGTGTATATATTCATATGCACACATATACATATATATTTATATGTCTTAGTATCCACATATATGTATATGTATATACATTTACACACATATGCATAATATGTGTAATTTACTGTATATTTATATATATATATATATATATATATATATATATATATATATATAGATTCATCATATCTATAGATGCACCATATATATACTATATATATATATATATATATATATATATATATATAAAGTAGATGCATTATATATATATATATATATATATATATATATATATATACACACACTATATATTAGCTGCATCCACTTTATATATACAGTATATATATGACGCATCTATAGGTATTCTATATATATATATATATATATATATATATATATATATATAATCTATCTAACCATATATAACACATATATATATGTGTATATATAGTTACATACATATATATATATATATATATATATAATATATGCACACACACACACACAAAAAATAATATATATATATATATAGTTAGAGTATATTTATATTTGCATGTATATGTGCACATACATAGATTATGTATACATATATATATATATGTATGTGCACATATACATGCAAATATAAATATACTCTAACACTATATCTATATATTATTTTTTTTGTGTGTGTGTGCTTATATTTTATATATATATATATATATATATATATGTGCACACACACACATATATATATATATACACATGCACACACACATATATATAATCTAACTATATATATGTGCATCTATATATATATATATATATAGATGAACATATGAAATGTGCCTAATCAAAGTGAATATATATATACTAGCTGTAAGCCCGATGCAAATGCATCGGGTGTCTAGAATCTTTTTATATTTGACTTGCGGCAGGTGCGGCGGCTGAGGTAGCGACTCGCAATGGCCTCGCGGCCATTGCTCGCGCTACACAGCGACTCGCAATGGATCCCCATACAAAGTATAGGGGGACTTGCGGCAGGTGCGGCGGCTGAGGTAGCGACTCGCAATGGCCTCACGGCCATTGCTCGCGCTACACAGCGACTCGCAATGAATCCCCATTGAAAGTATAGTGGGACTTGCGGCAGGTGCGGCAGCTGAGGTAGCGACTCGCAATGGCCTCGCGGCCATTGCTCGCGCTACCTCAGCGGTAAATCGCTAACTTTGTGGCCGAGCCTCTGGTTCTATTTTCGGCCAGCGACTCGCAATGGCCGCTTCGCGGCCATTGCTCGCGCGTGGTGATGTCACAGCGTGACATATCCACGGCGTTTTCTGGGTCCGACACGAAAATGCCTACGGCAATTATATAGTAGATATATACACATGCCATATTATATATAATTATATATATATAATATATATATATATATATCATATATATATATATATATATATATATATATATATATATATACACATTATAATAAATTGGAATATATAATATACATAATTTAGTTAAATTAATAATATATATAATATATTTTTTTGATATATTTTTAGGATATTATTTATATATAAAAATATATTGTATATATTGGTATTAAATAGATTATTGATCTATATGATACACAATTATATAAATCTTTTTCAGCCTTATATTAAATTTTTGTCAGAAATTATGTCAGTGGCTGAATATTTAATCTATATTATCTTTTTAAAATTCTTTGAACATCGATTACTCATCTATATGTAAATAATGCTCCTTACTTTATTAACTTCTTTGGTGACTTATTTTGAATTTATTTTTGTTCTTGCCTTTGAGACATTTCATAATACCTTTTTTTCAGGAATTTGTGGGAAAAAAAATTGCAACTTCTGCAAGTTCCGCATAATGCCTCACGTGCGCCATAAATGTGGCATTCCAATGTATTTTTCCTTTTAACTTGCGGTAATTTGCGGAACTTGCAGCGCGGTTGCGGTTTGTGCCATGCAAAGTATAGGTGTACTTGCGCCAAGTGCAGTTTTGTGCAAAAACGGCCGCACCTGCCGCAAGTGCAAAACCGAAATTGCCGCAACTGCCGCAAGTAAGTCTATACTTTGCATGGCAAAAAACGCAACCGCGCCGTAACTGTAACGGTAATGCGGCAAACGTGGCAGATGCGTTTTTTTTACCGCATCTCCTCCGAATTACGAAAAACGCTGATGTTATTTTTTTTATATATTTTTATGATATAATTTATATATATAAATATATTGTATATCATAAAAAAAAACAATATAAATATTAATACTTTGACTATATTGGTATGCAGAATGTATATTCATTGCTTCCTTAAATAATATACTGTAGCTATTATTGCATACATTTTTCTGTACTGTGCTCAATATGAGCTCTGAGAAACAGAAAAGCTCTGTTAGAGCTAGAAATGCTGCACGCCAGCGCAAGAAGCGTGCGCAGGAAGATCCGGAAACAAGATGTCTCCGTTTGCTTAAGCTCAAGGAGGATATGAATAAAAGAATTGCAAAGGAGTCTGCTGAAGAAAGAAGCAGTCGGTTGGCCAAAAAAGCGGAGGTGGAACGCAAAAGACGCACAAAACAACAGGTGAAGGTGCAAGGAGAACCATCTATCTCTGATATGGCGTCCATATCTGTGTCTCAAACACTTTCTGAAACTCAACTGCCTACAACATCTGGCCGCAAACAACAACAGGTGAAGGTGCAAGGAGAAGCATCTACCTCTGATATGGCGTCCATATCTGTGTCACCAACACTTTCTGAAACTCAACTGCCTACAACATCTGCCCGCAAACAACAAAAGGTGAAGGTGCAAGGAGAACCATCTACTTCTGATATGGCGTCCATATCTGTGTCTCCAACACTTTGTGAAACTGAACTGCCTTCAACATCTGGCACAAGTAAAGTGAAGGGCAAAAGTTCTTCTAAAACAAGAACAGAAAACACTGCTTCTGCCATCACAAGACAGAAATTGGCTAAAGTCAAACGTTTACAAATTATGTCACCTACCTCAAAACAACGCCATTTGGCCCATTTGGCTGACTCACAGCGTCAACTACGCAAAAAAAAAAATGCTCAGTAAGAAGTCTCCAGTCACTACTTCTTTTCTTGAATGTGTTGACAGTTCTACACAGCCACGCCTTATTTATGTAGGCATCTACAAAAAAGGTCATCTGTTGCTCACTTCACCTACGTCATCAATCCCTATTGGCTTTACTGATGACGATACCGGTATTTTAGAACATACCTGTGGGCCCATGAATGTGTTATGTGAACATTGTCAAGCACAACATTTTGAAGCTGAAAGGCCATCTGATGGACAGTTCTCTCTTTGTTGTCACAAGGGCAAAGTTAAGGTACCATTACCTCAGTACCCTGAGCTCTTCACTACTTTACTCAAAGGAGACAGCCCATATAGTAAAAATCTCATGGAGAATATCAGGAGCATTAATAGTTCCTTTGCATTTGCTTCCATGGGTGCAAGTGTTTCTCAACCACCTGGACATGGTCCTTACTGTTTCCGGATTCACGGCCAAATTTACCATAGAACTGGAACTCTCCACCCCGCTGAAGGTCAAGTTCCAGCATATGCACAGCTGTATATTTTGGATAGTGCTACTGCTAATGAACAAAGCCTACAGTCTCCAGAAAATCTCAAATGTAATCCAGCCTTGATGAGAATTATTGCTGAGCAATTGGAAGGTATTAATCCCTTTGTTTCAGCCTACAAAATGTTACGGCAAGTGGAGGAAGAAGAAGAACACAAAGCATTGGAACATGGCACAAACATGCCTAATATCATCATGGCAATTAAACAAGACAGACAGCAAGACCCAAGACGGTATAACAACCCTACTGTCCATGAAGTCGCAGTCATCTTTGAAAATGCTGATGGAGAGCCACCATTTAATAGAGACATTTTAATACATTTAAAACCAGACCCAAATAATTCGTTGGCCCCCAAAACACAGCAAATAAGCATTTTACACAGTAATTTGGATGCATTACTGTATCCATTGTTTTTCCCTCATGGAGAGCAAGGGTGGCATGAAGCACTCAAGCAGCAAGGCCAACATCCTCGCAGGGTGACACAACTGCAGTATTACTGTTATTTGCTGTCAGTACGGACAGAATTCAATCCTGTCCTTAATGGAGGTAAATTAACACAGCAGTACTTGGTGGATGCCTATGTTAAGATCGAGGCCAATCGTTTAAATTTTATACGCCAACACCAGAAGGATTTGAAGGTGGAGGATTATTGTCTCCTTCAAGAACATTTGCAGAGAAAATCCGTAGAAAAAGGAATCCCCATTGGCAAGACGGTAATTTTACCATCTTCCTTTGAGGGAAG
Source organism: Allobates femoralis (assembly GCA_033576535.1). NCBI lineage: Eukaryota > Metazoa > Chordata > Amphibia > Anura > Aromobatidae > Allobates > Allobates femoralis. The sequence continues at coordinate 378,636,262 of JARQOC010000001.1, forward strand.
TCCACGAAACATGCAGCAGAGGTATCAAGATGCCATGGCAATTGTAACTAAATTTGGAAGACCAGATCTTTTTATAACGATGACCTGTAATCCAAAATGGAGTGAAATTGCAACCAATTTACAACCATGGCAGCGTGCTGAACATCGCCCGGATTTAGTGGCCCATGTATTCAGGATTAAACTTGAAGCCCTTTTGAAAGATATTAATTCTGGATTATTTGGTAAGGTTTGTGCTATGGTTCATGTGATAGAATTTCAAAAGCGAGGCCTACCACATGCTCACATTCTAATTATTCTGGATGCCAACTCAAAACTAAGAACTGAGGTGGAAGTGGACAATACTGTTTGGGCTGAAATTCCTGATCCATCACATTACCCTGTACTCCATCAAATTGTCATGCAACACATGATCCATGGCCCCTGTGGACAACACAATCCCAATTCTCCATGTATGGAGAATGGAAAGTGTAAAAAAGCTTTTCCCAAAAAGTTTCAAACAAAAACTGTTATACCTGAGGATGCATATCCAAGTTATCAAAGAAACGAGGGACCTTCTTTTCCACACCATTCCAAGATGATTGATAATTCTTGGGTGGTTCCATATAATCCTTTCCTTCTATTAAAATATAAGTGCCATATCAATGTGGAAGTATGTGCTTCCATTCAGAGCGTAAAATACCTCTTCAAATATGTGTACAAAGGTCATGACAAAGCCAATGTGGAAATTTGTGAAACCAACATCAGACACGATGAAACTCATAAATTCATGGATTCAAGATATGTCAGTGCACCAGAGGCAGCTTGGCGAATCTTTGCTTTCCAAATGCATAGACAATCTCACAGCATTATTCGTCTGGCAGTACATCTGCCTCATTCACAATCACTTTTTTTTCACGAGGGTGATTCTGCGGACAACATCACTTATTTAATGGACAGACAATCAACACTCATGGCCTACTTTGACCTCAATGAGAATGATCCCAATGCTCGGGAATACTTATATCGTCAAATTCCTGAGCATTATGTTTGGAAAGAAGGTGCATGGGAAGTTAGAAGGAGAGGAGGTGCTTCAGTCATTGGTAGACTCTACACTGTTAGTATTCAAGAACAAGAATGGTACTATTTAAGGCTGTTGTTACTCCATGTTAAAGGAGCTACAAGTTTTGACAACCTTAAGACTGTTAAAGAAGTCACATACCCAACTTTTAAAGAGGCCGCATTAGCCCTTGGATTGCTCTTCGATGACACTGTTTGGAGAAAAACTTTATTGGATGCCTGTGTTCTCAATATGCCTGCACAGCTCCGTGACATGTTTGCATATATATGTGTCTTTGGTCCTCCTAATCATCCCCTGGAGTTGTGGCAAGAATTTAAACAACACTTCGTTCAAGATTACTGCCATGCCTACCACCCTGACACTGATGATTGTGAGCATTGTGAAGGATACGCCATGACTGATGTTGAACATGTTTTAAAATTTCATGCTAAACATTTTAATGATTTTAATCTGCCACGCCCAAAAAGAAAACCACACATTCGTCCTCAATACAACAAAGAAGAAGAGTTAGTAAGAGCACGTGAAATGAAAGTTACTTTAAATGATCAACAACGTTTGGCCTATACTGCAATCCATAAGGCTTTAGAGGATACAAGTGATAAGCCAAAGTGCTTTTTCCTTGACGGTCCCGGTGGAAGTGGAAAAACATATCTCTATCATCTATTGATTCATGAACTGAGAGGAGAAGGAGAAGTTGTCTCACTTGCAGCCAGTACAGGGATTGCTGCAAATCTATTGCAAGGAGGAAGAACTATCCATTCACTGTATGGCATACCAATACCAATTAATGAGACATCCGTTTCAAGAATCAAAAATGATACTGATGCGGCCCAACATTTGAAGACTACCAAACTCTTCATCATCGATGAGTCTACTATGTTGTCAAAATACGCTTTGCATGTAATTGATCAATTATTACGGGATGTCATGACAACTGATGTCTCCAAGAAAAATAAATTACCCTTTGGAGGAAAAGTCATTGTTCTGGGAGGAGACTTTCGGCAGTGTCTTCCTATCATCTCTCATGGAACAAGGACAGACATCGTAGAGAGCTGCATTAAATATTCACGACAATGGCAGCTTTTCAATCAATTGCCGCTCATTAACAACATGCGCTCCATTGATTCTGATTATAGCAATTGGTTAATTCAATTGGGAAATGGAGAATTGTCCAATGATTACAACCTTGGTGATGATGTCATTGAGATCCCGCAAGACATGATCTGCACTGGCTCTTTAATCTTGGATATATTTGGTGAAAACATTGTCATTGATGTGAATAATGACGAAAGTATTCAGAATGCTGCATCACATGCCATTCTTTGTCCCAAAAATGACGCTGTGGATTTGATTAATTCAAAAGTTATGGATTGTATTCCTGGAGAATACATTGAATATATGAGCCACGATTCCATTGATCCAGATGAGACGGAAAATACCGAACAATATCCCGTGGAATTTCTGAATTCTCTAACCCCAACAGGAATGCCTTCTCATCTCCTGAAATTAAAAGTTGGTACAATTATAATGCTTTTGCGTAATTTTAACAGCAGAAAAGGACTTTGCAACGGGACTCGCATGATTATTATTGCTTTGTTTGACAACTTGATACAAGCAAAAGTAATTTCAGGCTCGGATGAAGGAAATGTAGTCTTCATTCCAAGAATTGATCTCTGTCCATCAGAGACTGGATTGCCTTTCAAACTAAGACGTCGGCAATTTCCCGTGAAGCCTGCCTTTGCCATGACCATAAATAAATCCCAAGGCCAAACATTGGAGAAAGTGGGGATTTATTTGCCAGAACCTGTTTTTGGTCATGGACAATTATATGTGGCTTTCTCACGTGTGAAGAGACGATGCAATGTGAAGGTGAAAGTGGTGGATTCATGCATTCAAGGCAAATTGGTGCCTAACAGTGACAAAGTCTTCACCAAAAATATTGTCTATCGGAATATTTTGGGATGAACTTTTGCCTATTTTATTTTTTTACCTTTTCTATTTAAAAAAAAAAAAAAAAATTAGTTTAGTCTTTTCATTTTCAGTTTTTCATGTGCATAGTTTATACAATATTGGTGGAAAAAGACATTACAGATTTCATTGGAGATGTGTATCATTCTGATTTTCTAACAGGGTGATAGAAACCACTATTTAAAGCTCCAGTACTCTACGTGCTGAGAGATTTGATTCTTATTCTTTAAAGGGAGACGTTTTTGTGAACAGCTAAGAGACGGGTGGGACGGCTGTTCACACACATCTCATTAGCAAGGTGTGTTCCACATGTTTAGATAGATAGGGACAAACATAAATTATTAATTAGATTCTACCACGACATTTTTCGTAGATTTTTTCACTTTGTTGAGGAATATACTAAATGATAATAATTGATCATGAAGGACTCACCAACAACATACTTGCTGTAATTTTCATAATTGCATATATGTAATTTGTACTTAACTTGCGGTTTGTGCAGACAACATAGTTGCGGCAGTGTCATCCACATCAACTGCAGTCACCTGTGGTTACTTAATGGATGCATCCTATGCACCTGCTGAAGCTATGTTAACGCCATTTACCGTAAGTTAACTACAAGTTTTTTTGTTATTGCATGAATATTGCTGCAAGTCTGTAGCTGGTAACTCCTTCGGTATCAATTTACAAAATTTTATTATTTACATCACAATCCTCAAAAAATCTAAGAAAAATCCAGCTATAAAAAATATAGAAATTATATCAATTCGGATTTAGTTAGAGTAGGTCCCACCAGGCGTAAGGGCATCTTGATGGGATTGGTGGGCTGACACAAACTGGCTGATACACACATTAGTACTGTTAATTCATCAATTCAAACGATTGACATATTAAGAAGTATTGCTACTTTGTGTTCTAAGACCCTTACAACATAATAGTTCAATTTTCCTTAAATGATATCAACCATACAGATATATGTAGTTGGTGTAAAGATGTCATTGGAATAATTGGATTATTATTTGAAAATCTTAAAAAAAATTTAAAAATATTCTTGACACCCAATGCATTTGCATCGGGCTCACAGCTAGTCCCTATTTAATAAATATCCTAAATTTAAAAACAAATTCTATTTGTATTTAATTGATTCTGTCATATCTAGATGTACTATTCATGCCACATGTTGGTTGTCTTATACAACTGGAACCTCTAACAATAGTTATCAAAGCAAGCATCAATGGCTATTAATGTTATTTAAAAGGAATTTGTCACCAGGTTTTTTCCACCTAATGTAAGGGCAGCATAATTTAGGGCAATGAAGCTGATTCCAGTGATATATAATTTACTGAGCTCCTTGCTATCATTTTGATAAAATCACAGATTTTTTTTCTTCTGCAGATTATCTGGCTCTCTAAATGTTGAGCTCTGTATAACACCACCCACATCACCGAATGGCGGCTTTTTGACCATGTACAGTGTAAACAGAAAGCTGCCTATCAGTGGTGGGGGCAGGATCATACAGAGCAAATGAATATGAAGTAATGGATGGCAGTGGGTTTACTAGTCCTGCAAATATATTCTCCTGCTGAGGTTTTTTTAATCAAAACTACACTAAGCAGTCCAGTAAGTGATAAATTGCTGAAATCAGGCTTTGTGCTCCGACATCATACTGCTGTCAGAAAATGTGGCAAGACGCCCTTTAACTTGGTCCAATTAAAATTGTACTTTTTATAATTTTGATAAATTAAGTCCTTTATTCTATGTAAGTTTCACCTCAATGTTGAAAGAAAAATAACAATAAAGCAGTCTTTATGATTCTTTAGATGGCTATTACGCTATGGAAAAAGCTTAACCCGTCTCCTTTGGACTGTAAGTCCCTGCCAAAAATTAATTCTCTTCAAGTTGCTTTAACCAAACAATAACAAAAGTCTGTAATTAAATAGAGATTATCAAAGTGACTGGTCAATACATTGTAGAAGTGAGTGTTAACAAATATGAAATCTTTATATCTTTAAGATATACTAATAGAGCTAATTATAGACCTAACTGGAAAGCATGGCATACATTTTGTTATTTGTAAATAAGTTCATACTTAATTACATATACTGAAAATTATTTCTGGTACTTATGGTCTGTAATGAGGGTTATCATCATCCTTTTAATAACTTTTGTAGTTAAAATAGAGAATTTTATGTAAATAAAATCAACTTTGCAAGTCAAAGACTATTAAAGTATCGACTATGTTCTCTGGTATTTTATTATGCATTATTTATATAGCACCAGCATTGACTATATTGCACCAACATATTCCACATCACTTTAAAGAAATTAAAATCACTGTCCTCATTGGGGCTCACAATCTATACTATCTTTCAGTATATCTTTGGGTTTCCTATCGGTATTTGGGTCTTCTCCCAAACTCCAAACAAACATAGGGAGAAAATACAATCTCCTTGCAGATTTCGTCCTTTGTCGGATTTGAACCCAAGACTCCAACCCTGCAAAGCAACAGTGCTAACAGCTATGCCATCGTGCTGTCAAATAGAATGATTTTAATGCTATTGTTTATAGCCCATACATTACTAAATATGCCTTATTCCAAGCCAGTTTCAGTGTCACTGTGCTTCTCTGATGCAGCATAGGCAAAACCCCCATTAAAGAAGGGATCTGGCATCTTAGATGCACAGAGAATCCTGCATTTCATGTTATAGCCATTAAGCTCATTCCCTAGTATAATGTGTTCAGTGTTGCAGCAAACTCATTTCCTTTTATACACACACATATTTTTTGCTTGCACCTGCACAGTAAGGTGATGCCAGTCCTTTAAATTGAAACATGACTTTTTTTGACTGTACTCCCTTCCCCCGCCCAGTAGCTTCTCCCACACCTCCATCTTGCTGTAGCCCTGGTCCTGGTGCATTCCACTTCCAGCTGGTCTTTAATTGCAGAACACAGGCAACCTCATTTTAGCAATGTATACCGCATATAGTGTCAGAGTAGGACCCGGTAGGTTTGAGAGCACTTTGGCGCAGTTACCGGGCTCTTCGCAGTGACGTCAGGGATGAAGCTAAGTTTCTCAATTCTTTTATTCGAGTACAGTATTTACTGAGTTCCTTTATCACACATGCATTTCGTAGCTGCACAGACAATCCTGCATTTCATGTATCAGCCATTTAGCTCATTCCTTAAGCATATTGTGTTTAGTGTTGCAGCAAACTTATTCCCTTAAGTGCATACACATATTTTTTTGCTTTCACCTGCACAGTAAGGTGATGCCAGTCCATTAAGGCTACATTTAGACTGATCATTTTTTGATCCATTCTTTTCAGTGCACTGCAGAGAATGGATCACTCAAATGACATCCCAGCAAAGTCTATGGGTTTTCATTTTTGCCATTCAGACTGTGCTCTTTTAAAATGATACATTTTTTCCCCTAGGAGAGCTCCGGTCTTGAAAAGTGCATGTCAATTTCTGTTGCGTTTTTCTCCAGCATGTTTCCCACAGGAGACCTTAAAAATGGGGAAAAAATGCAGGGGTCAAAAACGGATCAAAAAACGCATCCAAACACGGATCCATTTTTTTAACCATTCAAAAAAAAGGACTAGTTTTTCTGCAGACTTTACAACAAAAATGCACGTCAAAAAAGAGAAAACAAATGCACAGTCTGAATGTAGCCTAAGACTAGGGCCACATTAACGTTGTGGCCTCCATTATGACGGATCCACCATAGCCCAGCATAATACAGCTTTACAATAGTGTAATGCTGCCTTAACACTGCCATAGAGTAATATTGGCTAGAGGATCCACAACGTATGGTAACTACTTGCAGCGTTCAGGTGTCCGGTACAAAATAATGTGAGATTTACAATGCAGGCAGTTTTGTGCCCGCATTAAAATATGTTGTGGATCCGCTAGCCCATGTAACTCTACGGCAGCGTTAAGGCAGCGTTACACTACTCTAACGCTGCATTAATGCTGCGTTATGCAGGGCAATGGCAGAACAGATCCATCATGACGGAGGCCACAGCGCTAATGCTATATGCACACGTTCAGGATTTGCAGCAGAATTTTCTACTGCAAATTCTGATGTGTTGGCAGTAAGGACACTGCATAAAATATGAGTTTTTTACTTGCGTTTTTGTTGTATATTTTTCCCTTTCATTAGTATGGGTGAAATATGCTGCCAAAAAGCTGCAAGAATTTACATCTGCAGATTTGAATCTGCAAGGAAAAAAATAATCAGTGTGTACAAGAGATTTAGGGAGCTCACCCCCTCTGGTTGTAGTGTTAATTGCTGTGTATTTTCAGCTATAAAAACATAACATGTTCACATAGCCATGGAATTAATTGGGGGAGAGTCACAGTATGCTGAGTGGCAGAAAGTATTGTTAATGGGTGGCTAATTGTATATTATATATAATGGGGTACATATTAGATTTAGAGGCACAGTGTGGGGTATTTTAGATTCAGGTGGTAAATGTATATCTACAAAATATGTGACCTTGTTATTTTCAGGGCCGCGTTGATCAGTTTGACAAGGCGAGTCGTGGCTGGAAGATGTGAACTTGGAAGTCTGACCAGCCACTGGGTATCAATATTTATTCTGTAATAACTTGGAGTAAAGCTGTTTGTTATATTCCTTAGGTCACATTTGTGTGATATGTCCATGTGCTGCCAGAGTTTTTTATTGTACGTCACACAGACTCTGTTTCATAGATCCATTCACATATCAGTGAAAATCATGGGTCTGAAGGTACCGTTACACACAGAGATAAATGTGCAGACATCGCTTGCAACTCACTGGTTGCAGTGAAATCATTGACACATTGTTCTATTTTGTTGCCGTGTACAAATGGAACAATGTGTCCATGATTTCACTGCAACCAGTAAGTTGCAAGCGATGTCTGCACAGATATCTCTGTATGTAATGGTACCTTAAGAATCAGATCTGCGAAACTTCAGGAGTGTACTATTCTGTTCCAATTATGAGGACTAGGACGCACTCAATGGGTCTGTGTGCTGTCTAAGAAAAACGTCAAGCAGCACACCGACACTGCACATGATACAGGACTGTAGCCTTATTATGTAAAGTATAGCACAGTCCAGTAGTATTTAGTGTACACACTGATATTGTAAAGTGCTGTCCTTAATTGCTTAGTTTACTCTTTATTATGTATAGCATTGCCTCTTATTAGTATTCCCTCTAGTTATGTATGGAGCTTTCCCTTGTTATATAGTGTCCTCTTTTGTTATGTATAGCACCGTCCCTTTACATAGCTCTTGTATTCTTGTTATTCTTGTTATTCACAGCCCTCTCCATCCACTATTTTGTCCTCACATTTTAGATATATAATGGTTGTTGATAGAGAAGCCTTTGCCCAGAAGTTCAGTCCATCAGCTCCTTCATTAGAAGAGAAGCGTCACCATGTTCTATCAATAGTCATTTCACTTTATATCTAACAAGAGAAGACGCTATGAAATAAATACAGGGCGCTATAAATAACAAGACAATCCACTGTGTACGAGACAATCTTTACATAACAAGAGAGGGCACTATGTAGTATATCTGTGTATATACATACATATCTGTAGTTTTGTCCTCGTAAAAGTAGGGGGGGCGGCATAATTTCTTGCACAGGGGCCTCAAGCTGTCAATGTGTGCCCCTGCACCTAAATACCTAATAATCTGCATTAACAGTTGGGATACAAAAATAAACTAGGCTAAGAAAAGGCAATAATAAAGTCTAGTACAGAAAAAATGTATCCACTACATAATCTAGGTAAAAATAGGAACACAAAGGTTATTATAATAATATGATGTAGCGATTGAGTAAAACATGTCACAAATTTATGAGACTACTACGAAAATATATGTATCAAATGAACTAGAACCTATGTGGATAAAGTATAAGGCCATAGATTGATGTTATGTATAGCAGTCAAAGGTGCAGATAGAAAGGTAACTACCTATAATAGAAAAGAACAAGAGATGAGCAAATCTTTTGAAGTTCAGTTTTGGCTTGGTTCGCCAAATGGGCTTATGTTCGCCAAATAGATGGGCGAAAAGTTTGCCGAACTTTTGAACCACATTCAAATATATAGGAGGCAAAATCAAGGGCCTATAAAACACCTTCAAAGCGATCCAAAAGCTGTCAAACACAGCTCAAACAGTTGTACAGTGGAGCCTCACTGTTTTGGCACAGACATTATTTTCCTACACTATTACTTAGCAAGTTTCATCGCCGTTGTCACCATGCTTCTGGACCGGTCATGAACCTCAGACATCTTTATGACTTCCCTAATGTTGTCTCAGGTTACATGGTATCAGGCTGCAAGGAAGCTCAATATGTGATCTGAGATAACCTCAGTAGCGTCAGCACTTATAACACTAGCTGTCTCATGAGAACCATGATATCACGCAAGATGCAGTGGACATTTCGTGAGACAGTGTGTAGAGTGGTGACATCAGAGAGTGATGTCAGGAAGTTCAGCTCGGTTCAAACTTGTGGGATAGACCCCTTTGGGACTCCTTGATTCTGACCTGCAGTAATGTTTGTGATGGCGTCGCTTGTTTCACTGTCACCAGTGTCTGCTCTCACAGAATAAGGGTGATACTTTTTGTAAATGTGACTACACCATAATATTGTAAGGCCACGTGCCCACTGTGTGTTGTTTAATGCTTCTTTTGAAGCAGAGCTTGAAAATCTGCATCAAAATCAGCATGTGTATCCTGAAGGTAGCAAAGCTTATGAGAGTTTAGAAGTGCTGTGCCAACATATTTATTTTTTACTTGCAGATTTGGTACAGATATTGGGGCAGAAAAAAGAAATCTGAACATGTGCAAGGGGAAAAAAAAGCAATGTGCACACAGTACTTGTGACGTGTCATAGACTGTGCTGGTGTCAAGATAGACATACAATTTTGATGCAGATTCAGTTGTGGTGAAAGGGCTCGAAGATTCTTGCCCCTGGCTACCTCCACAGAAACGTCTAAGGCAGGGGTGGCCAACTACAGTCCTCAAGGTCTAAAACAGTGCAAGTATTTTAAATTCTCTTATCATTTCACAGGTGCTAATTTCATCACCTGCAGAGGTGATAATTCCAGCACCTTGTGCAGTGCTAAGTAAATCCTTTTTTAAAGTTCTTGCATGTAATTGCCACTCCTAGTACCAAACATACTTTATTAATCCCTATAATTTTCAGATCTCTAGGGTTACACTGGTGCTTGTCAAAGAAATATCTTAGGATGGTTTTGAGCTCTCCCAGATTTTGGAGCCTGCTCTAATAATCACATCATGAACGGCTTCCATAATTGTCTGATGGTCATAGCAATATATCAGCATTAGTAAATTGTGCTACTCCATGTATTGACAGGCAGAGCAGTGTCCACACATGGAGGAACCCCATATTGATCCTCTAAATCTAGCAAAAAATTAATTAAGGGGGTACAAAATGACTTCTAGTTTGTAGATCATTAAAATTCTTTGCCCTCCTCCATGTGATGGAGGCACAATTTGTCAAGTACATTATTAATAATAATAATAATAATAATAATAATAATATTTAGAATATTTATTCATTTATATAGTGCTATTAATTCCATAGCACTTTACATACATCAGTAATGCTGTCCCTCTTGGGGTTCACAATCTAAATATCCTATCAGTATGTCTTTGCAATGTGGGAAGAAACCGGAGTGCCCGGAGGAAACCACACAAAACACGGGGTGAACATACAAACTCCTTGCAGATGTTGTCCTTTGTGTCCTTGGTAGGGATGAGCGAGTATGCTTGCCACTACTCGGGACTCGCACGAATATCTCGCGACACTCTTGCTATGCTCAGGGTCCACCTCCCTGCATGTTGGTGCTCTTTGCAGAGCCAGCCCGCATGCAGGGATTGGCTGACAGACACTGTAATGCCACAGCCATGTTGGTTGTACAGTGATTGGCTGGCCGCACAGCGTCATCAGGTCTTTATAAGACCTGACCGCGCTGTGCTCGTCACTCTGCTCCACAGACAGTCAGTGTAGGGAGAGCTGCTGCTGATTGAGGGACAGATTTGTGGCCTTTCAGCTAGTGTAGGCGCAGGGCTGCCAGTCTAATTACCACAACAGTCCTTCTGAGGACTAATACAGCTGTATATAGGCAGGCAGGGAGGCAGGGTATATAGCAAACTTCGTTGTGCCAGTATAGTAGCCTGCATCACATCTGGGGCTGGTGTACATGCTGGAAATCTCATCCATCCATCCCAAAACAGTGCTTTTAGGGATTAATTTAGCTCTCTATAGGCAGGAGTAGGTTTTAGCGCAAATTAGGATACGCCAAAAGACTCGTTTTTCTCGTCAGCGTTTGTGTCTGACCAGTCCACCTGCAGGGCCTTAATCTTTAATCTCAGTGTCATGCTAAAAACCAAATCTTGTCTGCATTCATCTAACATTTGTGTGCGGCAGGTGTGGGTTTTAGCGCAAATTAGGATACGCCAAAAGACTTGCTATTCTCGTCAGAGTTTGTGTCTGACTAATCTACCTGCAGGGCCTTAATCTGTAATCTCAGTTTCGTGCTACAAACCAACTCTTGTCTGCATTCATCTAACATTTGTGTGCAGCTGGAGTAGGTTTTAGCATAAATTAGGATATGCCAAAAGACTCGCTATTCTCGTCAGCGTTTGTGTCTGACTAGTCCACCTGCAGGGCCTTAATCTCTAATCTCAGTATCATGCTAAAAACCAAATCTTGTTTGCACTCATTTAGCATCTTAGTGCAACTTCATTAGGTTGCAGCATAAATTAGGATACGCCAAAAAACTCGCTATTCTCGTCAGCGTTTGTGTCTGACTAGTCCACCTGCAGGGCCTTAATCTCTAATCTCAGTGTGCTGCTAAAAACATTTCTTGGACGCCTTCATTTAGCTGTATACTGTCATCACAACATTGAAAATGCGCAAGGCCGGTGGCAAGGGACAAGGAACTGGACATGATGGTGGTCAGGCAGAGGCCGAGTTCGTGTGCAAGCTAGAATTGCACCACGACAAACGTCCACATCATCTCGCTTGACCTTCCTGTCCCAATTTCTAGGGGACCACAGCAGTACTCCACTATTAAACCAAGACCAGTGTCAACAGGTTGTTAGTTGGATAGCGGATAATGCTTCCAGTTAGTTTGGCACCACCACAAATACCCTGTCTTCCACACAGTCAACTGTCAGTAGCCGTGAGTCTGAACCGCACATTCCACACCTTGATACTCCTTCCTCCCACCATGTTTAGTGCCCAGCCCCGGACATAACTGATCCCACACTTGGACACTCTGAGTTGTTCACTTATCCATTCGTAGATTCTGGCCTCTCGCCAACTCCAGTTGAAGTGGGTCATGGGGAGATCGTATGTACCGATGCCCAAATATTTGAGCAGCCACGGTCTCACAAAGGCAACGGTGGGAACATGCCTCAACAAGAGGTGGACGATGATGAAACACAATTGCCAGAAAGTCAGGAGGAGGACCAGGGTGCGGAAGTGGAAGACGACATGGTGGATGATCCAGTAACTGACCCAACCTGGCAGGAGGACATGCAGAGCGAGGACGGCTGTGCACAGGGGGAGTTAGGCGCAGCATCTCAACAGGCCGGCAGAAGCAGGGTGGTGTCCGCAGGCATAATACAACTGTTAGGTCTTCCCGAGTCTGGCTGTTTTTTTTTTTTTTTTCCATTCTTTATTTAGATTTTTCAAAAGTAACAAAACATGGTAAAAAATATTATCTTTTCATCTTTTCATATATGTTATTGTCTATATTAGCATCCATGTCGTCTTTATGTGATATTTTATCAAAAGAAACATATTCTAAATCTACAACATATGGTTTCTCATTTTTTTTTTTTTTGCATAGTAATTTAAACGATACAGAATCTATATTGATTTTTGTAGAAATATAGGAGTATGGAAAACATGAATATTTGAAAATGTGAAAATATATAGCTGTATAACTTTGTAACTGTATAAGTTTATAACTGTATAAGTTTATAACTCCCATAAGTTAATGACTCCCAAGAGTTAATGACTCCCAAGAGTTAATGACTCCCAAGGCCGCGACCTACTGAATAGTATCTTCTCATCCAAGGAGCCTCTCACGCATCCTCAGATGATGGGCAAATGACGAATTAGGTATGTGGGGGAGGATCAATGTCGGCCATCGCGTCCCCTCCTCAATTGCCTTTGTCACCGTTTCCCACCCTGTCCCTCCACAGTTGCCATATCTTGAGTAAGGTTTCATGGGAATGTGTTTCCCAGCTAAAAAGTTCTTCCAGTCTATGCAGTTCTGAAATTTTGTTTAGCCAGTCTTTCACTGTGGGTGCGTGCTGTTGCTTCCATTTCTGAACTATTAGATGTTTTGCAGCTCCCACCATCACTGGCACTAGCCCAAGTTTTTTGGGATTCAAGTTGTCTGATGGGAGCGATAGGAGTGCCTCCGTTGCAGTTAGGTCCGATTCCATGAGATTCATTGATTTTAACATTGTATTAATTTTTGTCCAGAAATCTTTCAGTTTCTGGCATGTCCAAAATATGTGGGTCAGATTGCCTCTCGATACCCGCATCTCCAGCAATTCGGGGACTCTGTTAACCCCAAGTGATAAAGTCTCTCAGGAGTGTAATACCATCTTGAGAAGAGCTTATAAGACATCTCCTGTAGTAGTACACATCTGGAGAAGCCATGCGAATTTTGACAGAGTTTTGCTTTATCATCTTGAGATAGCGTGATACCAAGTTCAACCTCCCAAGAGTGCATGGAAATTGGAAGAGTGTTTATTGTGTTATCCAGTAGATTATTATATATTTTGGAGATGAGTTTAGGGATTGGTGGTTTCACATTCATCAGTATCTCCAGCCACTTCCACCTAGTAGGTTCCTTCAGTGGGCACCTGATTTGTTTCATATAGTGAGCCACATGTAGTTCCTGAAGGAATGTCTGTGGTTGTTTCTTAGCTTCTATTGGCCACATATTCCTACATGGAACGTCATCTCGTAGTAATCTAGAGATGGTTTTGTTTGGGAGAGTCCTCCATAGGCCGTATGGGTCCGAGAATTCACCATCTATTAGATATGGTATCATCATTATCGGGATTTTATCTAGGAACCCACATTCAGGGAAGCGCATCGGGACTAGCGTACGTCTAACAGCTAGAGTGGTGGCTAGAATCTCATCAAATCCATCACTGTCCGGAAGGCTATTTGTCCATAATAGACTATTTATCCTAGGGTGTAAAAGTTGGAGTTCAATGTGTGTTTTGCTATCTTTAGAGGCCATCTGAGTGAGTCTCAGCCATTTTGCCAAGTGTATGGCTCTGTAGTAGGAGATGAGATCCGGTAGTCCCAGACCCCCACTCCTCTTAGGAAGCATGAGAATCTTAAATGAAATCCTAGCTCTTTTGTTTTTCCACATAAAGTTTGAGATTATTCTATTTAGAGAACGAAAGAACAGGTTGGGAAGGCAAATTGGTACCATATTCATGACGTAGAATATTTTGGGAAGGATATATGATTTTATAATATTGACTCTTCCCAGCCAGGAAAGCAGCGGAAGGTCATATGTTCTCAGTACATTTTTAATATTACCAATGAGTGGAATAAAGTTCTGTGCATATAATGAGTGGGGATCATTTGTAATTTGTATGCCTAGATACTTAAGCTTATCTTTGGGCCATTTAAAGGGTGTGGAGTCCCAGAGCACTTGTACCTCGTTCCTGGAGATCGTTATGTTTAGTGCTTCTGCCTTATCCAAATTTATTTTGAAATTAGATAATTCCCCAAAAGTGTCTAGGAGGCCAAGGCGCTCTGGCACCGCCACCGACGGTTGGATATCATCAGTAACAAGTCGTCAGCGAAAGCTGCCGTCTTCACCTGAATGGATCCAATGTTAATTCCTTGTATATTATCATTTTGACGGATCGCCTGCATTAACATTTCCATAACCACCACAAACAAAGTCGGGGAGAGAGGACATCCCTGTCTGGTCCCATTGCTAATGTTAAATTTATTGGATAAAAGGCCATTCACCCTGACCCTTGCCATGGGGGAAACATATAAGCCTAAAATCGCTTCTATGAAGGGGAGGGGAAAGGCAAATTTGCTAGCACGTGATCCTTGAATTGCCAATTCACTCGGTCAAAAGCCTTCTCGACATCCGTTGAGAGGACGACAAGAGGCTTCCCCATGCGCCTAGCGTACGAGACCACTTGTAAAACTTTAGTTGAATTGTCCTTTCCCTCTCGCCCCCTCACAAATCCGGCCTGGTCAGGGTGAATAAGGTCTCCCAAGACCAAATTAATTCTGTTAGCTAAAAGTTTTGCCCATAATTTCATATCCGCGTTCAGTAATGAAATTGGTCTGTAATTGTTGCACAAGGTGCCGTCTCTCCCCTCCTTTGGAATGACAGTTATATAGGCTTCCAGGGCCTGTGGTGGTGGGATGGAGCCGATAATAAGTTATTAAATAATTGTTCTAAATATGGTATTAGTGTATCTGCAAATTTCTTATAATAGATTGCAGGGAATCTGTCAGGGCCTGGCGCCTTTCCGTTCGACGTAGATGCCAGAGTCTCCTCAACCTCCCTTCTCGTTATTTTAGCTGTAATAGTATTTGGCCTTCAGGTGTTATTTCAGGTAATTTAAGTGTGTTGAGAAAGGTTTGTATTTTGTCGTTAGCAGCAATAGGATCCGACATCAAGTCTGAAGAGTTTAAGTTATATAGGGTTTGATAGTAATGTCTGAATGCTTCTGCAATGTCTTCCGATTCTATTAGGTCTCCTCCGTCTTTCTTCCGGATTCGCCGAACATAACAGCTCTCTTTTTGTTTTTTAAGCATTTTTGTGGTCAGTTTGCTACCTTTATTACCGTGCATGTAGATCTTATGTCTACAGCGAGCAAATATTTTGGCTGTGGTAAAGTTCAGCAAATCCTTCAGTTTATTACAAAGTGACGTCAAATCTGACTGCGTCTCTTTGCTTTGTTTATTCTTATGCAGTCTCTGTATCGTGCTTATCTGATGTAACATTGGGGAGATTTCCTTCTCCTTTTGTCTCTTAACGTAGGATCCCAAGGCTATCAACTCTCCCCTCAACACCGCCTTATGTGCTTCCCAAACAATTGGAGTGACCGTGTTATTTGTTATATTTTCTCTAAAATATCTTTTCAGGGAAAAATTGATTTGGGCTAGGTGGTCGGGGTTACCCAATAGTGTTTCATTCAGTCTCCAGGACAGGGCTTTTCTGGGGAGAGTGGAAATTCAATCTCCATCATCAAGGGGGCATGGTCAGAAATCGTTATATTACCTATCGAAGTGCTGCGGATTAATTTAATTGAATTTTCTTGTAGTAGGAAATAGTCCAGTCTATGATACGTATTATGTGGGGCCGAAAAATATGTATAGTCTTTGGTTGTAGGGTGTTCTATTCTCCATGGGTCCACCAAGTGCAGGTCTCTCAACTTGTTAAGGAAGCTACCCCTTTGTTTCAATGAAGTAGAGGATTTCCCGTTTGATGCATCCATCATTGGGTGTAAAGTCAAGTTGAAGTCGCCCCTACTATTAGTATTCCCTCTGTGAATAGACGTAGCGTATCTAGAGTTTTAAGGAGCCAACTAACCTGACCCTGGTTAGGTGCATAGACGTTGGCTAGTGTAATTTTCGTGTTAGCCAATACCCCTTTAACAAAAACATATCTGCCCTCCGCGTCAGATAGGTGTTCTTTCACTTCGAATGGGCAGCCTTTTTTAAAAGCAATGCTGACTCCCTTAGACGCTGTATTGGAGCAGCTATGTATCCAAGTGGGGTAACGAGAATATGTAGTATTAGGTGTCCTTCCTTTTTTAAAGTGTGTTTCCCGGAGAAATAGAATTTGTGCTTTGTTTTTGTTTAATAAATGTAGGATCTGGCTACGTTTTGTCGGTGCATTCAAACTTTTCACATTGTAGCAGGCCACGATGACCGCTCCCCCCTTCCCTCCCTCAGTCGCAGCCATGGGAGCCATTGATTGGTATCGTCTGCATCATACATCTGTAAGAGAAAACAATCAAAATACATACTAAACTATTTACATAAAAGTGTTTCAAACTCATCTTTTGCAGAGGGGGAATATATTTCCCAATTTAAAAAGATGAGTATCCTGATAGTACCTCAAGTGGTGGTGGAAGTTTCAATGTTATAAAAGTAACACAATTAAACTAAAAGATACGTGATAAAGAAGTTTAACACAATCTGTTAACAACGTCTAACTTACTAGTTTTACCAGTGTAAATGTTCTCTGAATCTTTAAGGGTATACAAAGTAAGAATATACACAGTAAGAATTAGGGGGTGCTTTCTAGGTCGTCTCCCTCCTCAACATCACCGCTTGAATTCTATGTCCCACTCTATTTGTTTTGTACCTCATTAACTTTAAGGAACCCTGAAATAGAGTAGGAGTGAAGGAAGAAGTGAAGGGGGTATAGATAGGGCTGGATAGTCGAAAAGGAGACGAACAGTAAGTGGGGTTTTGGAGGATGAGAGAAAGGGAGGGAAACCAAGAAAAAAGATATCTCATATTGTAAATCCCTCTAAATCAGTGGACCGGCCCATTAAATGTTTGTATATTTAAGTATAGTCTAATCTGGAACCGTAAAGCTTCTTAGAAGAAGACAATCATCGTCCGTCCTTGTGCCTCCAACATAAAACCTATAAAAAAGAAAAAGAAGACAGACAAGCAGAACGTTCTTTCTGGACTCAACATCGTAGTCACATTCAGTTAGGTCTCTCTTATTCGCGTTCTTCTTGACTCGTGAAGACGATTTCTTCTTCACAGACCACTCCGTCGGTCTTGTCAATGTTGGGAAGTCCATACCCATATCAACAGGTAGCCAGGATGAAATCCTGATGGCTCAATCTGAAGTTGTTCCCATGAGTTTGACAAATCTTCTGGGGTTCTTATGGTGATTTGTCGTCCATCTTTTAAAATTCCCAACCCAAACAGAAAAAGCCATCTGAATCTAAGGCCTTTAGCAGACAAAGCATCAGTTAGTGGCTTAAGAATTCTGCGTTTTGCCAATGTAGTTGGAGAAATATCTTGGTAAATCTGTATTACTGCCTCATCATATCTTATTGGGGATTTTTCCCTTGCTCCTTTGAGTATAGCAGCGGTATAAAGGTAGTTGAGTAGTCCGCATATCACATCTCTCGGCAACTCTCCAGCTGCCGGTTTCGGTCTCAACGCCCTATGAACTCGTTCAACAACTATGGCTTTTGCTCTGTCAGAGCCCAGAATGAGTGAGAATATCTCCATGGAAACTTTGTTGAGAGCTTCTGGGGCATAAGATTCTGGTAACCCTCTCAGGCGCACATTTTTGCGTCTACTTCTGTTTTCCTGGTCTTCTATAGATAGGAAGATGGTGTTTAGATGTTTCTGGTGAACCAGGACATGGTCTTTTAGTATATGTGACGCATCTATCATATTTGTTTGATTATTCTCTAGTGTCTCTACTCTGTGTCCCATTTGTTGTAGGTCTGCACGCATGGCGTTGATCTCTCGACAGTTGTTTTGTGTTGTCTGCCAGTAATTTCCTCATGAATGAGCGAGTTAACGGTTCCTCTGTTATTGAGTCATAGTCAGATTCCTCCATGTTTAAATCAGAGTGTCCTATTGCGTGAGAAGGTTGTGCATTTTGCAATTTTGATTTTGGGTGGGACGCTGTAGAGTCTTTCCTCTTTGTTAGGTACTTATCCAATTCTCCTTGAGGGTTGTTATCTCCTGTTTTTGTGTTATGCCTCATTAAACTTTTTGCCCATCCGATTGTGTGCGTACCATTGTTATAGAAATTTCATCGGGCATGATTTGCCACCACTCAAGGTCTACAAGTCTGTTAATACATCCTGATCATTGCTGAGTTGTCTTCTGCGAGGAAAAGGGGCAGTCTGTATATCAGCAGAAGTTTAATGTCGATTGGGTGGAGAGAGGGTTAACTGAATCAACTAAACATAGTGACTTCGTCTGGACACAAGGTGGCAGTCTAGAGCCTCTTCAGATAGTAAGTTAGATATTTTCTCAGTTTGCCCACTAGGTGGCATCCTCAGTTTGCATATTGTTTGTATAATTAAATAATATTGGAGTCTCTCCCAGCTAGTTAACACTGTGTTGGACCAGTTAGGGGGCTGCAGCAGTGAGGCACAGCCAGAGTAGAGCTGCTGGATGAATGCAAAAGTCTGTGTACTGGCAGTTGTGTCTTCTGTGTTAGTGACATGCAGCTCAGAGCCAGTTTCTCACTCTGGACGGTCTATTTAGTGTGCTTTAATACAGTGTCCATATAATGTCACTGTCTGAGGAGAGGGGAAGAGAGGGGAGGTCAAGTGTGGATCTTTGCCCCCTCTGTTCACTATCTAATGTTATAGCCGTGTCTCTCTCTCTCCACCACAGACCAGGCTGACCTACTGAGCAATTGCCTGTGTCCCTTCTGTCTTGGACCACTGTATGCGGCGGTGAGCTGCTGGAGGTGACATAGGGAACCTTGTCCCCAGTGGGAACGGGTTAAACACCCAGGGAAGCGATGAGGCCGCTTGAACTCACCGGTGGCGGGCTTTGGCGGGCACTGATGGAGTTCAGCTGTCTCCAGGAGGGGAGTCGGCGGGTCTGGTTTTGGAGCTCCGACTCTCTATGGCAATCCAGGGTCCTCCCTGCGGGCCAGGTGGCAATCACTTGGTCCCGACTGTCCGTGAAGTCCGGCGCGCAGTGTCGGCGGCAGGCTCCCTCAGTACTGTACTTCCGGTGTTTCTGCAGTGTCGGCACTTCTCATCCCACCCTCGCTGCATTTCTGTCGCCTCTCATTGCCAGCGGGTGCGGGATTCACACACCCTGGTGGTGGTAACACACAAAGTCAGTGGGTCACTCCTCTGGGTCCAGGCGATCAGCCAGGCCTGCTCAGCAGCACAGCCTCATGGAGGGTGGGAGGAGGGTATCCTCGTGGGCCCCGATCAGGTCCAGCTTGTGTCCTGGGGCAAAAATGGACCCTGATCTTTAATCAGGAATAAAGTGGCTGCAAGGATGGGGTCCTGTAGATGGTATTTGCCCTGCATTTAAGGCAGAATGCCAGGGATGATGCAGCTGGTGGCAGGAGCCGCTTCATGCACGTCCTTCCTGGATCGCGGCCATCTTGGAACCTCCATCTGGCTGTTTTTTAAGGTGTCTGCAGATAATTCGAAAAAGGCCATTTGCAACACCTGCCAAGCCACCATCAGCAGGGGTAGTAAAACTAGCAGCCTGACCACCACCAGCATGATCAGGCACATTGCAGCAAAGCACCCGACTTTGTGGGATGTACAGCAGAGTCCAGGAGCAGTGTCTGCGGGTGACACCGCTTCATCTTCCACTGTTGTGCTTGCAAGCCAATCCCCTGTCCATACTGCAGGCAAAGATGTCTCCTGTCCTTCACCTGTACTTGCACAAGCAGAAATAGCACCATAATCAGCCACGTCCTTGTCCCAGCGCAGCATTTAGTTATCCATACACCAATATTTGGAACGCCGGCGCAAATACACTGCCAACGCCCCACATGCCACAGTTCTAAATGCACACATTTCGCGACTGCTTGCGCTGGAAATGTTGTCTTTTAGGCTGGTGGAACCGGAAGCATTAAGCAACCTGATGGGGGCGGCTGTCCCATGTTAATAGGTCCCCCGCTGCCACTATTTTTCCCGGTGTGCCATCCCCGCATTACACAAGAACGTGTCACAAAACATTATACGTGCCCTTAACAACGCAGTTTCAGGCAAAGTCCACCTAACCACGGACACGTGCTTGTGGGCAGTGCCGGTACATCTCGCTGACGGCACACTGGGTTAATAATCTAGAAGCCGGGACCCAGTCTGAGCTTGGGACGGAACACTTCCTTCCGACACCAAGGATTGCAGGCCCTAACTCAGTTAGGGTTTCACCCACAGTGTACAGCTCTGGCACGTTATGCTCCTCAGCCGCCTCCACTTCTTTCTCTACTTCACCCTCCACACCAGTCCCAAGCTAGAAGCACTGCAGCAGTGCCTTGGCTAAGCGGCAACAGGCTGAGCTGAAGCTAATATGCTTAGGTGACAAACCCCACAATGCTGAAGATTTGTGGACAGCTCTGAAACAGCAGGCAGATCACTGGCTCAAACCGCTGAACCTACAGCCAGGCATGGTCATGTGTGACAATGGCTAGAACCTTGTGGCGGCTCTGAGGCGAGATGACACATGTTCCATGCGTGGCCCATGTGCTCAACCTCGTGGTTCAGTGGTTTATTAAATCCTACCCGAAGCTGCTCGTCAAAGTACGCCGCCTGTATGCCCATTTTAGAAAGTCACCTACTGCTTCCGCCGGCCTTGCCGGCTTGCAGCGGCGTTTGCAGCTTCCGGCTCACAGACTGGTGTGTGATGTCCCCACACATTGGACTTCCACACTGCACATGTTGGTCAGGATTTGTGAGCAGAAGAGGGCAGTTGTTGAGTACCAGCATCAACTAGGCCGTCGGTATACGGTTCAAACTCCACACATAAGACCTCAAGAGTGGACATTGATGTCCGACATATGTACTGTCCTCCATAACTTTGAGGACTCCACCAAAATGGTGATCATTAGCGTCACCATCCCGCTTCTCTGTCTTCTAAAACGCTCTCTGCTCAAAATCAAAGATGATGCATTGCAGGCGGAACACGATGACTTGCAGCAAGAAACCGTACTGGGTGATTACACACAGCCCAGCCTCATCTCATATAGAGCTACTTTCATGTGGAATTGAAGGTACGACATGCACAACCGTCAGACCGTCGGTTCAGCGTGGATGGCCAGAGGACATGGGAGAGGAGGAGGAGGATAAGGTCAGCATGGCCAGTCATGCTGTTGGTGAGGACCCTGAAGTCTTGCCTGTTAACAGTCTGGCGCACATGGCTGACTTTATGTTACGCTGCCTGTCTCGTGACCCTTGCGTTATCAAGATCTTGGCGGACACTCATTACTGGTTGGTGACACTTTTAGACCCACGCTACAAAGAGAACTTTATTTCTCTTATTCCCGAGGCGGAGAGGTCTACAAAAATGCTGCAGTACCAAAAGGCCATAGTCGCGGAATTAGTTAAAAAATTCCCTTCTGAAAACGCTAGCGGCAGAGGTCACTATTCAGTGGACAACGAAGGCGTCCGGCCGAGAGAGGCACAAGTCCAATCCAGCAGAGGTAGGGGAACACTCTCAAAAGATCTGGGACACTTTTCTCAGCACCTCCCGTACCACAGGCCCTGACGTGCGGGGTAATGTCACAAAGAATGCAAAGTTTGCCAAGATGCTGAGGGAGTACCTTCCCGATCGTACTAAAGTGCTCCTAGACTCCTCTGTGCCTTATAATTATTGGGTATCCAAGCTGGACACGTGGCAGGAATTGTCTCTCTACGCCTTGGAAGTCCTGGCCTGCCCTGCCGCTAGCGTTTTGTCAGAGCGTGTTTTTAGTGCCGCAGGTCGAATCATTACAGATAAACGCACCCGCCTGTCAACTGAAAATGCTGACAGGCTGACTTTGATCAAGATGAACAAGGGTTGGATTGGACCTGACTTCACCACACCACCACCAAATGATAGCGGAATTTAAATTTTGTGCCGCTAGATTGCCATGCACCTCCGCATACCCACACATCGGTACACACTTCATATATTTGGCTACATGCTGTACTGCTCCTCCTTCTCCTCATCCGCCACCATCATATGATCAGTGTGACCGTGGTTCATGATGCCACAAAACCATAATTTTTTTACATCATATTTATGATGATGATGACCCTAACCGTTCAAAAGTTAGGCATTCGTTTCATGTATACCCCCCAGGGGTAAATATTTTAGTCCATGCTTACAGAATGGGCATTACAAGTACAGGAGATCCGCTCCTTTGTAATGGGAACAATTTTTAGAGGCTCTCCTCCATGTTTCTTCCCAGGGGCATCGCAATGCCTCCCAATTTTTGGCAGCCCTGCCTAGGGCAATCCTACAAAAGACCCACTTCCTTAAAATGGGCACATTATTTAAAGAGGCCCTCATACACGCCTCCATCCAGGGGCATCAGAGTGCGACACAATTTTTGGCTTCCCTGTCTAGGGCAATCCTACAAAAGACCCACTTCCTTAAAATGGGCACATTATTAACAGAGGCCCTCATGCACGCTTCTATCCAGGGGCATTGGGGTGCCTCCCAACTTTTGGCAGCCCTGCCTCGGCCAATCCTACAAATGATCCACTTCCTTAAAATGGGCACATTATTTAAAGAGGCCTTCATGTACGTCTCTTCCCAGGGGCATGTGGGTGCCACACAATTTTTGGCTGCCCTGCCTAGGGCAATACTACAAAAGACAAACTTCCTTATAATGGGCATATTATTTAAAGAGGCCTTCATTTACGTCTCTTCCCAGGGGCAAGGGAGTGTCACACAATTTTTTTTTTTTAAATCTTTCATATAATCCAAAAAACTAACATACACCAACTCTGTCTCACAAGTGGGTATGATCCATTATCATTTTTTCCATGAAAATCCATTTTGGTTTCATTTTGTAACATTTTCTTGACAGTCCGTAAAAGTGGCGTAATAGTCTGACAACATTGTTCACAGCAGTGACCTTGGGTCTGAAATGCTTACAGGGGTCTTCCCCATGCTATTCCCATGTCATTTCAGCACTGTTCTGATACTTGTGACATTTTTAGGGTTTTTCCATGCAGCCGGGGGTCATGCCAGAAAAATACTCGGGTCTCCCATAGGATAACATTGGGTTCGGTGCTCGAGCCGAGTACATGAGTATCTTGGGGTGCTCGGCCCGAGCTTCGAGCACCCGAGCATTTTAGTACTCGCTCATCTCTAGTCCTTGGTAATAGATCTTCATCCATTGGCAGGACATCCCAATGTTTATTTAACCCTTTAAGAAAAGAGTCACTTTGCAGCTTAATGACCAGAACATTTTTTGCAATTCTGACCAGTGTCCCTTTATGAGGTAATAACTCTGGAAAGCTTCAACGGATCCTAGCAATTCTGAGATTGTTTTTTCATTATAAATTGGGCTTTATGGTAGTGGTAAATTTAGGATGATATTTTTTGTGCTTATTTGTGAAAAAATCCTAAATTCTGCAAAAATTTAGAAAATTTTGCAATTTTCAAGTTTTTAATTTTTATTCAGTTAAACGAGAAAATAATGTCACACAAAATAGTTAATAAATGACATTTCCCACATGTCTACTTTACATCAGCACAATTTTGGAAACAAAATTTTTCTTTGTTAGGAAGTTAAAGGGAACCTGTCAGGTGGTTTATGCCCCCCAGCTATCACTGTCTGTCCCTGCAGCTTTATACAACTATTCTAATCATCCCTGTCTGAGCTCTTTGTGTAATGTGAAAGGTGAAAAAAAAGCATTTATACAGTTACATTTCAGTCCCCACCTTGGAGGAGGGGGACTGTCTGGCAGGATAATAGTTAACTCACTTTTAACTTGGATAGCTAAAGGACCTGTGTGATGTAACGATCATGTGACCATAGTGGGCGGAGCTAAGCCAGCAATTGTATTATGTTCTATGAGAAATTAGCTCCGCCTATTGTAGTCACATGGTTGTGACATCACATAAGGTCTGCCAACATATTCTAGCACAAGGCTGAAATGTTAACTATTAACCTGCCAAACAGTCCTCGTCCTCCAAGCTGGGGACTGACTGCCTCATTACATAAGGAAATGTAAGTGTCTAAATGCTTTTTTTTCACCTTTCACATTACACTATTAGCTCAGACAGGGATGATTAGAATAGTATTATGAAGCTGCAGGTACAGAGAATGATAGCTGGGGAGGCATAAAGTAGCTGACAGGTTCCCTTTAAGGGTTCAAAGTACATCAGCAATTTCTCATTTTTCAAAATTTACAAAGCCACTTTTTTTGTGACTACATCACATTTGAAGGAACTTTGAGGGCCGATGTGACAGAAACTACCTAAAAGTGGAACCATTCCAAAAACTGCACCCCTCAGACTACTTAAAATCACATTCAGGAAGAGTATTAACCCTTCAGGTACTTCACAGGAACTAAAGCAATGTGGAAGGAAAAAATTAACATTTTACTTTTTTCAACAAAAATGTTGCTTTTCCCTCAAATTTTGCATTTTCACAAGGGAAACAGGAGAAATTGCCCAACAAATTTTAGGGTTGCTCCTGAGTACACTGATACCTCATATGTTGTGGAAAACTACTGTTTGAGCGCACGAGAAGGAAAGGGAAAGAGCACCATTTGACGCTCCAAGCGGAAAATTAGCTGAAATTGTTAGTGAACACCTGTCGCATTTGGAGATTCTCTGATGTGCCTAAACAATGGAGCTCCCCCACAAGTGAGATTTTGCACTGATGACGTAGGGTTCCGGTGTATTTTTGGTCACCAGCACAGGTACAGCAGGCAGGTACAGGATGTAACCCTCACCAGCTGCCTAGTTATACCTGGTTGGTAATCAAAATACAGCGGAGCCCTTTTTTTAAAATTGTTTCTTGAAATAATTGAAAAAAACAACAACGTGGGCTTCGCCATATTTTTAGTTTCCAGCCAGGTACAACTAGGCAGCTGGGGGCTGGAATCCACAGCGTGGAGAGGCCCAAGCATTTTGCAACCCCCCCCCCCGCTGCAAATTGCAGCCCGCATCCACCCCAGGAAATGGCGCATTCATTAGAAGCACCATTTCCTGGCTCTGTACTCAGACTCTTCCAGTTGCCCTGGTGCCGGTGGCAAACTGGATAATAACGGGGTTAACGCCAGCTTTGTATTGGCAGCTGACACTAAGCCTGAGGTTCATAATGTCGGGCCAATGTTAGACCCGGCTATTAGAAACGTGGCGACTGACCATCATGGGACCAAGGGTCCTTTTGCTGCAGTCTCTGGGGTGACACTGATGCTGCACTGTATGGCAATGATCTGCCATACAGTGCAGCTGTCAGTGCTGCCAAACCCAATTCCCAAAGATCAAATGATCTCTGTGGCTTGGGTCAGGTTACCAGATGTTGCCATGGCAACCTCGGGTTACCATGGTGATCAGCCCATCGCAATTACATTATGATAGGCCGATCACTATGGCGAGAGGGAAATGACTCTGCACTCCCTCTCTCTGGACCCTAAGTGCTGTGATCGTAAGATCACAGCACTTAGGGGGTGACACAGAGCCAGGGACAGTAACCACATAGTGATCGCTGTCCCTGCCTGTCAGATTTCTCCTCAGCCTCATCTCCTCCATGCAGGGGATGAGGCTGAGAGGAGCAGGGCAGAACTGATGGGTGGGCAGGCACTGGATTGAGGAGGAGAGTGGGCACAAGAATGCAGGAGATGGAGGAGGAGAGCAGGCACCAGAAGGCAGAAGACCGCAGGAGGAAAGTGGGCACGTGGGGGAAGAAGACTGGAGGAGGAGAGCAGTCAGAGAAGGTGAGCGGATGGGAAAGAGAGCAGACGGGAGGAGAGTGGAGGGAGGAGGGACCAGAGCCGGGAACGGAGGCAGGAGAGTGGGAGAGGAGGGAGGAGATCGGGGAGAGGAGGGACCAGAGTGGGGAGAGAAGACTGGTAAGAGGAGGGAGAAGAGTAAGGAGAGGAGGACCACAGGCGGGAGAGAAGACTGGGAAGAGGACGGAGGAGAGCGGGGAGAGGAGGGACCAGAGCAGTAGAGAAGACCGGGAAGAGGAGGGAAGAGAGCGGGATGAGGAGACCGGGGACCGGGCACAGCAGTGGAGGGGCAGTGGGCACAGGCAGGGGATGATTGCAGGATCAGGGCACAGCTGACAGCCTGGCTCTTGCAGAGATTCATTCAGGGAAGTGCTGATATGCAACAATTCCCTGCGCGATCATGATGTGATCGGTCAGATTGACTGACCAATCACATCGATCTGAGTGAGGAGACCACTAACAAGGGTCCCCACACCTCTGCCCCTGACGCTGTTAGAATTGTACTGTCACTGTTTATTTACAAGCAGTAACAGTTCAAAGACATGACAGGGATTAGCCATCATGGTGCGGCTAATCCCATCAATAGTCGTAATGTGGTTAAAGCCAAATTCATGTCCTGTCAATGAGAGTTACATGTAGTAATAAACCTAATTGGTTGAGGTTTGGCAAAGTAATTTCTTATTTTTACCTGTTAGTAGTTGTTCCCTAGTGACTCTCTAAGCTTTTTTGTAACCTTCCCTTATGAAATGATTTCTGTAACCTCTACTTTTTAGTTTTTTCCGCAAGAACATTCAATTGATCAGAGCAAATTCTTCATTTGGGTGAATTTTCCATTAGAGATGAGTCTAAAGGTTTATGTAGCAATAGAAGAGCATGTGTGTGTGGCAGTAGTTATGCGAAACACATCTTAGGAATTTTAGGCAATCCCCTATGATCTTTAAAAATAGCAATATCTACAATATCTAAAAAAGACTGCCTTGAATCTGTCAAATTTATATGTGAGCCTGATATTCAAATTATTGACGTTAAGCTGTGTTAACAAAGCCTCGAGAAGTGTAGCTTCCCTGCCATAAAAACTGAATGCTGTCAATATAGTGAAACCACGAGAACACGACGTCAAAGCCTCCTAAATTGTAAACAATGTCCTACTCCCACAGCCCCAGGAACAAATTAGCATATGAGGGCACACATATTGCCTCCATAGCTGTGCCTTGGAGCTGTTTGTATTGACGGTCCTTAAATATAAAGGAATTTTGGTAATGGCAAATTCAAATAGCTCAATAATGAAATCTATTAAATCCTTACTCAGATCTGTCGTCATTAACAGGAAAGCTCTTGACTCCGCGATCCCATGATTATGAGGTGTACAGTGATTCGACAGCACATGTAACAATGTACCTGTTGTACAGTTACATTTGTGGTAAATGTAGCACACTTCTTGTTTAAAAGCAATTGAGCTCCACTTGTGGTCTCCTTTTGTGTATAGTTACTTTGTGAGCAGTCCCACTGGTTTATTTATATGTAATCACTAGATTTTCCATCTGCTGTGTCAGAGTTGTACTGAATTGCTTGACCTGCATTTGCCTTTTCCGTATGTTGTAATTTAATAATATAGAAGTTTATTTAAAAGCAATTGAGCTCCATTCCACTCCACAAGCACTGTGCGCTGTGGGGATTGGCAGTTTCTAAATTGGGAAAAGACCGCAGTAATGCAGTATGCATGTTCCTAGTCATGCCACTGAGACCAGAGCCCCGAGGAGTGGGCGCGGCTTCGTTCATTACAACTGTATGAAACAAGGCCACACCCACTATATTGCCACTCCCACTAATCAGACATGCCCACTTTATACAGCATTTTTAAAGAGACCACACCCACTAGTCATGCATACTGCAAAATTGTGGTCATCCCAGTTTACAAAACATTTACTCTTCACGGCTCTCAGTGCATATGCTGGGAGGATTTATAAGCACATAGAGTGTCTCCAGAATTACCATTTTAGACTGGAATATCCCATTAAGAAATTGAGAACTTCTCTCAAAATGTTGCAGTCCAGGTGTGTGGATGCTCATTCCAACTTACTCCATCTTGTAACCAGGGATGAATGAATCTTTTGCAATTCATAGACTTTGCTGAATAAATATTTGCACAAATTTCAAAACTGGAAAACTTGAAATTGCTCATAAAATACACATAGGGAGCCAAGGGTAACTAAATGATATTTCTTTATTTTATAATTTTCTCAGCAGTTTTATAAAATCACAGAAAACACTTAAGCAAAGATTTATCTTTGCTTGCTGCATAATTAAAATAAATCAAAGTATCAATGTGATAAATTTCACTGGTTTTGCAGTTTTCATCTATACATATGGTAGTTACAAAAACATAATTACTTGGTTTAAAGCAAAAAAGCATTTTAGCTCTCTGGGAAAGTTCATTTCTAGACAATAAGTGCATGCCAATTATTTCTGATTTAAATGTGTTTACTGAAGAGATAATTGTAAATACATATTGACATCCACATACAATTCAATAAACAACATTCATCATATCACGATCATATCAATGTCCAAGGTAATAAACATGCAATTTGTCACCATGTTGTGATGCTACAAGTAGCATCCATATATGAATGATTGAGTTTGAGTCATATGTTGTGAAATGTGTGGTTTCCTGTGAATTAGAACATTTGACATTCGATTAGCAGTTTACAAAAAATCTCTCAGCATCACTTTCTGCACTGCTGAAGCATCAAAGAGCATGCAAAGATCATTTTGCATTAGTTTGCAGCCTTCCCTATAATGCCATGCAGCTAGGACATCCAGCTACTTATCATACCTTGTTGGTCAGTACTGGGGCCATCAGCTGATCCCAGTGGAGCACAGTTTGTACAGTAGAGTACGTCTCTATCGTCACTGGGTAAATCTCTATATTTAGACCACAAGGAAAAAACTGTAAGCAGAGTACTTCCACATGTTTGATATACTGTTTTTTTCTCTGTGGTCTAGATATTTGGTGGATTAAACGCAGTCCTACACACCCATTCACATTGTGCCCTGGCCTAGGTGCAGTTTTTCTAAATCTCTACATTGTAGTGTGTAAGTACTTATAGTCAATGGTGACATCTTTCTCTCCTGTAGAGTGTAAACTCTTGTGGTCAGCAGACTCCTCTCTCTTCTGTAATAAACTTCATAGAAAAAGACCAGGAGTAAGGCCAAAATACTGCATAATCAGAACAACTTTATTGAAAACATATATCATCTCACAGCAAAGATGTTACAAGCAGGCACACAAGCAGGACCCCCATCAAGGTACAACACAAAGGTGCATGGAAACCAATAATTATGTCTCCTAGCCAAATAGCCCACCTAGGTATAACATTGCCACATACCCCAACACATATATAAACCAAGTGGTTACCAACAAAGTACAATCAGGGCAATGGATAGGGTCAAAAAATAGCTACCTGCTTGTGGCTGCCTCCCCTAGACGCACGTTTCGCGTTTAGCTTGTTCTTCTGTAATAGTGTAAGCTTTTATAATCTGCAAAATTATTTCTCTCTCTCCTCTCACCACTTGCATTTTCTGAGTGAATACAAGCTTTCCAATATTGAAATTTGTGTGAATCTTTTTTCCTGTGAATCTAAATTTTCTGAAAATTTGGCAATGTCATCATATTCAAATTTTAAAACTTCTACTCATCTCTACTATTAACAGTTAGTGCGGTAAATTCCTATTGATTTAGCACTTATCACCCATATATTGGATAAATGATGATGACTATATGTAGTACTGTAGGGACTGTATGCCACCTATCTCGACCATCTTTCTCTTCAGTTATGACTAGTTAAGTCTGGCTATGTTGGTTTTGGTTCCCAATCCATTCTCTGTTAACTGGTGCCACGGATATTAGCCAGTAAATTGGGACATTGTTATTCTCTCTGGCAAAGCTTATGCCCAGATAGGGAGCATTTAGAGTGAAAACTATAGCTAATACTTGTCAGACCCCTATCCAAATCTAATGCCTAACTAGTAAATTTGCACCTTCACACGTTAACATTTAGCAAAGTGAACATTTTCTTAAAAATGTTAAAAAGATTCACTATAAAAGAACAAATAAGAAAATAGAAATGTTTATCTCCCTGAAGAACTAGGTTACTTTCATTGGAGTGGTAAGATGCACTTATTTTTTGACAGCCACCTTTTTTATTTAAAAATGTATCATCTTCTGGAAATAACACTTTTTTCTGGCTTCTTCCAATAGCTTGTCAACTGGACCTGAACAATGGTGTAAAAACGTTTGTTAGAAATGAAATAAAATAAAAGCACTGAAAGTCATCGAAATGCCAGTATTGTTTGAAAACATAAAAATGCTGTAATATAGAATTTTGCATGAACTTCTTATACTGGTATCGCACAAGTAGTATTAAAGAAATTTTTAGAGCCAAAGCCAGAATTAGTTAATTAAGAAGAGAAAATCAATCTTTCTTTGTTAATTTTCTCCTCTTCCTCTGTGGATCCACTCCCAACTTTGGCTCATAAAACTGCATCAAAAGAAGTGCACGAAGATTTCCTACTGCATTAAAGCTCCTTTGTTCAAAAATTTTTAAACATTTATTACTCTTTTTATGTTTATAACGTGCATTTTTTATGTTTTTTTGTGTTTTTCAACTTCTAAAATTAAGTCTTTGGTGAAATAATGACAGAAAAAAGTCCAGATGATCCTGCATTCAGAAAAGATGCAACAAGCAAATCCTGTATAGGTGTAAGGGGATGAATGAGCAAAGGGACACCTATATCAGTGCTTAAATTGAGCATCTCCAAATATGCATCGCCATCTGCTAAGCAAAGAAGTTAATAGTACTGGAGAAAGCAGAGAAAATTATTATTATTATTTATTTATATAGCACCATTATATTCCATGGTGCTTTACATGCTAATAGGGGCAGACTAGGACAAGTAACATAGTAACAATACAAGTAACAATAAATGTGGACAATTCAGTTGTACAGATAAAAGAGGGGAGAAATCCTGTCTGCGAGGGCTCACAGTCTACGAGGGGCGGGTGGGGATACAGTGGGACTGGGAAGTTCCAGTCGTAAGGCGATGTGGTGGACTGGGTCTCATTGCATGTGGTAGGCTTGGCGGAAGAGGTGGGTCTTCAGGCATCTTTTGAAGGTTCCGAGGGTAGGAGAATGTCTGATGTGTTGGTGCAAGTGAGTTCCATAGTATGGGTGAAGCATGGGAGAAATCATGTATGCGGTTGTGCGAAGAGGAGTTGAGGGGGGAGTAGAGGAGGAGCTCTTGGGAGGATCTCAGGTTGCGTGAGGGTAGTATCGGGAAACCATGTCAGAGATGTATGGAGGGGACAGGTTGTGAATGGCTTTGTATGTCATGGTTAATGTTTTAAACCGGGATCTCTGGGAAGTAGGGAGCCAGTGAAGGGCTTGGCAGAGGGGGGAGACAGGGGAGTAGCGGGGAAACAAATGGATTAGGTGGGCAGCGGAGTTCAGGATAGTTTGGAGAGGTGCAAGGGAGATATTGAGGAGGTCGGTGATCAGGAGGTTGCAGTAGTCGAGGCGGGAGATGACGAGAGCATAAATAAGGGTTTTAGCAGTGTCGTGGTCAAGGAAAGTGCGGATTCAATAGATGTTTTTGAGCTGGAGTTGGCAAGAGGTGGTGAGGGCCTGGATGTGGGGCTTGAAGGAGAGGGAAGAGTCAAGGATAACCCCGAGGCACTTGGCGTGGGGGACTGGGGAGAGAGAGCAGTTGTTGACGACAATGGATAGATCAGGTAGTGAGGTGGAGCATATTCGAGGGAAAACTATGAACTCGGTTTTGTCCATGTTCAGGTTAAGGAAGCGAGCAGAGAAGAAGGATGAGATAGTGGACAGGCAGTGTGGAATTTTGGATAGAAGGGAGGCGATGCCAGGACCAGACAGGTAGATTTGGGTGTGTGTCAGCGTAGAGGTGGTACTGTAGGCCATGGAATTCAATGAGTTGCCCTAGGCCGAGAGTGCAGATTGAGAACAGTAACGGTCCAAGAACCGAGCCCTGGGGGATCCTGACAGATCGCCCGAGGTAGGGTGAGGAGGATGTGTGGGAGTGGGTGACACTGAAGGTCCGGTCTGTTAAGTACAAGGAGATCCAAGAGAGGGCAAGGTCCATGATGCCAAGAGATTCCAGGATCTGAAGTAGAATGTAGTGGTCAACAGTTTCAAAGGCGGCGGACAGGTCGAGGAGGAGGAGGACAGAGTAGTGGTGCTTGCTTTTGGCAGTCAGTAGGTTGTTGGTGACTTTGGTCAGGGCGGTTTCAGTGGAGTGGAAAGATCGGAAGCCAGATTGCAGATGGTCAAAGAGGGAGCAGGAGGAGAGGTGAGAGGATAGCTCAGAGTGGACATGCTGTTCAAGTAGTTTAGAGGCGAAAGGGAGGAGAGATTTAGGGCGGTAGTTGGAGACAGTTGTGGGGTCGAGGGAGGTTTCTTTGAGGATGGGTGTGATCAAGGCATGTTTAAATGCTGGAGGGAAGGTGCCAGTGGTAAGTGATAGGTTGAAAAGATGAGTTAGGGCTGGGATTATAACGTGAGGTGAGGTTGGGAATGAGTTGGGATGGGAGAGAGTCGTGGGCGCTGGTGGTGAGGTGTGATTTTGACAGGAGGGAGGAGAGCTGGTCTTCAGTTATGGGGGAAAGCAGTTGATGGAAGGAGAGGGCAGTATAGGTGAAAGGGGAGGCTGTGGGGACAGTGGATCAAAGCTGTCTCTTATTCTGTCAATTAGGGATGGGCGAATCTACTCGTTACTACTCGGTACTCGCTGAGTAGTAAGGGATTCGCCCGACTCGTTACACTGCGAGTAATCTCAGGGATTACTCGCAGTCAGTAACGAGTCCGCAGGGAGCGAAGGAAGAGAGGGGGGAGAAATGCTCCTTACCTCTCTTCCGGCTTCTGCTATGTGCTGTGTGCTGGGCTCTGGGACTTGCGGGCTGCGGCAGCTCCAGGGTCCTAGAGCCCGCCTACACAGAGATGTAGCAGAGCTGAGAGAGTTCTCAGCCTGCTCACTCCCTGTGCATAGATATGTATATGTATGCACAGGGTTGTGGCAGTGAAGATGTCGTTTTTGGACTACGTCGGACGGAAGAGGATTTTTGGAGTAAAGATGGAGTCTCTAATGTCTTTTTTGTTTTATTTTTAATAAAAAAATTTTCTCTGTGTTGTGTTTTTTTTTTATATTGAGTACTGGAAATTCATGGCGGTCATGTCTAATATTGGCGTGACCGCCATAAATTTCGGGCTTAGGGCCAGCTGATAATACAAAGCTGGCCCTAACCTCTTTATTACCTAGCGTGCCAATGCCACCAGGGCCGCTGGAAGAGCGGGGTTCAGCGCCAGAAGATGGCGCTTCAATGAACGCGCCATCTTCTGGGGCGGCTGCGGGCTGCAATTTGCAGCGGGGGGTGCCCAGAAAGCTTGGGCATCCCTGCGCTGCGGATTCCAGCCCACAGCTGCTTAGCTGTACCTGGCTAGACATAGAAATTGCGCGGAGCCCCACGCATTTTTTTTTTTATTATTTCATGAAATTCATGAAATAATAAAAAAAAAGGCTCGCCTATATTCCTGTGTCCGGCCAGGTACAAATAGGCACCTGGGGGTTGGGGGCAGCCCGTCGCTACCTGCTGGATCTGGCTGGTTACAAAAATACGGCGAAGCCCACGTAATTTTTTTTTTTGAAAAATCTATAAAACAATCCTAAAAAAGGATTGCATCTTCACTAACCCCTCCACCATGGTGGAGGGGTTAATAAAGATGCAGTCCCTTTTATTTATATTGTTTTATGGATTTTTCAGAAAAATTTCACGTGGGCTTTGCCGTATTTCTGGAACCAGCCAGATCCAGCAGGCAGCGACGGGCTGCCCCCAACCCCCAGGTGCCTATTTGTACCTGGCCAGACACAAGAATATAGGCGAGCCCCCTTTTTTTATTATTTCATGAATTTCATGAAATAATAAAAAAAAAAATGCGTGGGGCTCCGCGCAATTTCTATGTCTAGCCAGGTACAGCTAAGCAGCTGGGGGCTGGAATCCGCAGCGCAGGGAGGCCCAAGCTGTCTGGGCACCCCCCGCTGCAAATTGCAGCCCGCAGCCGCCCCAGAAGATGGCGCGTTCATTGAAGCGCCATCCTCTGGCGCTGAACCCCGCTCTTCCAGTGGCCCTGGTGGCAATGGCTCACTGGGTAATTAAGGGGTTAGGGCCAGCTTTGTATTATCAGCTGGCCCTAAGCCCGAAATTTATGGCGGTCACGCCAATATTAGACATGACCGCCATGAATTTCCAGTAATCAATATAAAAAAAAAACACAGAGAAAATTTTTTATTAAAAATAAAACAAAAAAGCCATTAGGGACTCCATCTTTATTTTAAAAATCCTCTTCCGTCCGACGTAGTCCAAAACGCAATCTCAGCTCTGCTACTTCCCTGTCTGTACTTAGACAGACAGGGATGTAGCAGAGCTGAGAACTGACTAAACAGTCAGGATTCAGCTCAGGGCATTAGGACCTGAGCTGAACTCTGCTGTCAGCCAGACTCGCTCTGCTCCCGAGATTCCCGAACAGTGACGCAAGTTAATTTATTCACTGCTCTTGTCACCATTCGGGAATCTCCGGAAACAGAAGCAGAGAGACTCGGGAGCGAGTCTGCGGCTGAGGCGGCAGCGGCGGCGGAGGCAGGGGTAAGTAGCCGGCCGGGCCGGTGCACCCCCCCTCTCCCCCCTCACCCCCCCTGACCCCCCTTCCCCCCTCCCCCCCTTCAATCTTTTTTTTTTTTTATTATTATTCTTTAAAAAGCCAGTGGCTTTTTGCTGCTGGCTTTAAAAGAATAACATGGGGATTTGCAGGTTTTTCCTCTGCTGTCAGACCCCTTATAGGGTCCGGCAGCAGAGGAATCGCTGCAATACTCGCCACCCCATTCATTTACATTGGACTCGCTAGACTCGCAACGAGTAGCGAGTCCTGGACTCAGACTCGTTACAGTCTAGCGAGTCCGAGTAATTTAGGATTCGCCCATCTCTACTGTCAATCTTTTCTTTGAAGGAGGAGGCAAAGTCTTCTGCAGAGATAAGTGGAGAGGGAGGGGCAGCAGGCTGGTGGAGTAAGGAATTGAAGGTTTTGAAAAGTTGTTTGAGATTGCGGGACGGGGAGGTTATTAGGGATGAGAAGAAGGTTTGAAAATGACAATGATAGGAACTGAAGAGCAAAGTATCTGTCCCCATAGGGAGCAGATAGGAGGAGACACTAGGTCAGGTGACATTTGTGGTGCAGTCAGGCCCGTATTTGGAGTTCCTGCCGCCCTAGGCACTGTCAGCGGTGCCCCCCCCATCACACCCCGCTTCGCCCCCTGTTGTGCCTGGTTCCCCCTCGCCGCAGAAATTCTTTATGTTCATGTTGTATGTTCTCCAAGTGTTTGCATGGGTTTCCAACCACACTACAGAGACATACTGATAGGATGTTTACATTGTGAGCCCCAATAGGGACAGTGTTGATGATGTACCGTATATACTCGTGTATAGGCCGACCCGTGTATAAGCCTAAACCTATTTGACCCGAAACCTGGTGGAAACATATTGCCCCCACGTGTTATAAGCCCAGAGTGTGGAAACATCCAGCACAGATATACAGCCCCAGCAGTGTGGTATACAGCCCCAGCAGGTGTGGTATATAGCAGGTCCCCAGCATCGTATACAGCCCCAGCAGTGTGGTATATAGCAGGTCCCCAGCATTCATATACAGCCCCAGCAGTGTGGTATATAGCAGGTCCCCAGCATCGTATACAGCCCCAGCAGTGTGGTATATAGCAGGTCCCCAGCATTGTATACAGCCCCAGCAGTGTGGTATATAGCAGGTCCCCAGCATTGTATACAGCCCCAGCAGTGTGGTATATAGCAGGTCCCCAGCATTGTATACAGCCCCAGCAGTGTGGTATATAGCAGGTCCCCAGCATTGTATACAGCCCCAGCAGTGTGGTATATAGCAGGTCCCCAGCATTGTATACAGCCCCAGCAGTGTGGTATATAGCAGGTCCCCAGCATTGTATACAGCCCCAGCAGTGTGGTATATAGCAGGTCCCAGCATTGTATACAGCCCAGCAGTGTGGTATATAGCAGGTCCCCAGCATTGTATACAGCCCCAGCAGTGTGGTATATAGCAGGTCCCCAGCATTGTATACAGCCCCAGCAGTGTGGTATATAGCAGGTCCCCAGCATTGTATACAGCCCCAGCAGTGTGGTATATAGCAGGTCCCCAGCATTGCATACAGCCCCAGCAGTGTGGTATATAGCAGGTCCCCAGCATTTATACAGCCCAGCAGTGTGGTATATAGCAGGTCCCCAGCATGATACAGCCCAGCAGTGTGGTATATAGCAGGTCCCCACATGCAAGCCCCAGCAGTGTGGTATATAGCAGGTCCCAGCATCATATACAGCCCCAGCAGTGTGGTATATAGCAGGTCCCCAGCATCATATACAGCCCCAGCAGTGTGGTATATAGCAGGTCCCCAAGGTATACATTACAGCCCCAGCAGTGTGGTATATAGCAGGTCCCACATGCATACAGCCCCAGCAGTGTGGTATATAGCAGGTCCCCAGCATTGTATACAGCCCCAGCAGTGTGGTATATAGAAGGTTCCCAGCATTGTATACAGTCCCAGCAGTGTGGTATATAGTAGGTCCCCAGCATTGCATAGAGCCCCAGCAGTGTGGTATATAGCAGGTCCCCAGCATCATATACAGCCCCATCAGTGTGGTATATAGCAGGTCCCCAGCATTGCATACAGCCCCAGCAGTGTGGTATATAGCAGGTCCCCAGCATTGTATACAGCCCCAGCAGTGTGGTATATAGCAGGTCCCCAGCATCATATACAGCCCCAGCAGTGTGGTATATAGCAGGTCCCCAGCATTGCATACAGCCCCAGCAGTGTGGTATATAGCAGGTCCCAGCATTGTATACAGCCCCAGCAGTGTGGTATATAGCAGGTCCCAAATCATATACAGCCCAGCAGTGTATTATATAGCAGGTCCCCAGCATCATATACAGCCCCAGCAGTGTGGTATATAGCAGGTCCCCAGCATCATATACAGCCCCAGCAGTGTGGTATATAGCAGGTCCCCAGGATCATATACAGCCCCAGCAGTGTGGTATATAGCAGGTCCCCAGCATTGCATACAGCCCCAGCAGTGTGGTATATAGCAGGTCCCCAGCATTGTATACAGCCCCAGCAGTGTGGTATATAGCAGGTTCCCAGCATTGTATACAGCCCCAGCAGTGTGGTATATAGTAGGTCCCCAGCATTGCATAGAGCCCTAGCAGTGTGGTATATAGCAGGTCCCCAGCATCATATACAGCCCCATCAGTGTGGTATATAGCAGGTCCCCAGCATTGCATACAGCCCCAGCAGTGTGGTATATAGCAGATCCCCAGCATTGTATACAGCCCCAGCAGTGTGGTATATAGCAGGTCCCCAGCATCATATACAGCCCCAGCAGTGTGGTATATAGCAGGTCCCCAGCATTGCATACAGCCCCAGCAGTGTGGTATATAGCAGGTCCCCAGTATTGTATACAGCCCCAGCAGTGCCAGCCATTTTATACAGGCCCCCCTCACAGTATGGCGGCGCCCCTTCCTCACAGGATGGCCCCCCCTCACGCAGCGCTGCGCATATACATTACCAGGCTATCAGCTGTCACCCTCTGGTGGCGGACCGCGGCTCCTGGGCTCCGGGCTTCCATCTTCATCTCTGTCTTCCTGCTTTGTGACCGGGGCTCATCGCAATGACGTCATCGCGACTCCGGCCGGTCACGTGACAAGCAGGAAGACAGAGATGAAGATGGAAGCCCGGAGCACAGGAGCCGCGATCCGCCACCGGAGGGTGACAGCTGATAGCCTGGTAATGTATATGCGCAGCGCTGTGTGAGGGGGGGCCATCCTGTGAGGGGGGGGGCGCCGCCATACTGTGATGGGGGCACTGACTCGCGTATAAGCCGAGTTTTTCAGCCCAAAAATTGGGCTGAAAAGTCCCTCTCGGCTTATACGCGAGTATATACGGTATGTAAAGTGCTGTGGAGTTCATAGTGTAATGTAAATGTAAAAAAATATTATTCTTAATATTATGTCACGATACCAGGATCTGAGGATCTTCTATTTCGAGGTCAGGGGCTCTCTGATGCCATGTTGCTGTCTGCCTCGCTGTCGTCCTCTTTTGACACTGCAGTGCGGTGGACAAGAGAGCATTAACTGGTTAATAACAAGAAGTATGGTGTGTGTACTGAGGCATAAACCCTCCCCATACCATGAAGTGTGCAGTGTACTAACTAAGGCATAATCCCTCCCCATACCATGTCCAGCAGACATTGTAGGATTACTATATGGATTTTATTATTAGGGTATGGACACACTGGCATGAAACTCGGGTGAGTGCAATGTGTGATTTTATACTGCACTCAGACCAATGTTAATCAATGCCTGAGAGCACATTGGCGAGTGTCGGACGCTTTTTCTCATCAAATTCTGTATGTAGGTTGCAACATGCTGCGACAGTATGAGATTCATGCGTGAGACTCGCCAATGCAAGTCTATGGGTCTGACAAAATCACGGACAGCAGTCAGACCATCCAAGAGCCATTCGTTTTTTCACTGATACATTCTCATTCTGTAGCTGAGAACAATGTAAAATGTCCCTGTAAATGATTCTACAGTAAATAGCTGCTGAGAAAAAAAACTGATTGCACACGGACACCAACATTTTGCAACTTTTAAAGCAATATATGCCAGAATTGTGTTAAAAATCCTTTGATGAATATTAGATTATACTATGAATTCACCTATGCAGTCTACAAATTCTGTGGCCCAAAAAAATAAATAAAGAAGAATGCAAAACAATATGTAATATACAGTAACAGTACAAGAAATATAGGAACTTCGGCCGAGGATTTTAAGGAGAGAGCTGACCAGTGCCTCACACTGTGCGCAAATATGGCCCTGTGTATACACAGGACAATCCACCAATATATTGGCCACCAGTACAGCCCCCTGCAGCCGCCACTCAGCTTTCCTAGAGTCCTGAAAGGTATTAAAGCCTAGTATGGAAGAAACAGGATTCACTTGTCATTCAGGAGCCTGGGAAAGTTGGGTGAGGACACTGGAAAATGGATGGATAAAATGTATTGATTACAGGGAGAGAAAAAAAGAAAGTAAAATAGAGAAAGAAAACACTAACTACAGAACTGATTGATATGATATACCGTATATACTCGTGTATAAGCCGACCCG
Source organism: Allobates femoralis (assembly GCA_033576535.1). Lineage (NCBI taxonomy): Eukaryota > Metazoa > Chordata > Amphibia > Anura > Aromobatidae > Allobates > Allobates femoralis. Next base: position 378,676,058 of record JARQOC010000001.1, read on the forward strand.
TGTATAAGCCGACCCCCCATACTTTTGCCCCCAAAACCTGGGAAAACCTATTGACTCGTGTATAAGCCGAGGGTGGACCCCAGCACAGGTATGCAGCCCCCAGCAGTGTAGTATACAGCAGCCTCCCCAGTGGTATATACAGGCCCCAGCAGTGTTACAGCAGCCTCCCCAGTGGTATATACAGCAGCAGCCCCAGTGGTATATACAGCAGCAGCCCCAGTGGTATATACAGCAGCAGCCCCAGTGGTATACAGGCGCCCCCCCATCGGTATACAGGGCCCCCCCTTGCTGCCGCAAACCTGTAAAGTAATAGATCATTATACTTATCCCTGTCGCTGCCGCCGCTCTGCACCGCGCTCCTCCGGGTCTTCATGCTTCTTCCGGCTTCCTCCTCCGGCGCACAGACAATGACGTCATTGCCTGCGCCCACCGGAGGAGGAAGCCGGAAGAAGCATGAAGACCCGGAGGAGCGCGGTGCAGAGCGGCGGCGGCGACAGGGATAAGTATAATGATCTATTACTTTACAGGTTTGCGGCAGCAAGGGGGGGCCCTGTATACCAAATGGGGGGGGGGGCGCCTGTATACCGATGGGGGGGCAGGCGACCTGTGTATGACTCGCGTATAAGCCTAGGGGGGGGACTTTTCAGCCCAATGTTTGTATATACGGTACATGAATGGTTAAATGAATGAATGAGACACAATGTGCAGATTGGCGAAAGGAAAAATAGAGAAAAAAAGAAAGAAAAAGAGGGCAAGAGAAAAAAAGGGGAAAATAAAAGAATGAAAGCTAGAAAGAGGAGAGCGAGAGAAAGAAAGCAAGAGGGAAAGTGACGGAGAAAGAGGGAAAGTAAGATATAAAAGGAGAAAGAGACAGGGAGAAAGAGGGGAGAAAGAGGAGAGCGAAAAACAGGTAAAGAGAGAAAGATTGAGAGAGAAAGTGAGAATGAGAGAGAGAAAAAAAGAAAGTGAAAAAGAGAGAGGAAGAAACAGAAAGAGAGAGAAAAAGAGTGAAAGAGGGAGACAAAGAGAGACAGATAAACCCCCTATATACAGTGCAGCACTGTATACACACAGTCTCCCCGACTCCTCTGTGATTGATTGTCAGGGGATCATCATCGCATGTATCCCACCTGCCACCCGGCAGCCGCCCGCCATCAATGATCATCATCATTAAATTCATGATGCATGATGATTGATGTCCCCATGCCAGAGGTGTATGTAGGTTTTCTAGCACCCGGGGCAAGAGTTCAGTCACTGGTACACACGCCTCGTACACACGCGGCTCCGCTCCGTACACCTCGTACACACGCGGCTCCGCTCCGTACACCTCGTACACACGCGGCTCCGCTCTGTACACCTCGTACACACTCGGCTCCGCTCCGTACACCTCGTACACACTCGGCTCTGCTCCGTACACCTCGTACACACTCGGCTCCGTACACCTCGCATACACTTGGCTCTGCTCCATACACCTCATACACACGGCTCCACTCCGTACGTACACCTTGTACACACTTGGCTCCGTACACCTCGCATACACTTGGCTCTGCTCCATACACCTCATACACACGGCTCCGCTCCGTACACCTCGTACACACTCAGCTACGCTCCGTACACCTCGTACACACACGGCTCTGCTCCGTACACCTCGTACACACGCGGTTCCTCTCCGTACACACTCGGCTCCGCTCCGTACACACGTGGCTCTGCTCCATACACCTTGTACACACTCAGCTACGTTCCGTACACCTCATACACACACAGCTCTGCTCCGTACACCTCATAAACACACGGCTCCGCTCCGTACACCTCGTACACACTCAGCTATGCTCCGTACACCTCGTACACACTCAGCTACGCTCCGTACACCTTGTACACACACGGCTCTGCTCCATACACCTCGTACACACGGCTCCGCTCCGTACACCTCGTACACACGGCTCCGCTCCGTACACCTCGTACACACTCAGCTACGCTCCGTACACCTCGTACACACACGGCTCTGCTCCGTACACCTCGTACACACGCGGTTCCTCTCCGAACACCTCGTACATACTCGGCTCCGCTCCGTACACACGTGGCTCTGCTCCATACACCTTGTACACACTCAGCTACGTTCCGTACACCTCATACACACACAGCTCTGCTCCGTACACCTCATACACACACGGCTCCGCTCCGTACACCTCGTAAACACTCAGCTACGCTCCGTACACCTCGTACACACTCAGCTAAGTTCCGTACACCTCATACACACTCAGCTCCGCTCCGCACACCTCGCATACACTTGGCTCTGCTCCATACACCTCATACACACGGCTCCGCTCCGTACACCTCGTACACACTCAGCTACGCTCCGTACACCTCGTACACACACGGCTCTGCTCCGTACACCTCGTACACACGCGGTTCCTCTCCGTACACCTCGTACACACTCGGCTCCGCTCCGTACACACGTGGCTCTGCTCCATACACCTTGTACACACTCAGCTACGTTCCGTACACCTCATACACACACAGCTCTGCTCCGTACACCTCATAAACACACGGCTCCACTCCGTATACCTCGTACACACTCAGCTATGCTCCGTACACCTCGTACACACTCAGCTACGCTCCGTACACCTTGTACACACACGGCTCTGCTCCATACACCTCGTACACACGGCTCCGCTCCGTACACCTCGTACACACGGCTCCGCTCCGTACACCTCGTACACACTCAGCTACGCTCCGTACACCTCGTACACACATGGCTCTGCTCCGTACACCTCGTACACACGTGGTTCCTCTCCGTACACCTCGTACACACTCGGCTCCGCTCCGTACACACGTGGCTCTGCTCCATACACCTTGTACACACTCAGCTACGTTCCGTACACCTCATACACACACAGCTCTGCTCCGTACACCTCATAAACACACGGCTCCGCTCCGTACACCTCGTACACACTCAGCTATGCTCCGTACACCTCGTACACACTCAGCTACGCTCCGTACACCTTGTACACACACGGCTCTGCTCCATACACCTCGTACACACGGCTCCGCTCCGTACACCTCGTACACACGGCTCCGCTCCGTACACCTCGTACACACTCAGCTACGCTCCGTACACCTCGTACACACAGGCTCTGCTCCGTACACCTCGTACACACGCGGTTCCTCTCCGTACACCTCGTACACACTCGGCTCCGCTCCGTACACACGTGGCTCTGCTCCATACACCTTGTACACACTCAGCTACGTTCCGTACACCTCATACACACACAGCTCTGCTCCGTACACCTCATACACACACGGCTCCGCTCTGTACACCTCGTAAACACTCAGCTACGCTCCGTACACCTCGTACACACTCAGCTAAGTTCCGTACACCTCATACACACTCAGCTCCGCTCCGCACACCTCGCATACACTTGGCTCTGCTCCATACACCTCATACACACGGCTCCGCTCCGTACACCTCGTACACACTCAGCTACGCTCCGTACACCTCGTACACACACGGCTCTGCTCCGTACACCTCGTACACACGCGGTTCCTCTCCGTACACCTCGTACACACTCGGCTCCGCTCCGTACACACGTGGCTCTGCTCCATACACCTTGTACACACTCAGCTACGTTCCGTACACCTCATACACACACAGCTCTGCTCCGTACACCTCATAAACACACGGCTCCACTCCGTACACCTCGTACACACTCAGCTATGCTCCGTACACCTCGTACACACTCAGCTACGCTCCGTACACCTTGTACACACACGGCTCTGCTCCATACACCTCGTACACACGGCTCCGCTCCGTACACCTCGTACACACGGCTCCGCTCCGTACACCTCGTACACACTCAGCTACGCTCCGTACACCTCGTACACACATGGCTCTGCTCCGTACACCTCGTACACACGCGGTTCCTCTCCGTACACCTCGTACACACTTGGCTCCGCTCCGTACACACGTGGCTCTGCTCCATACACCTTGTACACACTCAGCTACGTTCCGTACACCTCATACACACACAGCTCTGCTCCGTACACCTCATACACACACGGCTCCACTCCGTACACCTCGTAAACACTCAGCTACGCTCCGTACACCTCGTACACACTCAGCTAAGTTCCGTACACCTCATACACACTCAGCTCCGCTCCGCACACCTCGCATACACTTGGCTCTGCTCCATACACCTCATACACACGGCTCCGCTCCGTACACCTCGTACACACTCAGCTACGCTCCGTACACCTCGTACACACACGGCTCTGCTCCGTACACCTCGTACACACTCGGCTCCGCTCCGTACACACGTGGCTCTGCTCCATACACCTTGTACACACTCAGCTATGTTCCGTACACCTTATACACACACAGCTCCGCTCCGTACACCTCATACACACACGGCTCTGCTCTGTACACCTTCGGCTCTGCTACATCCACACTGTAAATCCTTCCTGATCCTGCACATTAATTTCACCTCATCCAGCACCATGACAACCAGCACAGCAGAGTCCTGCATAGGAGCTGATCATGTGACCCCCTGACTCCGCCCCTCCATGTGACATCATCACAGGTCCTGTACAGTTCTGCTCTGCAGGTGGAAATCAATGCGGTGGGCATAACATGCTGCTGACAGAGAGACCCGGCCTCGGGCACTGCAGCAGAAGGCTGGTGGTGCCCTCCCCTCATAGATACGGCCCTGCCCATGCACCAGCAGTGCACACATACCGGCGCTGACTATCTGAGCTGCTGCCGCCTCGCGGGAACGCCAAGTGATCTCTCCTCCACGGTGGGCCCCTCCTCCTCTTCTCTTCTGGGTCTTCTGCGGCTGCCTGCAGGCTGAGGTAGGGTGGGCGGGCATGATGATGATGGGGGTGGGGCTTGTGACCCGGGGGTGGGGTTTGTGACCGGCCGGCCGGGAGCACAAAAAAAATTATAAAAAAAAAAAAAAAAAAATACGCTCAGGTGCACCCCAATGGCTCCGCCCCCCCAATGGCTCCGCCATAGGCACGTGCCTACATGTGCCTATGGGCAAATACGGCCCTGGGTGCAGTTGTTAATTATAAAAGCCCAGAAGAGCAGAGGAGGGGCATAGTTGGAACCTTAAACTGTTGCAGGACGGTTGTGTGAGAAGTGGAGCAGGCTTACAGCTGATGAACACTGTAAAGATTTCCAGAAGAAGATTCATGACCAGGTCCCGGGGGATACACTTAATCTGGGAACCTTGAGATTGGCACATTGATTTCAGCAGTCGCAGAGTGTGTGTAATTGATAGAGATTGTTCAAGGGAATCTTGAGACTGTTGCATTGCATACTGAACCATTCCTTATTCCCCATTACTGCAAAGAAGCCATTGTTCATTTCTGCCTCTGTCTCAGTTTGTGATCCACTGGACCTTCTTAGGACCTCCGATCATTAAATTTTTGGGTAGTTGGCAGGATTCAGTGTTTTTCATAGACAGTAGTCTTCATGGGTTGGGGGCGATACTAGCACAAGTGCAGGATGGCCGGGAGCGAGTCATCGCCTATGGCAGCAGGTCTTTAAGGGACACTGAGTGCAATCTGGCTAACTACAGTTCGTTTCGCCTAGAGCTACTTGCCCTGGTGTGGGCAATGACAAAAAACTTTTCGAGTATTTAACGGGAGCTGAGGTGTTAGTCATGACTGATAATAACCCTCTGGCTCACTTGGAGAATGCAAACTGGGAGCATTGGAGAAGTGGGTCGCCTGCGTTGCTAAATTTAATTATAGGATTAAGTTTTGCTCTGGGCGGGAATACAGAAATGCAGATGCTTGGTCAAGGGTACCCCTTGGGCCCACGGGGGAAAGCGTTGATGATCAACTTGAGGACACTAAAACCCCTGACTTGATGCAGGTACCTATCTTTTGAAGTGTGGTCCATACAAGTGGGGTGGAGTTTGGGATGCCATGTGTCCAAGGAAAAACACCCTCAGATAGGGCAAAAGACCAGAACGAGTGCCCAGACATTACACTGGTGCGCACTTGAGTACAAAATAGGGTCTGGCCGCTGTGCAGAGGAAAATACTCAACTGTCTGCAGAAGGAATGGAACTACTGCGACAGTGGGATAAGTTGTGTGTGGAATAGGGCCTCTTGTATCATAAGGTGTACCTGCCACCTGAGCTGCAACATTGGTACCAGCTGGTAACCCCTGTGGGAATGGGTCTGGTTGTTGCTCTCGAGGCGCATGAGAAAGGGGCTCACTTTGGAAGTGAAAAGACGCTCCAGTGGCTACAGCAAATTATCTATTGCCCTGGCTTGTGAGGAATAGTGGTAGAGGCATGATGGCAGGGTCTGTGGGCTCAGTAAGAGCCCTGACAGCGGGCTCCCAGTTGATTAAGACCCCCTTAGAGCTGCTTGTGATTGAGTATGTCTTGATAAGTTACTCAATTTCTGGGTACTCCTAATTGTTTGGTAATGACAGACCACATCACTAAATATGTTGTGGCAGTACCAACAAGAGATCAGATGGCAGAGGTCCAGTATGGTGGATGATACTTGACCCGATACCAGACAATCCCCAAACAGGTAGCTTCTACATGTTACCTAAAATACATAAAGAAGGTAATCCAGGGAGACCCATCATCTCTGGTATTGGGACATTAAATGAGAATATCTCTGGCTGGGTGGAGAATATTCCAAAACCCTTGATGAGGTAACTCTCAGCTACATCCAGGACACCGCAGGCATTCTCTGCAAATTGTCAGCTCTGGGTCCACTTCCAGAGGATGCAATGTTGGCCACCATGGAAGAAGAGTCCCTTTACTCCAAAATTCCTCACAAAGATGGGGTTGCTGCATGCAAATATCTCCTCCAAAAAAACAATCTGGCAACGGAACCAGCCCTGCAATTCATCATATTTGTGTTCCCACCACAACTATTTTTTCTTTGGGAATAATATATACCAACAGTGTATGTGCAACACCATGGGAAGCAAAATGTAACCACAGTATGCTAGCCTATTTGTGGCTAAAAAAAAAAAAAGCAAGATTTTATTGGTATTTTGCACTTCAAAACTTCTAGCATACTTCCACTATATTGATGACCTACTAATAATCTGGACAGGCAGGAAGATCTGCTTATCTTCCACAACAACCTCAACAAGTTCCACCCAACCATGAATCTCACCCTCAACTTTTCAAAGTCCCAAATTCATTTTCTAGACACATCCATATACATCAAAGACAATACCGTACAAACGTCTATCTACCATAAACCAAAAGAACGTCCAACATACTTGAGATGGAACAGCTTTCACCCAAGACACACAAAAAAAATCAATAATCTACAGTCAAGATCTAAGGTACATCTGGATCTGTACAGATATTGAGGATAGAAAACTATATATACTATCACTGAGGAAAACATTCCTACAACCGAGTGTATCAACCACTTGTAATTGATTAACAGATCCACAGAGTTGCAAGAATCCCAAGAAGCCGCCTCTTGGATTACAAACAGAAGGGAGACAACAACAGAGTGTCTCTTGTGGTCACACACAACCCTCACATAAACACCCTAAGGAAAATTGGCGCTGACCTCCAACCAAATTCGAAAGGGACCACAGACTGAAAGCAATATTCTCAGAACTGCCACTGCTCTCCTATAAACAACCTCCCAACCTAAGGAATTTCCTTGTCAAAGTGTCCTCACATCACCATCAGAGATGGGCACAGTCCTTTGTAACAGTAAGAAATACAAGACCTGTACCCACGTATCACCAACAGATAAAGTCCCATACCCAACACAAATCAGGACTATAAGATTATGGATTTTTTTTTCATGTACATCAGGGTGGGGAACCTTTTTCTGCCGGGGGCCATTCGTACATTTCTACCATCCTTCGGGGGCCACACAAACCTATCTACTTGAAAATTACCAGCTGTATTTGGTTGAATAATCACCTCACCCTACTGCGGTGGCTGGAGCTGGAGTATAGTATAAAGTACAACACATACTCCTCCATATAGTATAATTCACTCCCCATAGTCCTCCATACACTATAGAGAACTCTCCACTATAAAATACTCTATGTAGTCTACCATATACTATAAAACTCTCCCCATAGTCCTCTATATAGTATAAAAAAAAAACATAGATCTCCCTCCATATAGGATATTACACAGCCCATAGTCCTCTATACAGCATAATGCACTCCTCATAGTCCACCTTGTACTATAAAGCACCCCTGTAGTCCTCCAAAATTATAAACTACAGCCCATAGTCTCCCATCATTGTATTTGCTGATTTAAAAAAGGAAATAATCACCCCTCTCCTCGGTCCTTGCTACTCCATTCACGTCAGTGTGTGTCTACTGCTCTGCAGCGCTCATTAATGACATCATCTTGCTCTACTGTGCTGAGCTGTCAAACAGTGGCAGCCTGTAAAATTGATTTAAACTATAGGCAGCATATTGTGGGCCCAACAGTCTGACTTGCTATCTGCAGGGCGGCTGCTGTCCTCCATTTCAAAGCAGATGGTGCTGCCTGAGGCAACACACTCAGGTTGCCTCATTATAGGTGCGCCCCTGTCCATGCCCGAAAACTAGGTGTTTGGTATGGACTTTACAGCTTGAGCTCACCTATCACTAGTGCTTGTGCTTCACAAGGCAGCCCTTTGGACACTGCAAAAATAAAAACCGTTGCACCCAAAACGCTGCTAATCCAAATTGTGGTCACTTACCTTAACATTTCTTAAAAGGATAATTTTACTATGATAATTCATTTTAATTGATGGCTGTGTAAAGGGAAGAAGGTGATTTCTTTCTGTATGAAAATAGACATTTAACCTCTAGGAAGATTATGAAATTAATTGTATATTTAAGGAAACTAGAAATGAATTATATGTGAACTTATAAAGCTTCACAAAGAAATAAGAAAAAGCAATTCAGATTACGAATCATTCTTGAAATATGTGTCTTTCTAAAAATACAGCAAAGTACAAGAATGTCAGGTCAGACCTGGCCAACATTTGTACAGTATGTTATAACACTGTAAAGTATATATGACAAATTGTAAGACATAGTAAAAATAACATAAATCACTCAAATTCATGACACTTTTAGGCTATGCCCACATTAAAGACTGCATACTGCTCATTTTTTCCCTGTTAAGTTTTCTGAATTATAATAGTCAATAGAGCAATGAACATAAAAAAGGTGCAATTGATTATATTATTTGTCATTTGTTGCAATTATTTTTCTTAGCTGTCATAACTTTGACATCATTGTAAAAAAGATTTATAAATTATGTTTGGAAAATGCTGCATGCTGATGTTTTCTTAAAGATATCCATCAGCCCACTGAACTATGTCATTTGCTTTTTGAGATAAAACAAATTTATGCAAAATGCCACTAATTTGACTCATGGTAATTATACCATCTATAATTTTAAATACCCCTAAGACCCTGTGCACACAGCTCATTTTTATCAAGTTACTAGAAAAAGGCCCAATGCGATTGCATCGGGAGAGCGGTGAAATGAATTGTGTGCATCCATAGATGTGCTAACAGGAGCAGTAAACATGTATGACACGCTTTGCGCTTGTGAAAAAAGCATAGTTTTTATTAGCATTTGCAAAATAAGGGCAAAGCATCATATCATAAGGTAATAGTGACAGAAAAAGAATGTACATAAGTTTATAGTTAAGGAGCTTAGGTTTTAGATAAATATGTTTGACTATGAAATGTAAAAAAAAAAGCAATAAGGAAAAACCTGTTTACGTAATAGATATATATGTACATAAAATATATTGTATATATACATATACATAAAATATAAATAGAATGAATTACAGTAAAGAATACATACCATATGTTTCTAAACTATGTGTAGTGTAGGTTTAACAATGTTAAAGTAGAAATACAAATATATATGAACATGTATGTATGTTCCAATGTGTGTATCTATATGAAGTAGGTCCACAGGAGGAGATATGGTGAACAGCTGCCCACCCTTCTCTATAGCTGTTCACAAAAAACCTACCCAAATAAAAGACAACTAAGTGTCTCAGCATCTTTTACAGAATATTATCAAAAAATGGTTTCCAACATCAACTATGTAACAGTTGATGATACATATCTGTCCTGTGATGATGTTAACTAATAGTTTATCTAGATATATATGTAGAAACACAGAGTTTACTAATAGAATTAATATGTCCTTAATATAATGTATCAGGTCTATGTGTACTATGTAATATGTACTAAAGACATGTAAGGTTTATAGTAATATTACTAAATGAGTATTGATGTTATATGATACTTTGTGTATATTAGTGGTAAAAGTGAAGAGGAACTTTACTGTAAAACATTTTTATAAACAACATTTATAGTGAAGACTTTATCACTACCATGAAACAACTTTCCTTGTAATGGTGTATCTAATACTTTGGCCATGGACAGCTCTATGTTGCTTTCTCACGAGTGAAACAACGCTCTCATGTAAAACACTGGTTGAGATAGATAAATCCCAACATGATTGAGGGTCTGTCCTTGTGCCTTGTTAATTGTCACAGCGTAAACTGGCTTAACAGGAAACTGTCGTCTTCGTAGTTTGAATCGTAATCCAGTTTCAGATGGACACAAATCAATGCGTGGTATTAAAACCAAGTGTCCTTGGGCTGATCCAGAGATGACTTTTGCCTGAATGATGTTAGGATTTAAGGATGTTATAATTAGGCGAGTTCCGTTACATAATCCTTTTTTTCTATTTAGGTTGCGCAGTAGCATGACAATAGTTCCTATTTTTAGTTGAAGGCGATGTGGTGGCATGCCAGATGGTGTGAGAAAATGTAAAAACTCAATGGGGTACTGTTCTGTTTCATTAGCATCATCAGTATCCACTGAATCATTACTTGTATATGATACATATTGGCCACTTAATCGGTCCATAATTACAAAATTAAGAAATTCCACATCCTCATTTTATGGACAGAGTATTGCATGTGATGCAGCATACAAAACACTGTCAGTGTCATTAACATTATATGAATGTTTGTGCCAAATATATCTGTGACTAAACAGGTAGAAGACAGCATGTCTGGAGGAATTTCAATCACATCCTCTCCAAGATTGTAGTCATTTGAGAGCTGACCATTGCCTAGTTTAAGTAACCAAGTGCTATAATCTGGATCCCTGGATCTCATGTTGGTATATAGCGGGAGTTGTTGGAAGTGTTGCCATAGTTGACAATATTTAACACAACAATCGACAATTTCATTTCTGGTGGCATGCATAATAACAGGAAGGCATTGGCGGAAATCTCCTCCAAGAATGAAAACCTTTCCGCCGAAGGGAACGTTATTTTTCTGATCTACATGTATAGTCATAACATCACGTAAAATTCTATCAATGACACTCAAAGAATGGTTTTGTGCCATAGTACACTCATCAAGTATAAAAAGTGTAGTATTTTTTAACTTGTTGGCAGCGTTAGTGTCCGTTGTAATTCTGGAAACAGATGTTTCATTAATTGGAATAGAATGCCATACAAAAAATGCATAGTTCGTCCTCCTGGCAGTAAATTTGCAGCTATTCCAGTAGTGGCAGCAGGTGAGACCACATCTCCTTGTCCTCGAACAAAATTTATAAGAGCAGGGTATAAATATGTTTTTCCACTGCCACCAGGACCATCAATGAAGAAACACTTAGTGTTGCTGTTTTGTTTTCTAGAGCATCTACAATGGCATTGAAAGCAAAGAGTTGATCAGGATTTAGGTTTTGTTTCATTTCAGTAGCAGTAGCTAATTCATAGGCCTGATCATACTCGTTTTGAGGCAAACGTATGTACGTGGCAGTTCGTGGTAAATTAAAATCTAAGTAAGATTTGCCATGTATTATGAGGACATCTTGAACCTCTTTCATGGCGTAATGTTCACAGTTAATAAAGAGATCACTGTGGGGATGGTATTTGTAACAGTATTCTTGAATAAAATGTGGTTTAAATTCAATCCATAAATCAATGGGAGTAGTAGGTGTTCCAAAAATGCAGATGTAAGCAAACCTCTCCCGAAGTTGTGTAGGCATGTTCATCACAGTGGCATCTAGTATAGTCTTTCTCCAGACACTATCATCAGTTAATAAACCAAGAACAGCATCATGAAAGGTGTGATGTATAAATCAATGAACAGATTGAAGGTCCTGAAAGCTTGTAGCTACTTTCAGATGTACTAAGAGTAAACGTAAATAATAGCGTTCTTGGTCTTTGAGACTGACTGTACAGTCATGGCCAAAAGTTTTGAGAATGACACCAAAATGATATTTTCACATGATCTGCTGCCTCTGGTTTTATTTGTGTTTGTCTGATGTTTATATCACATACAGAAATATAATTGCAATCATATTATGAGTACCAAAAGGTTATATTGACAGTTAGAATGAGTTAATGCAGCAAGTCAGTATTTGCAGTGTTGACCCTTCTTCTTCAGGACCTCTGCAATTCTCCCTGGCATGCTCTCAATCAACTTATGGACCAAATCCTGACTGATAACAGTCCATTCTTGCATAATCAATGCTTGCATTTTGGCAGAATTCGTTGGTTTTTGTTTGTCCACCCGTCTCTTGATGATTGACCACAAGTTCTCAATGGGATTAAGATCTGGGGAGTTTCCAAGCCATGGACCCAAAATCTCTATGTTTTGTTCCCTGAGCCATTTAGTTATCACCTTTTCTTTATGGCAAGGTGCTCCATCATGCTGGAAAAGGCATTGTTGGGCGCCAAACTGGTCTTGGACGGTTGGGAGAAGTTGCTCTTGGAGGACATTCTGGCACCATTCTTTATTCATGGCTGTGTTTTTAGGCAAGACTGTGAGTGAGCCGATTCCCTTGGCTGAGAAGCAACCCCACACATGAATGGTTTCAGGATGCTTTACAGTTGTCATGAGACAAGACAAGTGGTAGCGCTCACCTCTTCTTCTCCGAATAAGCTGTTTTCCAGATGTCCCAAACAATCAAAAGGGGATTCATCAGAGAAAATTACTTTACCCCAGTCCTCAGCAGTCTACTCCCCGTACCTTTTGCAGAATATTTGTCGGTCCCTGATGTTTTTTCTGGAGAGAAGTGGCTTCTTTGCTGCCCTCCTTGAAACCAGGCCTTGCTCAAAGAGTCTCCGCCTCACAGTGCGTGCAGAAGCACTCACACCAGCCTGCTGCCATTCCTGAGCAAGCTCGGCACTGCTGGTAGTCCGGTCCCGCAGCTGAAACAGTTTTAAGATACGGTCCTGGCGCTTGCTGGTCTTTCTTGGGCGCCCTGGAGCCTTTTGACAACAATGGAAGCTCTCCCCTTGAAGTTTTTGATGATGCATAGATTGTTGACTGAGGTGCAATCTTTCTAGCTGCGATACTCTTCCCTGTTAGGCCATTTTTGTGCAGTGCAATGATGGCTGCAAGTGTTTCTTCAGACATAACCATGGTTAACTGAAGAGAAACAATGATACCAAGCACCAGCCTCCTGTTAAAGTGTCCAGTGGTGTCATTCTTACTTAATTATGACTGATTGATCGCCAGCCCTGTCCTCATCAACACCCACACCTGTGTTAATGTAACAATCACTAAAACGATGTTACTGCTCCTTTTAAGGCAGGACTGCAATGATGTTGAAATGTGTTTTGGGGGTTAAAGTTAATTTTCTAGGCAAATATTGACTTAGCAAGTAATTGCTGTTAAGCTGATCACTCTTTATGACATTCTGGAGTATATGAAATTGCCATTAGAAAAACTGAAGAAGTAGACTTTGTTAAAATTAATATTTGTATCATTCTCAAAACCTTTGGCATGACTGTATACTATCTTCCAATGACAGTGTGGCCTCTTTTTTATCTAGGTTCCCATATGCCATGTTTGAAAATGTAGTGTTCTGGAATGTCTGTGTAGTAATATTGATGAGCATTAGGGTCAGTCTTGTTAAGGTTAAAGTACGCCATGAGTGTTGAATTTTTTTGTAGTTTTTGTTGAATGTTGTTTATGGCATCATCTTGATGGAAATATAGTGGTTTAGAGTTGGGTAGATGAACTGCAAGCGAATAATGGCATGTGATTGTTTATGCATGGGAAAAGTGAAGATTCTCCAGACAGCCTCGGGTGCATTAACATAGCGTGAATGGACAAAATGGTGAGTTTCATCATGTTGGAGAAGAGTTTGCGCTATTTCAATATTAGCCTTGTCATGTCCTTTATATACATATTTAAATAAATACTTGACACTTTTGATGCTGGCACAAATTTCCACATTAATGTGGCAGTTGTACTTTTTTAGCAAATATGGGTTATAAGGGACAACCCATGTATTGTCAATTGATGTAGAATTATGTAGGTATGTAGTCGCACTGTGTCTCCGGTAAAGTGGATAGCCATTACTTTCTTTAAGGGTATGTTGTTGGAGTTTTTTAGGAAACCCTTTTGTACATTGTCCATGATCCATACAGGGAGAGTGTGGATTGGCCTCACCACAGGGACCATGAATCATTGTTTTCGAACAATCTCGTGAAGAAGAGGGTATGTTGACTTGTCAGGGATTTCAGCCCATACAATGTTGTCAATATCTTGTTCTGTTCGTATTTTAGAAATGTTGTTCAGTATGATTAAAATATGTGCATGTGGGAGACCATGTTTTTGAAACTCAATGACATGAGTATTAGCTAACAGAGAATCGAGTTTAACTTTAAATACACGTGCAACCAAGTCAGGGCGATGTTCCACACGTTGCCACGGTTGTAAATTTTCAGTAATTTCCTTCCACTTTGGATTACATGTCATGGTGACAAAGAGATCGGGGCGACCATATTTAGTGACGATAGCCATGGCATCTTTGTATCGTTGCTACATATTTCGAGGACTGCCTTCAAAAGAGGATGGTAAGATAACAGTTTTTCCAATAGGGATGCCCTTTTCAATAGATTTGTTAATTAGATGTTCTTGTAGTAAACAATAATCCTCAACCTTTAGATCTTTTGATGTTGTTTAATGAAATTGAGTTTATTGGCTTCAATTTTAGACATAGGCATCTACCAATGTTGTTGTGTGAGTTTGCCTCCATTGAGTAGAGGATTAAAATCCTTTCTAACAGCCAAAAGATAGTTGTAATATTGTAGTTGTGTGACCCTTCGTGCACTAAGTCCTTGTTGTTGTAGAGCATCATGCCAGCCTTGTTCTCCATAAGGATAAAATATGGGATAATGAGGGCATCTAAATTACTGTGTAGAATACTAATTCTTTGTGTTTTTGGAGCCAGAGGATTCAGCGGATCTGGTTTCAAATGAATTAAGATATCGCGTTGAAAGGGAGTTCTCCATCCTGATTTTGAAAGATGACGGCTACCTCACTGACAGTTGGTTGATTGTATCACCTGTGATCCTGATTGCAATCGTGTTTAATAGCCATAGTAATTATTGGCATAACAGTTCCATTTTGTTGGGCGTTGATAGTTTCTTGTTCTTCGACATCATGGAGCATGCGATAGGCTGCAGTGAAAGGATTAATGTCTTGCAGTAGCTCAGCAATAATGGCCATTAATGAAGGGTGACATTGGAGATTTTCTTTTGACTGCAGGCGTTGTCGATTGGTGTGGGTGGTATCAAGTATGTAGAGTTGTGTATATTTGGGAGTTTCTTGGTCAGGAGGATGGAGTGTGCCAGTTCGATGATAGATCTGGC
Organism: Allobates femoralis; assembly: GCA_033576535.1. NCBI lineage: Eukaryota > Metazoa > Chordata > Amphibia > Anura > Aromobatidae > Allobates > Allobates femoralis. Next base: position 378,691,728 of record JARQOC010000001.1, read on the forward strand.
CTTGAATGCGAAAGCAGTAAGGGCCATAACCTGGAGGTGGTGATACAGTTGCTCCCATTGAAGCAAAACCAAAAGAACTGTTGATTGAGCGAATGTTTTGTAGGAAATGTTTGGAGTATTCATGTTGTCCTGTCATCAACATTGTCAAGACATGGGGATATTTGATAGTTGGTAGAAGTACTTTACCTTTTTGACAGCATTGGGTAAATTTTTTATCCTGAGGCATCTCATTAGGAAAATGGATAGCTAGGCATTGGTCACAGATCTGGTCCATGACCTGACAGAAGTGTTCTTGAATGGCTTGTTCATCGTGTGTAAAAGGTTGTTGTTGTGGTAGTAGTAGTGCTGGAGTAGTAGAAGAGTGAAATGTTGTGGTTGGACGTGAAAAGTAGATGAATCGTGTGTTTTCTAGTGGCAGTAGTGTGGGCGTTTGGTGGTGCTGTGAGTAGGGTAGAGTATTATGTAAGAGTAAGATAGAAGTAGGGGTTTGAGAGGTTGAAAGTGTGGTGTTTTGTAGATATGGGGATGTGTGAGCCTGAGGTAGTGGTGTAGAGGTGGCATGTGTAAGTGGAGTGTGTGAGAGCTGTTGTTGGGGAAGAATGAATGTATTGGCGTTTGTGGGATGAGATAGTAGAGCAAGGCAACGTAGTCTATTAGCCTTGTGTTTGTCTAGGCGCATGCGCCTATGGGCAGGACTTTCGTTGGCACGGCGTTGTCTGTAACGAAGTGCGCGTGCCTTGTTTCTGTCTTCCTTATTTTTATGTATTTGTAATACTATTGTATAGGTTTTGAGGAGTCTGATCGCTTAAGGGCAATGAAGAGCAGAGACGGGTTCTTGGGTGCAAAGTATTTATAAAACACACAGCAAACAAGGTGAACTTAGTATACAGCAAAAGCACACAACATAATACAACCCCAATATATATAACGTCGAGCACAGTCCTTATGGAAGCAGTCCGAAAAACCAATAGTCCAAAACCGGTAAATCCGGATGCATGTAGTCCATAGCACAAGTCCTGGTACCGGAGCGACCGGAAGATATAGTCCGTGGCAAAAGGTCCCCACACCCGGATGACCGGGTAACAAGTTTAAACACAGTTCCGAGTAGGTGATGAAAACACAAGTTCCACAAAGCACACAGTACATACAGTAGTAACCGGGAAGTTGCTCACCAACTTGAATGTCCAAGCCTGAAGGAATAAGCAGCGGCACCAGAAGCACAATGCAGGAAGCTGTAAAGTGAACCGAGATCTCACAGAGCTCCAGGGAAGTGAGTGAATCCAGGAGAACAGCTGAGCAAGAGCAAACCAGAACCAGTATACTCAAGCAATGAATGCTCAGCTGAGCCAGGTCTTTATGTAAACGAGACAGGAAGAAGGGCAAAACAAAACAATGATCTCCATGCTGACTGAGGGCAAAATAGTCACACGGCAAGCCGGAAAACCTGGAATACTGACAGTATTTTAGGAGGAGCCATGGTGTGGATGGTGCGTAAGGTAATATAAAAAGAAAAGGTGGGCAAAATAGGTAGCTAATGTGAAAAGGTATCAGAGTAGTGTGTTGGTAATGGGGCAGATATGATGGAGAGTAGTGTTAAAGTATGTAAGGGGAAAGGAAGTACTGAGAGCAGAAATCTGTAGTGGGTGTGCGAAGGTAAAAGAGGTTGTGTAGAGGGTGACAGTGATGTCCAAAGGCGTGTAGTATGGGATACTTAGAGTTTGAGGTTAAAAATTACGTAGGAGTAATGGTCGAGAGTGGGTTGTAACGTGCGAATGAAGCAGAGTGGGTTAGCAGAGTGCAAGTGATACGTATTGTCACTGAATAGGCAAGTATAGATCTTGATAGACGTTATTATACAGGAGGTAGTAGTGAGTGAATAGTATCAACAGTGTCCTTATAGAGTAGAAGCCTAGCAGAGTATGCAAATAGGCAGTCTTTATGTAGTTAAGTGTAGGGTATTATACAACAGGTATACAGTGAGCTGCGTGGGTAGCAGAGTATATACAGGTGGCTCTGTTGGTAGCAGAGTATACAGCCAGCTGGGTGGGTAGCAGAGTATATACAGGTGGCTCTGTAGGTAGCAGAGTATACAGGGGGCTCCGTGGGTAGCAGAGTATACAGCCAGCTAGGTGGGTAGCAGAGTATATACAGGCAGCTCCGTGGGTAGCAGAGTATACAGCCGGCTGCGTGGGTAGCAGAGTATATACAGGCAGCTCTGTGGGTAGCAAAGTACACAGCCGGCTGCGTGGGTAGCAAAGTATATACAGGTGTCTCTGTGGGTCACAGAGTATACCGCCAGCTGCGTGGGTAGCAGAGTATACAGCCGGCTGCGTGGTTAGCCGAGTATATACAGGCGGCTCGATGGGTCACAGAGTTTACAGGCGGTTCGGTGGGTAGCAGAGTATACAGGCGGCTGCGTGTGTAGGAAAGTATATACATCTAAAAAATGAGAATGCGCATAGGGTCTTATCCTTAATACAAAACGAATCCCATACAGTGTGAAAACTGTTCACCTGATACGGTTGTGAAGCCCACAACCAGCTTGATCGCTCAAACACAGCAGCCGCAGCCAGGACCGCACTTCCACAATCGTGGGGGTGAAACTCTATCCGGGACCAAGTGTTTTTCGGTCCGCGCCGCTGCTCCAATAAGTATTAGAAACACTGGAGTGTTTTAAATAAAAGATCGGAAATAAAACTGAAGATCTTTTATTTAAAACACTCCAGTGTTTCTAATATTTATTGGAGCCGCGGCGCGGACCGAAAGACACTTGGTTCCGGATAGGGGAAAGTATATACAGGCAGCTCTGTGGGTAGCAGAGTATACAGCTGGCTGCATGGGTATCAGAGTCTATACAGGCGGCTCCGTGGGTAGCAGAGTATGCAACCAGCTTCATGGGTAGCAGAGTATATACAGGCAGCTCTGTGGTTAGCAGAGTATACAGGCGGCTCCTTGGGTAGCAGAGTCTATACAGGCGGCTCTTTGGGTAGCAGAGCATACAGCCAGCAGTGTGGGTAGCAGAGTATATGCAGGCAGCTCTGTGAGTAGCAGAGTTTACAGCCAGCTGCGTGGGTAGCAGAGTATATACGGGTGTCTCTGTGGGTCGCACAGTATACAGGCAGCTGCGTGGTTAGCAGAGTATATACAGGTAGCTCTGTGGGTAGCAGAGTATACAGTCAGCTGCATGGGTAGTAGAGTACACAGGCAGCTGCGTGGGTAGCAGAGTATATACAGGTAGCTCTGTGGGTAGCAGAGTAAACAGTCAGCTGCGTGGGTAGCAGAGTGTATACAGGTAGTTCTGTGGGTAGCAGCTTTGTGGGCGTAATGGCGACCTTAATGGGCGTCCCGGTGGGTGAAGAGGTGATGTGACGTAATGGCTGTCACCACCGACTTGTTCTATGAGAGCTGCGTAGTTCCAGAGTGGAGGAGAGAGGGGCGTGTCTTTGCTGTGAGGAAAATTTTGTGAATGCGCATGCGATGCGATGGTTACTGCTCTCGTGGGGCTGTGAATGGCGTCGCAACTGTGGGAGGCGCCATCACTCGTGGGGCTGTGAATGGCGACGCAAACCTTGGGGACGTGACTGCGGCTCGCAGATCTGAGTCTGTGAATAGTGACTCGCGAAGGCGCTGCGTGTCATCGCTCGCGACGCTGCCGCGGTGCATGTCGGAATAGCGGCACAACATTGGTGATTATATATATATAGATTTTATGCGTTTTTGAGGCCAGTTTTGAGACACATGTTTTCAGACTATCTGACCAATGATGAAGATTTGGTGTGGAAATTTCTGCAGCTAAGGGCCGCTTCACACTGCAGCGTGATCCGGTCCGGGTCTGTCCGGGAGGACCCTGACAGCCGCGGACCGCATCAGCATACAGGACTGGGGGACTATTATGCCCTCCGGTCCTGTGTGCAGTGCACGCAGCTGCAGCCGCTGACAGGTCAGGACCGCAGCGCCCGCGGTCCTGACTTATTATCAGCAGGAACTGCGTGAGCTGAGCACAGGACCAGAGGGCATAATAGTCCCCCAGTCCTGTGTGCTGATCCGGTCCGCGGCTGTCAGGGTTCTCCCGGACAGACCCGGACCGGATCACGCCGCAGTGTGAAGCGGCCCTAAATACTTCACGTGTGTGTGTATATACCCCAAAACATTAATGTTTGAGCAGAACATTACATGACAGCAGAAGTCCAAAACTAAAGTAAGGCTAAAACCATGCTTGACATATGAAATCTTTATTTACTAATCATAATCATTTGAAAATAAATTAATTACATTTTATCATATGATACTAATGCTCATTTCTCTTTAAGCTTAGAAAGTTTATTGTAGTGCAAAATGTATCTCTCATCACAATAAGGCACCATGATGTTCTAAATTCCACAATTATAGCAACACATGTAACAAATTAAAAATGGGGAGAAAAGGCACTTTATTAAATGTGCATGCAGGTTATAAGGGACCTTTCACCAAATTTTTCACATAAAACTTTTTTCCGCTCTGCAGCCACTACTACATCCTGTATTCAGTTTAATTTTGTTTTATTTCGCCTCTTCATTGCAGAGATGATAGAAATGAATTTTGCCTCACTATCAACATTTAAGTAAAGCTATTGTCTGTGCAGGTTTGATATTTCGAGCTTCAAAGTCATGTAATGTGCAGACGCAGGCTTCACCTGTACATGACTAGTAACGTAGGTCTCCAATTCCACTGTGCAGGCATAAACTTTAAACTTTGAGGACTATGTGAATGACGTATATACATCATCCACTTCCATTCAGCTTGAAGAAACGGCGTTTGAAGGGACTAAGGCAGCGCTAATTGCAATCTGGATTTTCCCACCTGCCAGAACAGCATACGTGCATGCAGCACAGGTTACAGATATAACACTTTTCCAATGATATAACGTAATAGAGATGAGCAAACTTTGCCCAAGCATGTTTGCCAATTTCAAATCTGGACCTAATTTAGCAATGATTGTTTGGCCCCTTGAACCCAAATGTTTTGCTAAAAAGTTGGAAATTAGTTTTTTGTTTAGTAACTATTCAGTGACAAAAAGCGTTTTAGCAGTAATGCTTCTGTTCTAGATTATCATGATATCTAGATATCAGGTGGGAGGGGAGGTGGTGGGGAGAGGTCTCAGGTCAGATAAGCGCAGGTTTCCATTTTTTTCTCTCCTGCACTTACTGTGGATGGTCCCGTCTGGCAGCCAATCATTGCGCATAGAGAAAATTGCACTTTTTCCACACAAGGGCTTGTGTCATTGGCTGGGTAAATCACATATCCTTGGCATATTCGAACAAACCATTTCCTGTTGTCTCCATTTTCCCAGTGTTAGAGCTCAGGGACAGCCTTGCTGCTGAAGACACAGCTGCTGCTACTGTGTGTGCTATTTAGAGAGATAACTAGCCAGCGACTCGATTCCTGATAGATAGTAGATTTAGTGACTCTTTCCTAAAACAGTACTTTTTGGACTTCAAAGCAGCGTTGCCCAAATCATATCTGGTGCAGTGCAATCTTAAAGTCTCCACAAATTCACCTTTAAAACGCCTTTTTTGCTAGATCTGCCAAAATCTAGCCACCAAATACTTTTCTTCTAGTACCAGTATTTTCCAAATAAGACTAAACTAAGGAAAAGCAGCATGTAAAGCATGTAAAAATACCCTGCCATGAATAAATAAGTAAAAGGCAGATGCTAGTAAAAAGCACGGTACTTAGTGGGTACTTAGTTTTTGCAAAAAGGTAAAAAACCATCCCACCAATGTCAAGGTGTAAGGACTTCAGGACGGTACCTACTCTATCTAATTTGAAACCTGTTCATGTGTCAACTTATCTCAAATAAGCAGGAAGAACAGTGTTACCTGAGTCCTAAAATAGACTCACAGCAATGGGAGGCGCAATAAATGCTCACCTCAGTAACAAGAGGGGTGGGGCACTCACTATCTTGTATGAATATAAAGGGCTGAACTAAATACACAAAAAAAGGCTTGTACACTTATATCTGCTTTGCTCAGCTTTTTGTGTATTTTCCAAATCAGGTCTGCTGCAGTGCTCTCTTAAAATCTCCACAAACTCATTGTAAAAAAGCCTTTTTTGCTATACCTGCCAAAATCTAGCAAGAAAAGACTTTTTTTTCTTAGTACCAGTATTTTCGAAATCTAGTCTGGTGCAACACTCTCCAAAATTCTCCACAAATTCAGTGTTAAAAAACCTTTATTGCTAGATCTGCCAAATTCAACAAACATTTATTTTCTAGTATCAGTATTTACCAAATCAGGTCTGGTGCAGTGCTCTCTTTAAATCTTCACAAATTCTGCGCTAAAAAGCATTTATTGGTAGATATGTCACATTCTATCCACCAAAAACCTTTTTTTTGTACAAGTATTTGCCAAATTAGGTCTTGTGTAGTGCTCTCTTAAAATCTCCACAATCTGCATATCGATAGAGAGGGAGTGCTGCAACCACACCCAGCACTGCGTCCTCAGCCACAACTCTTCCCCTGTGCAAAAGCTGTGGTGGCACTGCAGTTCGCATATGCGATAAGCCTTGCCTAGCTTTTTCCAGATTTTGAAAGATGACCAAACTCATGTTATCTGCCAAATTTGTAAGCAATATCTGAGCAGAAGCAAAAAAATCAATAATTTAAGTACTTCATGCATGAACTGTCACAAAGTCACACTATATAAGTTACAGTGGCAAGCTCACCTTGCTATAATGTGGCTTAGCGGGCCTGGCCAACCATTGACCGCCCCATCAAGCGCATCTGCGGCTTCTTCATTCTCCATGACTTTGGGGAGTGTTATCACACAGGCCTATGGTCGCAGAACTTCCACCTCTTTAATTACAACAGCCAGTGTGATTGACAGGCCATCAGCGATTTTGGAAGTGGATATCCCTGCTGTTGTTAAGCACTGTCAGACATTGAGAGCACCACCTCTTTATGAAGGCAAGATCTTATCTCCTCCTGCACCTCAAGCAGTTTGTCTGGTACACCCTACTGCATAATGTCTCAGCACAGCAGATGTGGTCAAGTAAAAGACCATTTCTTCCTACCATGCCAAAGCTAAGAGCTTGAATATCACCATTTCGAAGCAGTTGGGCCGCAGAATGTTGCCTTTCTGCCTGGTGGATACAGAGGGTTTTCAAAAGCTCATGGCCATTGCAGTCTCCCAATACCAGATGTCCAGCCTCCACTACTTCTCAAAGAAAGTGGTGACTGACCTACACCAGCATGTTGTAGACAACATCATCGCTTCCTTGAGAAATTCTGTGTGTGAGAGGGTGCATTTTACCACTGACACCTTAACGAGTAAGCATGCCAGGGGCATTACATGTCGCTGACTGAGCACTGGGTGACTCTGGTGGCTGTAGTGGAAGGGGCTGCTGTACAAGTCTTGATATCCCCATGGCTTGGGGGTACAACCTCTGTATCTACCATTTCCTTCTGCCTCCTCCACCTCCATTAGGGCCTCCACATGCACCCAAAATCTCTTCATTAATGTGACACACATTACAATGGTGTAGAAGGAATCTAGCACACCTCCTTAGTTTGCTGGCAGCAGGGCTCAACATCATCAGGCTGTGTTTACGTTTAAATGCCTGGGTAATGTGAGTCACACAGCTGAGGAGTTGTGGTCAGCTTTGAAGTCCAAGTTTGATCAATCAAATACAATGGTTCACAGCACCCTGGTGCATATGGGTATCACTTCTTTTGAAAAAAGATGGGGCGCACGTCTCAGTCCAGGGAGTCCAACCTCGTTACTCACATGAAATATTCAGTAGAAAAGACAGTAGAAAAGACAGCGCCTCCAGACAGGTGGTTCAATCAATGCACGTTTCTTTATTCCATGTCTGTCACACATCGACGTTTCAAACAACTGGTTCTTTCTAAAGCAGTTAGTTCGAAACGTCGCTGTGTGACAGACATGGAATAAAGAAACTTGCATTGATTGAACCACCTGTCTGCAGGCACTGTCTTTTCTACTGAATATTTCAAGTTTGATCAATGGCTGTCTCCACTGAATCTGTAGCCAGGGTGTGGTCCTAGGCCAGGGCAAGGTCACATACGATCCTTGCATGGCTCACATCCTTTTCTTTTCTTTTCAATGGTCTTTTTATTGGAGATGTTTGCATAACTTAACGATCAACATGTTGTAAGGGTAAGAACATCAAAAAATTCAGAAGTTGTCAAAAATATTACAAAGGTAATACAAAGGTATTGCAAAGGTATTACAAAGTCTGAACATAATATAACGCGTATATTGTATTCATCAGTACTTATCATATAACTGGAGTTCTCCAAAATGTTCATTGTTGCTGGTGAGCTATTTGAAAGTAGGAGAGTTAGTATGCGCCATCTCACAATCGCGATATGGCTTACAAAATCCTGGACGTGTGTCTTCCTCACGTCCGAAATTGTCCAGGGCTCTGTTTTCCATGCAATACCATATATTTAAGTAAACAACATTAAAGATGAAAGATGAAGAAAGAAAGTAAAAGAGTGAAAGATTGTGTTGGAGAGGATAGTAGATAGAGGGGAAGGGTAGAAGTGAGAGGGTAATAAAAGAAAAAGTGGGAATTAAGGAGGAACGGGGGGTGATGGGGGGGGAGAAGTCCAGCTACCAGGAAGTCAGTGTCAGATGCCATTCAAATTGTTATTTGGGCGGGAAATATCTTAGTCATGCGTACAATTGTACGTTTTCCGGAAAGTAGCCCATGGGGACCATATGTGTCTGAGTTTCATTTGTCTATTTTCAACTGACGCCACAGTCATTGCTACTCTGTATAGATCATTTATTTTGTCATATAATTGTGCGGTGGTCGGTAGGTTTGGTGTCTTCCAGTACAGTGGTACTAATAATTTTGCTGCGGTAATGCAATGCCGTGCTAAGTCACAGGCGTATTTGTCATCCGTCCATATTGGGAAGTTCAATAACGTGGTCTCTGGTGAGAGCTTAAGTGTTTTGTTCGTCACAGTCTGTATGTACTCTATTCCAGAAATCTCTGATTTTGGGACATGTCCACCAAATGTGAAAATAGTCTCCTTCGGGATCTTGACATCTCCAGCAGTTTGTTGGGCTCTCTCTTTGCCAATGGCAGGTTTGTTTGGGTGCCATATACCACCACGACACGATTTTAAAAGTATTTTCCTGTGCCCGTTTGCATTGCGAGGGGCCATGAGATCTTTCATATATAAATCGTTGCTGCGATGAGGTAAAGCGATAGCCCAAATCTTTTTCCCAATGCGTGATATAGCTCCGTTTTGGGCTACATGCATCCATCAGCAGTGTTTGGTATAAAGTGGATAATACTTTTTTTGGTTTTGATGTGGCCGCACATAGCTTCTCAAACGGTGTCATGGCTTGTGAGAGATCCACCTGCTTTAGGAGTGGTTTCAGTTTTGATTTGATGCTGGAATAGTGCAAGAAGTTCAGTTTTTGGAGACCAGGAGTGGTCCGTATTTCAGAGAAGGTCGGCATGGTGCCATCAATCAAAATTCGGTCTACTGTCAGGTTTTTCAAGGCAGGTATCCTGTGTACTTCATCAGTAGTGTTGTCGGGTTTACCAGGGAGAAGGTCCCTTAATGTAAGTAGGGGTGATAGTGGAGGTATCAACATATGGCGCAGTTTCGACCAGACTTGAAGAGTGGCCTTGGTGTGTATGTTATGGAGTGGAGTCAACTTAGTGTTCTTTTCATGTGTAAGGAATAAGGATCTGAGCGTATTTAGAGCTAATGCTTCTTCTGCTGCAATCCACAGGTTATCTCGTGGGTGTCTAATAATTTCAATCACTCTCGAGATTATTGCGGCATGATAATATTTCCGTATGTCGGGCGCTCCCATTCCTCCCATAGTCTTATGAAGCGTTAGTGTTCGGTATGATATGCGGGGCTTTTTCTGATGCCAGATATATTTACTAAACAAGGCATTAATCTTATAGAGGAATGTTGTCGGGATCAATATTGGTAGCATATTGAACATGTAGGTAAACTTGGGGAGGATCAGACTTTTTAATAAATTTTTTCTACCCATCCATGAAAGATGGTTGTCCTTCCATGTGTCAATAGTAGTCCTAGCATTTTCAAGCATTGGTTTAAAGTTGAGTCGAAAAAGATCTCTGCTGTTTCTCCCCAACTTCACCCCGAGGTATTTTATGTATGTGGTGGGCCAAGTGAAGGGATAGAGGTCTTTTAATTTTGTTAAAGTTGTAGAGTTAATGTTGATGTCAAGTGCTTCAGATTTAGAGGGGTTAACTTTAAAATTGGAGAGATGACTAAAATGGTCTAACAATTTCATTAGAGCTGGGAATCCTCGTAATGGGGAGGTCATTAGTAAAAGCAAGTCGTCCGCAAACGCCGCCGTCTTATAATGCTTATGGTTCAACGTGATGCCTTCAATATCCTGATGGGATTGTATGGCATGCAGTAGAGGCTCCATGGAGAGCACAAAAAGTAGCGGCGAGAGCGGGCAACCCTGCCTCGTGCCATTTTTTATTATAAATGTGTCTGTTAGCGAGTTATTTATCCTAATTCTGGCCGTGGGGTTGTTATACATTGCCAATATGGCTCTAGTAAGTGCACGGGGTATTCCAAAAGTATCTAGGGATTCCTCAAGGTAAGTCCAGTCCACTCTGTCGAATGCTTTCTCAGCGTCTGTTCCCAGGAGTACTAAAGGGGTTCCGCGGTTTTTAGCTATTTGCATCAGATGCAATATTTTGTGTGTGTTGTCTTTCCCCTCTCTTCCTCCCACAAATCCCGTTTGACTAGGCGAGATCAAATGTGGCAACAGTGTCGCTACTCTTCGCGCTATCAAACTGGAGAGCATTTTTAGGTCTATATTTAATAAAGAAATTGGTCTATAGCTACTACATTGCTCGGGGTCTTTCCCTTCTTTGTGGATCAGTGAGATGCTAGCCTCCAACATTTGTGGTGGGAGGGGTAGACCTTTGAGAACAGCGTTACATAGGTCCAAAAACCGTGGTAATAGTACATTGGGGAAAGCTTTGTAATACTGTGCTGTAAACCCATCAGGTCCTGGTGATTTTCCAGTCGGGCACTTCGACAGAGTGGACTGGAGTTCTGTAATTTGGAATGGCTTTGTCAGTTCTTTCTTTTGTGTTTCTGTCAGATTGGGTAGTCCCAAATGTTTCAGGAAGTTCTTGATCTCATCCCTCCGCAATCTGGTCTGCTCACTAGACTCGTTCGGTCTCAAATCATAAAGGTGCTTATAATAGTCTAAGAATGCATCTTCCACATGTGTGCGGTTGTCAGAGCTAACACCTTGTTTGTTTTTGACCGCACCAATCTGAGTGTGTGTCTGTCTCTTGCGAATGAGTGAGATCATGAGCCTGGACGCTTTGTCTCCATGGGCGTATAGTTTATTCTTCCATGCGCTGTAGTATTTTGCCGATTGGAGAACTATGAGGTCTTTTAGATGTTGTCTCTTTGTTGATAGCAAAAGCATGGTCTGATGGTCGAGTTGTCTTTTATGTTTTAGTTCTAGTGAGGCTATCTCGTCGTAGAGATCGTACATGTCTTTTTGTCTTTTTCTATTAAAGTGGGAGGAGATCGATATTAGTTCACCCCGGATGACTGATTTATGTGCTTCCCATAAAACCTGTGCCGAAATATCCTGTGTGTCATTTAGTGCGAAGTATCTATGCAGTGCTTCTTGTATACGAGTCTTGACCCCAGGTTCGGCTAATATGGTTTCATTTAGGCGCCATGTTCTATTGTTGGGGTGTTGTCTTTTCAATGACATTTCCAGAGTCACTGTGGAATGGTCAGAGTATACATTTGGTGATATGTTTGATTTTTTGATGTTAGTCAACTGTTTTTTGTGGACAAAGATATAGTCGATCCTATGATAGGTTTTATGAGGGTAAGAATAGAAGGTGTAATCGCGATCGGCAGGGTTCAGGCATCTCCACGTGTCAATTAGATTTTGGGAATTCAGGCATCTCTGTATTTTAGCTAGGTCCTCTGCTGAGAGCGTACTCTGCTGCTTAGAGGTGTCCATTAGTGGATTCAGTGCTACATTAAGATCTCCACCGACCACCAACACACCCTCTTTGAATATTTCTATTTTCTTCATCATTGCTGTCAGCCATTTTGCTACTTTCGTATTTGGGGCATATAAGCTACATATAGTCACCAAGGACCCATTAAGTAATCCCTTGATTAGTGTATAACGTCCCATGGGGTCAGTTAACGTATCTCTCAGTTGAAATGTCACCCCTTTGGCTATCGCCACTGAGGTACCTTTAGTTTTTGTTTGGGTCGTAGTAGTGTGGTACCATTTATCGTAACCAGAACGAGTCAGGTCAGGTATTTTGTCAGACTTAAAATGCGTCTCTTGTAATAAGAGTACTGTCACTTTCTGTTGTTTAAGTCTGTGTAGTATGTGTCGTCTTGCTATCGGTGAGTTTAGACCGTGTGTGTTGAGTGAAGCAAATGTAATTACCTTAGTTATGTCTGCCATAGCGTTTCTCCTGCGGTTCGGTCTTTGAGCTTCGGCATCTTCCATTTCTTGACTTTCGATCTTCCTGGAACACTGGACTGGGAGGGGGGGGAGAGGTGAGAGCGAGTATAGTGTAAGAAAAGATAAGAAAGAGAGAAAAAATAAAGCACAACTTTCAATAACTGTAACAATTTCACATATTTAAATGTGAGTATGAATCCGTTCAACATAGGACTACAAAGGGCCTCTATAGCCAGTTCCGGGGAGAATGTCGTCATTCAAGGTTTCTGATGCTAATGCGTAACCAAGTCCTTAGGTAATAATACTTATCCTTAGAGGGAAGGATGTGATTAGATATTGAATGGGGAGGGGGGGGTTGTGTAGTCTTAAGAGTAAGGAGAATATGGTGGTAAAGTATAAAGGGGGTTGGGGGATGTGAGTAGGCATCAGGGTAATGGTGGATGGGTGGGAGGTCGGCAGGGGAAGATATATGTAGTGGACCAGGTGTCAGATGGTTAAGTCCATATCCGTTAGTAATCGTCGTTGCTGTGAGATAAGGGGGCGTTTCGTATAGCCTAGTCCTCTTTATTGCGTGAGCTTAGAAGTGCTTTTATATAAATTGTTTCGTCACTTCATGGTAGTCAGGCTCTTTTAGGGTGCATTAGGTCCAAAAGATTGCATTTAAGCATGGTTATCATCAGTGGGGTGGAAAAGAAGATGCAAAGTTCTGCTATCTATTTGTATAGAGTCATTCCAACGGGTGTTAGGGCATCTTAATATCAAGTCGTGTCGGCCAGGTCTTTTGCAGCTGGAGACTTGGCCGTTTTACGCTTCACTCTTTGGGCCTTAGGTGTGACGACTAATTGCCATGCTGGTGGTGGTGGTATTTGCTGGAGCAAGGAGGCTGAGTGGAATGTTTCCAGGTCCGGGTAGGAGTCCGGTATGATCTCTAGTTCCTTGCAGGCTTGTTTGACGTCCGCCGAGGTCCTAGTTTGAAACCTCCTGTCTCCAGCTGTTATAAATATGCCGAATGGAAACAACCACCGGAATCTATAACCTTTGCTTGTTAGGGCCTCAGTGAATGGCTTTAAGAGTCACCGTTTTCGCAGTGTAATAGCTGATAAGTCCTGGTATAGCTGAATCGTGTTGCCCTCATAGGTGATCTTCCGTTTGTCCCTCGCTTTCCGGAGTACCAGATCTTTTACTCTAAAGTCTAAGAAACGACAGAGTACATCCCTAGGTTGTTCGCCTTGTGATGGTCTAGGTTTGAGTGCTCTGTGTACTCTTGTCAATTCAATGTTATCCTGCTTTTCCTGGTCCAACACATCTTTGAATATCTCGATGGCCGCTTTGGTGAGCGTTTCCAGTGCCACAGACTCTGGCAAGCCCCGAATTCTAACATTGTTTCGGCGCTCTCGGTTCTCGTGATCTTCTAAGGATGTATGAGCAGCATGGAGGATGTTCTCATGTTATTGTAGGCATTCCAGCATAGCATTAGATTGTTGTATTATGGTCGTCTGTGTGCTTTCAACTGTATCCAATCTATGTCCTTGTTGGGTGAGATCACGTTTTATTTCTGCAAGCTCTTTACTAATTGGGTCTAATTTTTGCGAGAGGATTCTTGCTATGAATGAGCGAGTTACTTGTGAATCTTTATCGGTTGATATACTTTCAGATTCGCTATCCATGTCTGTGTCTGAATCGTCCATTAAGGTTGGATCATTTGGTTTAGAGGGCATGTCTGAATCAGTCAGAGCGGCTTGTTTCTTTAGGAATTTATCCACGTCAGCTTGTGTGACTTCTTTAGCTAGTTTCAGGGAGCCTTTAGGGGTTTTTGTTCCAGTTTTCCCCATATTAGTAATGAGTCAAATTTTAATGCTGGTTGAAAGAAATGGTTACGGTGCTCCCTCTGCTGGCTGGTAGGAGTTACTGCAGCATATTAGTGTTGTGTTGCTACGTTAGAGAAATGGTAGTTAGACACTTTCAACTATTGTGGAGATCTACTGGTATCCGTTGTTATATACCAGTCTCGTGATTTGAGGGATCTGGATTACCAGTTTAGTTAGCCCAGGCACAGGTTAGAGAAGGGTTTTCCTCTATTGTCTGCCCTGCAGATTGTGTATTGCTCTGTGACCCTTTATATGTCCGGATTAGATGTTATACGGGCAAAGCTGGTTCTTGTCTCAGTAATCCTCTATTCCCGGGCCCCTGAGGCTGTCATACACAGCAGTCCCGGATTGTAACCCCAGATCGGCAGCAAGTACCTGAGTCGTGTAGCTCAATGCGTCCCCTGTTCCTTCCTCTGCCGGGGTTCCCGCGGGTTAGGTCTCCCAGCACTCTCACTCGTTCCCTCCACACAGCTACCTCGCGCGCCGGTCTCTGGGGGGCCGCAAGCCGTCAGCGGTCACACTGTTCTGTGGCCGCCTGCCGCAGTGTCTCTCTTACCGCGCGTCTCTGGTGGCACGTGCTGGTGAACCTCTCCTGCAGCCGTGTGGCGCCGCTCAGCCCCGGCTCCCCCTAGTCCAGCCGCGTTCCGGAATCGGGGATCTCGGAGCAGACTTGCCGCAGCGCCGCTTCCCTTGTTCTGCTGTGCAGTCGGTCTGGTCTGGTCTCTGTCTCCCGTCGGGTGCCGCGAGCTCTTCACTGAGGGCCCGTCTCTGCCGCTTCCGTTCCCCGTCCCAGGCTCCACGTGCTGTCGGATGCCTCCTGCAGCTTCGGGTTACCGCTCGGCCTCAGTCTTCTTGCAGACTAGCTGCGGTCCGGCTGTGGGGGTCTCGGGCTGGGACACTCCCGCTTCAGCACTGCTCACTCCGGTCCGCTGCACAGTCGATCCGGTCCGGTTCACCTCTCCCGCCGGGGGCCGCGCGGTCCTCGCTGATGGCTACTTTCTGCAGTTAGAGATGGATCCAGAGGATGAAATAGTGCCTAGGACCGGTGCACAAATGTCTCTGGTATAATCAGGAGTGCCTTCTGGGCTCTTAGGGGTCCCTCACGAGGGTGGATGGCGCGGATAGAGATGTTTCTGGGGGAGAGCTAGTGAGTGCAGCCTCCCTCATCCGCGGCCATCTTGGATCTCGGCTCACATCCTTAACCTGGTTTTCCATCAATTTCTGGGCCATTATCCCAGCTTTAATCTTGGTTGTGTAGACGTACACAACCATTATAGGTGAGTGCACTGGCATTTTTTATTTATACAAATAGCCCTGTGTGTCTACACATGCGCCCTTTTTTTTTTCTTTCTGCATTATCCCAGCTTTGATATACTGCTGCTGAGGGCATGGTAGTTATGTGCTCTTTTCTGACGTTCGCACCTTGCTGGTCAATGACTTGCATCGCTACAGAAGTCTTTTGGCCTGCCAGTTAACTACCTAGTATGTGATGTGTCAAAACAATGGAATTCAACTCTGTACATGTTGCAGCAGCAATGAGCCCTTGTGCAGTATGTCATTACATACAGTATAGCAAAGTAGAGGAGTAATCAGCTTACCGCAACAATTTCAACATGTGCGGACTGGCGTCCTTATTCCACGACGTAGTTGAAGAGTACACTAATATTTAGCTTCTGAGATAAATGCTTGATAGGCTTCATTTTATCCCCAGTGTAATTTGCCATATACATAGCACAATCAGTTCAGGACAAACAGGCAAAGATAGTAGGGCAAACGTTTTGAAACGGCTACTAAGAAGTTTAACTCTGACAATGCCATTATCAGCATGACTATTGCGGTCATTTACGTGTTGGAACACACTTTGACCAGTATGCGGAATCAGGTGGTGGTTGAAGAGAAAGGGGTGAATGTAGAGGAGGAGGCGAATGTGGAAGGGATAACAAGATTTCAAAGGTAGTCCAGACTGTTGTCAGCTCAGAGGCGGGTGGCATAGGCGGGTGGGGTAGTGGGAACGATCATGGCTTATGGTAGCAGCCAAACTGTTGATGAAGGGGCAATATCCAAGGAAGAAATGGAAAAGTAAGAGGTAATGGGCATATAAGACTCAGCAGATGAGGGAGATATTGATCGTATTTCTGTTGTACAAGTTTGGCTAGAGAGGGAGGAGAAAGGAAACGGGAATGTTATCCTACCGCCACCAGCAGAACAACATGAGGGCCTTCTTGCTGGACTATCTGCAACATGATCCCTGGATTGTTAAGATTCAAAGTATTACTGAGTTGCCACATTGTTAGATCCACAGAACAAGAGTACATTTGGTCAAATGCTTCCTGCCCTGGAAAAGGATGCACGCATGCAGGAGTATCAAGAGAAGCTTGTAGACAATTTTTTAGTACTGCGTCTGTTACAAGCTATTTCTGGGAGTTGTTTTACCTTTTTTAAGACCATCCTTTGAAATGTCAGAAGAGAAGGCAAGTCTGACACATAGTAAACGTCTAGAGAGGATTGTGCAGGATTATCTACAGTGCAATATTGATGCTATGACTGTGGAACTGAACCATTGTGCACTTTAGGCTTCTAAAAAGGAAAAATAACCTGAGCTTGCCACTTATGAACTGGAAGTTTTGTCGTGCCCGGCAGCTAGCATTCTCTCAGAATGTGCCTTCAGTGCTGTTGGTGATGTCCTGATGGATAAGAGCAAACAGCTATCCACTGACTGTAGATTGACTAACATTTATCAAGATGAACAAGTCTGTTATTGCCCAAAGGGCGTGGAGATGTAAAGTGGACTGACTGGGCCACTGGTGGAGGAGTGGCAGCTGAATATCCGATACAGCAAGAGACTGGAGAGTGACTTCAGCAAAACCTAGCAGGAGGACGCTGGTAACTATGATAAACACTGGGTAACTAGGCAGCGCGCGCTGCCTAGATACCCGATGTTTATCATGGATACCAGCATCCTTCCACTTAGAGCAGCCTGTAAGCTGGAGGGTGCTGGTAACCATGATAAACACCGGGTAACTAAGCAGCGCACGCTTCCTAGTTACCCAGTCTTTATCATAGTTACCAGCCTGTGAGGTCACTGGTTCGCTCGTCTCTTGCGGTCACACGTGTGGATGCGTGCTGACCAGCGGGAGACCAAGGACCAAAAAATGGTCGTAAGCGACGTGCAGCCACCAGCGACCTTACAGCAGGGGCCAGGTCGCTCGTGCTTGTCACACGCTGTGACATCGCTGGAGAGGTAGCTGTGACATCACAAAACCTGTGACATTGCAGCAACATCGCTAGCGATGTTGCAGTGTATGAAGGTACCCTAATATTTATTAGAGCTTTTGCATGAGATTTGAAGACAACCTGCTCAACAGTCCTAAACCTGTCATTCATCCCCCTGTTCCTTATCAATGTTTAACCTTGAAATGTTAGGCCAGACCCTGTATCATGCACAGGCTTTGCCATTCTGCAATTTTTGGTCTGGGCTAATTGATGCCACTTTCCTGTGGTCTGTCCCTAATTTCTGGAAAAGTGTGGACTCGTCTTGGCGTCTCCTTGCTCTGTGGGACATGACATGAGCAAAGCTTTATGAGCATGATACCTACTTCTGAGACTCCTGCACCAGTTCCTCAATAATCAATCTTGAAATGATTGGCCCAGGCCTCCAGCCTTGCTGCCATTGTGGGCCAATACAAAACCTATAGGATGGATACCACTTTATTGTGGTCTAACACTAATTTTTGGAAAAGAGGGTTCTCTCCTTAGGGTTTAATTGCTGTGTGGTGCATGACTTCAGCAGGCCTCTCTGATTGACATGCCTACACCTGTCACTCATCCTCCTTGTACTTAATGTAGAAAACCTGCCACGTTTCCCCTGTGACTCACTCATCTGTCGATTCAAACTGAGATTCACCCACCTCTGAAATTTAAGTGAATGTGAGTCACCTCCTATTTTTAACTGATTTTGAAAAGTGTGCAGACTGACACAGACCCTGTCAATGCCATGAGACTATTTATACTCTAGGACCTAGAGATTGCTGTCACTTTTTCTTTGTGCTGCTGTAACTTGTGTATGTAATTTCAGCTATGGCGATCTGCACCTGCGCTTCAACTTCATATTGATAATGGACTTGGTAGTCTACTCATTTCTTCTTTGTTAAAGCACAGTCCATTTCCACAGTTTCATAATGTTTTTTGATTTAAAGTCAAGAAATTTGCAGCATCAAAGGAAAACAGAAATCATTCTTCTTTTCCTCATGTCTCCTGGCATTATCTCACACCATTTGTATTGATTTAAACAAAACTATGGATTTCATGTGTGACTCAATGAATAAGTAAGAACATGTTTTTCGCATCAGGCAACAGAAAGTGTGCATTTTTACAGTGCTGGATGCATTAATGATTAAACTTTTGCCCTTAAACACTAGGCGTGACTGGAATGCTTTAGTACAACACACATAAATATATTCAGAATAACGTCATTGGACTAGGACAGTGGAAACTATGGTATGTCAAAGTATTTTATTACTTTGTTTAACAATAATAAAAATATTATTATGCTTGGAATCTGTGTTTTCCTGGAATATTGAAAGGGCAGTCATTGGCTAGAAACAGGACACTGTAGACTAAACGACAAAGAATCACTCCATTACACCCATAACTGGGTACATTTTTCTTTTATCAGCAGCAACACCAAGGCATTGTACAAGTGAAGTATTACATTCTTTGACCTACAGCCAATGTTTTATCAACCTTTTTTCACAGTACTCACACACAATCTATCATTCTTGATATTGATTTTAATTTTATCACCTATAAATCTTGTTCTGTCTTTGAACTGTATGAAACCATGTAACTTGTTTCTACCTATCTGCAAAGCACCTTTCATTTCTTTACTAAAGGAAAGCCAGTCCTTTAATTTATTACCCTCTGGTGATCCCTGGAGCTGTGTCCACAGCTTTAAACCTTGAGTGTACTGTGCAACACTAGACACCAGACTTCAACAATATGATTCTAATGCTATTTTTACATTTGTTTGAGAGCAGTAAACTACCCAAAACACTTTAGATAGCAGTCGGTGAAAAATGGTTCGGCTATTCATTTGTCCAGCAGGTATGTCACCTGACTCACCCATGTACTTACATAATCTTGCTGTCCCAGCCATCATCCACTTATGTCCCGATGTCTTCATACCGTGGCCTCCGCCATATTTGCATATCCAAGTGATGGGTGTGCAAATATGGTGCCTGCTGGCAGTACTGGCCCATTGTGAAGTACGCCAGCGGTGCCGCAGCCGCCCGCAACCGATACCACTCAAAAAAGCTGACAAATATCGTAACCTGCTCCTTGCTGTCACCTCATCTCACGGCCACACGCACCGCTGCCTGGGTAACTGTGCATGCATGTAATTGGCATGCATGCGCGCTTGCTTAGGGGGCCACCTTCAGGGGCGTAACTACAACAGGTGCAGGGGTTGCGATCGCGTGACCCAGTGCATGCATGCGCATTTATGCTGCTACTGTCGTTTGACACCATGGAGGGAAAGAGCACAGGGGGGAGAGACAAAGCACAGGGGGCATAGAGAGCACAAAGGGGGGAAAAGATAGAGCACACAGGGGGATAGAAAGTGCACAGGTGAGCAGAGAGAGAGCACACAGGGGGTAGAGCATGCACATGTGGGCAGAGAGAGCACACGGTAAGTCAGCACTAAATAGACAGCACATGAGAGGTGAGGACAGCACAGGGGCAGGGTCGAGCACATAGGGGTCCAGAGACAGCACACAAAGGGGCAGAGAGAGCATACAGGGTGCAGAGAGAGTGCACATGGGGACATAGAGAGTGCACGGGGGAAAGAGAGTGCACAGGGGCAGAGAAAGTGCACAGGGAGTGAGGGTACAAAGGAAGGAGACTGCTCAAAGAAGAGAGCACAGAGGGGAGAAGACAGCACAGGTGGGACAGAGACTGCATACAGCAGGGAGAGCACACAGTGGGACGACAGCACATGTGGGATAGACACCATATACAGGGGGAAGAGCACATAGGGGTAAGACAGCTGAAAGAAGAGCACCTGAGGGGAGAAGACAGCAGAGGGGGTAGAGCGCACAGGAGGAGACAGCTCAAATGAGAGAGCACAAAGGGGAGAAGCACAGGGGGATAATGGCAGCACATATGTGGAGAGAGAGAGACGACAGGTAGGAGAAAGCCGTTCCCAGTGCCACAGAGCCCATCCTCTTTGTGACATCAACTCACTCCCGATGAGATAGCATTAGGCCCCCATCTAGTATCTTCATATTAATAACATTTCAAAACTTTATCAATGGCACAACAGGAGAATATTTTGTAATATTAAATTCACATTCATTTTTTGTCTGCACTTTAAAACATATGTAAAAATGGCATGCATATTGTTGGCTTTTTTTGTGTATGGGTTTTATAAAAATGTATCTGGTTCCAAATTTGCAAAGGACAAATGTTGCAGATATAGTATTTAAAGTGGCATCTGGGATTGGAAACAACAAAAATAGCACAGCAAAATGTCCTAGAATGTGTCAGTGTAGAAGAGAGCTCTGTTTAACCAGTCATTTCTTATATGCCAAATAGTAGTTCAGCCCCTTTTGGCTCACAACTCTTGTCTGACTCTCAGGCCAAGACAGTTTTGCCCATGTCGTGACATTATGATGTCATGAACTTTTGCATACGTTTGCAGAGTATTCTCTCGGTCCTTATCAGAGCTGAAATCTTCAACTCATGGAATTCCAGTGCTCACAGCATTGATCAGAAGATACAATAACGATCAGATGAGTGATGGCAAGGAGCTTTAAGACCAACATTTCTTTTTCTTTTGTTATACCGTATATACTCGTGTATAAGCCGAGTTTTTCAGCCCAAAAATTGGGCTGAAAAGTCAGCCCCTCGGCTTATACACGGGTCATACGGTATGCTGTGGGGGGGGGGCTGTGACCGGGGGCTGGAGGAGGCAGGAGGGGGCCGCGGTGACCGCAGGCGGTCACGTGGGGCCGCCTCATTAGTGCAATGATTATGCACGGCATCCCCCCGTCCATCAACGGCGCGGGGATGCCGTGCATATTGCAATACACAGCCCCCCCTCCTTATTATGGGACCCCCGGTTAGTAATAAACAGCCCCCCTCCCCTCCTTATCATGTCCCCCCAGGCTGCGGCAAGCTGTCAAAATAACAAACTTTCATACATCACCTTCCGGCGCAGCTCCTCCGCTCCTCCGGTCCTCCGCTCCTCCGCTCCCCGGCTTCTTCTTCCTGCTTGTGCCGGTGTCATGTGACCGGGCGCAGGAGATGACGTCATTTCCTGCGCGCGGTCACAGAAGCCGGCACAAGAAGAAGAAGAAGTCAGGACCGGAGGAGCGGAGGACCGGAGGAGCGGAGGAGCTGCGCCGGAAGGTGATGTATGAAAGTTTGTTATTTTGACAGCTTGCCGCAGCCTGGGGGGACATGATAAGGAGGGGGGGGCTGTTTATTGCTAACCGGGGGTCCCATAATAAGGAGGGGGGGGGGGCTGTTTACTACCACTGGGGCTGTAGGATACTATCACTGGGGCTGTATACTACCACTGGGGCTGCTGGATACAACCACTGGGGCTGTATATACCTCAAGGGCTGATGTATACTACACTGGGGCTGTATACTACCACTGGGGCTGCTGGATACAACCACTGGGGCTGTATATACCTCTGGGGCTGCTGTATACTACACTGGGGCTGTATATACCCCTGGGGCTGCTGGATACTACCACTGGGGCTGTATATACCTCTGGGGCTGCTGGATACTACCACTGGGGCTGTATATACCCCTGGGGCTGCTGTATACTACCACTGGGGCTGTATATACCTCTGGGGCTGCTGTATACTACCACTGGGGCTGTATATACCTCTGGGGCTGCTGTATACTACCACTGGGGCTGTATATACCTCTGGGGCTGCTGGATACTACCACTGGGGCTGCTGTATACTACCACTGGGGCTGTATATACCTCTGGGGCTGCTGCTGTATACTACCACTGGGGCTGCTGTATACTACCACTGGGGCTGCTGTATATACCTTTGGGGCTGCTGTATACTACCTCTGGGGCTGCTGTATACTACCTCTGGGGATGCTGTATACTACCACTGGGGCTGTATATACCTCTGGGGCTGCTGTATACTACCACTGGGGCTGTATATACCACTGGGGCTGCTGTATACTAATCACTGGGGCTGCTGCTGTATATACCACTGGGGCTGTATATACCACTGGGGCTGCTGTATACTACCACTGGGGCTGTATATACCTCTGGGGCTGCTGCTGTATACTACCTCTGGGGCTGCTGTATACTACCACTGGGGCTGCTGTATACTACCACTGGGGCTGTATATACCTCTGGGGCTGCTGTATACTACCACTGGGGCTGTATATACCTCTGGGGCTGCTGCTGTATACTACCTCTGGTGCTGCTGTATACTACCACTGGGGCTGCTGTATACTACCACTGGGGCTGCTGTATATACCTTTGGGGCTGCTGTATACTACCTCTGGGGCTGCTGTATACCACCTCTGGGGATGCTGTATACTACCACTGGGGCTGTATATACCTCTGGGGCTGCTGTATACTACCACTGGGGCTGTATATACCACTGGGGCTGCTGTATACTAATCACTGGGGCTGCTGCTGCTGTATATACCACTGGGGCTGTATATACCACTGGGGCTGCTGTATACACCTCGGGGCTGCTGTATACTACCACTAGGGCTGCTGTATATACCTTTGGGGCTGCTGTATACTACCTCTGGGGCTGCTGTATACTACCTCTGGGGATGCTGTATACTACCACTGGGGCTGCTGTATATACCTCTAGGGCTGCTGTATACCACACTGATGGGGGCTGTATACCTGTGCTGGGGTCCACCCTCGGCTTATACACGAGTCAATAGGTTTTCCCAGGTTTTGGGGGCAAAAGTAGGGGGGTCGGCTTATACACGGGTCGGCTTATACACGAGTATATACGGTATATTACATTTATTATGCTCTGGTTTATGGAAATGGCACAAAAAGATGATAAAGGAACATCCCTCCTCTCAGTGAATTCAAACTTTGTCTGATCTACTTATCTCTAGTTATTTTTTAGAACAAAAGAATCAGCAGCCTGAAATCAAAAATATATGTATTGTTAGGGGAGGGGAGGGAAAGGGAAAAATATGATAAATGGGTAAGGGCTCTGGAAAGTTGTACAAGTCTGTGGTCACCCATGCCTAATTGATATATAGGATTGTGGAGATGGTTTAATATACAGGGTTTAAGGGCGAGTTGGGTAGACAATGGGTCACAGTGGAGTAATAAGATGTGTATAATATAGATAATGGTGAGGAGGGAGTTGTTATATAACATATAATGGTCGGAATGTTATATTAACATGCTGGTTTATAAATATGTTATGTATGCAGTGGCATTTTTAAATTATTATAATATGCACGGTTATTTACTTATAGTATATGCACTGTCACTTTATACATGAATGTATTGTCACTTTATATATAAATGTACTGTCACTTTAAATCATTATTTGAATTATATGTCACTTATAGATGGCTGGCTAGTCACCCGGTCATAAGGACACTGCGAGAGTAGTTTGTTACAATCATCTGGCCATGTAGTATAACCAGGTTGAAGAGCATGAGATGAGAATAAATAGTACACATAATTAGTTGAAGTTGTAGTCATAGTACCCATGTCATTTTAATAAAAAAGTATAATATGGCCCTGTAGGGGTTAGATCAGATCGTACAACATATAATATAATGAGCCCGTAGTAAGTAGTAAAAGTGGTAAAGTAAGGGTTAAAAGGTCCTTCCCAGCTCCGACCATAAACAAATGCAGCCTCCGGGAGTGCGCATGACAGGCTCAGCACGCACCCAGACACGGCACCAGTCACGTGACCCGCTGGCACGCGGAAGCGCTTGTTTGCAGTTCACGGGCAGGATGTGGGAGGTCCTGGTATTATACACGTGACGTGCGAGCTGGAAGTGATGCGCCGAAATGACGGCGGCTGCAGATCGTTAATGATCAGCACAGGGGGTATAAAAAGTAGAAATTCAGGAGCAAGGTTACGCCCTGAGGAAGATTACAAAACGTACGTTGGCGGTGGGGGGGGGGGAGAGAGAGAGAGAGAGAGAGAGAGAGAGAGAGACACATCAGGTGCACTAGCATGGAGCTGGCAGGCTCACATCACTTACCCACCGGGGACGGATCACTTCCGTAGGAGCCAAAATTCAAATAGCAATCATTTTCTTAATTTGGCACAAAATGTATGAAATAATAAAAGAATATACAAAGAAAATTGACAGTTCCCCATGATTAGGTTAATCCAAACCTATACAAATCTCTTCACAATAATTCAATCAATCAAATATGGAGCTTTCCAAATGCATTAACTGCTATGCATACTTATAAGAGGCCCCCCTCTGCTTCTGCATGTGCTATTTTAAAAACACCAACAGAAAAATCCACATCTAATCTGAAAGACAATAAACAATAAAAACAGCACATATATGATTCATGAACATAATTTGAAAGATGATACGCAACAGAAGGAATAAATTCATACTGGGTGCATGTAAACACATAAACAAACTATCCCACTAGAATAGAAATTTAGAAAACAATGCAAAGAATCAGAATGTGCAGCTTGGTCTGTGAAAAAACCAACAGTACCAGTACTGAAAGATTGCAAGTAAGGGGAGGATTACCGAGTGATGGTCCGGTATTGGAAGCACCACTGACACAGTGGCTTCTTCCAGAGAGGTGATGTGTGGTTTTCCAGGCCGGCAATATAAGCAGAATCTTCAGCCAAGTGACATCCTCTTAATCGAATCCCACTGCTGCCAAAGATTCAGCGTCTTACATCTCCTCTGCCTTCTCACATATCAATGAGCAGGAGACAGTCAGTGGCAGCAGGACACGTCACCATGGAGGTGGGCCTGTACCACTTCCCCATACTCGCCCACATCCAATCAGAATGCAGGTGAGCGGAGACCTGGCCAGATTCACACCACTGGACACCGATTGAGTGTCTTCCCCCAGGAGATGACAGCCAGGACAGGCGTCCTGTGCAATAAGCAGGGAGTAACTGTATCCACCCGGAAGGATCACAAACATGGAAGGGATTGACAGGAAGAGTAGCAGAAATGTGCGTTTAACCCATCCAGGTGTGGGAGTACAGAGATTCCACATCCATGTTCGCAATTTCAGATAGAAATATCCAGAGTTGTTTGAGCGCTTCCAGAAACGGTTGGATACAGTTTGTTGTTTCAAAATTTTATTTGGTATTCAGGTCCTGAATAACAAATAAAACTTCAAAATAAAACTTTGAAACAACAAACTTTATCCAACCGTTTCTGGAAGCGCTCAAACAACTCTGGATATTTCTATCTGAAATTGCCAACATGGATGTGGAATCTCTGTACTCCCACACCAGGATAGGTTAAACGCCGTGAAGGAAGCCTAATTACCCTGGAGTTTAGCTGCAGGCCAGATAAAACCGAACCCTGGACAATATACCATTTTGTGAATTTACATGCTATATACAAAGATTGAGAATTCTTGCAGAAACTTTATTTCTAAGAAATTTGTGATAAATCTAACCTCCTACACCTAGATCTGCACCCGTTCTTCCCTGTGTCTTCCCTTACATTAGACCATATATTGCAAAAGGACCTTATCCTACAGACATCCATGGTTGCAAGGATTGTTCCTTATGGCAGAGGACCTATTTCTGATAGTTTATTCAGTAGGTCAATTGTTTCCTGAATGTAGTTCTTTTACCATGGTGTCTCTATAACCAGGGGTTTGAGAACACCCTTTACCCATCCAGAACCTTGTTCAGCGAGGGTGCCCACACTAGATTAAAAGCATGCAAAGTCTTACTGAAAAACACGGGGATGATGCTGATTCTGTGGTGAAACTTACAAAATTCATACTCAACCACAATTACTTTACATTTGACAACAACATATATTTACAGGACACTAGCACAGCAATGGGAAACAAAATGGCACCACATCATGCAAATCTTTTCATGGCGAAGCTTGAATGTGACTTTTTATCCTATCACGCCTTTGGCCTATTACTGGCACATAGATGATATTTTAATTAACTGGATAGAGTATGACCAACAGCTGAAGATATTCCATGAACACTTTTATCAGTTTCATCCCACCCTCCCACTTAACACTCACCTACTCCTGCACTGAAATACACTTTCTGGACACCATCATTAATCTACGGAACAATGAAGTAGAGACATCTCTGTACCGGAAGTCAATTGACTGTACAACATATCTCCGATGGGACAGCTTTCATCCACAACACATAAAAAACTCTATTGTGTACAGTCAGGCCATCAGATACAATCAGATATGTTCTAGCCCTACAGATAGAGACAATCAACTTGGGGGCCTCAGAAATACTTTTGAATCAGGGCTATCATCCAAGCATAATTTAAAACCAGATGACAAGATCCATCAGAGTATCAAGAAATCATCTACATTACAAAACTAAAGAAGAAAACAACCAGGTCCCTCTCGTAGTCACCTATAATCCAAATCTGGAGGTGTTAAGAAGAGGTGCATGGAAACTACAACCACTACTACAAAAAGATGCCTGACTAAAATCCATACTTCTAGACTCCCCACTTCTGTGTTTTAAGCAGCCCTCAAATCTAAAAAGCATCATTGTTAGAAGCTCACTGTCCTCTCCAAAAACAACAGGAAAATTTCCCTGCAAAGAAAAGAGGTGCAAAACATGTCCGTTTATAATGACAAGGGGCAAGATAAAGATTTCCAGCACAGGTCAGGACTACAAGATCCAAGGTACCTTCATCTGCAGCACAACCAATGTGGTGTATTTAATTATATGTAGAAAATGTGTGAGTGGGAATCTGTATGTAGGGGAGACGGGAAAACAACTCAGAACTAGGATGAACTGTCATCACCACACAATATAAGAAAATAGAACATATCTATCTATACCTAAACATTTCTGTAGCCCTGCTCACACTATAATGGATATGAAAATACAAGTTTTGAAAGCTAATTTCAAATCCAAAAGAATCAGGAGAGTTTGGGAATATATACTTATGATGACCATTGACACATGCAGAGCAGGAATGAATGTGTCGAATGTATTTTGTCTTTTTACATCAATTAATGAGACTTCAAATCTTCGACCAACCACTAGTCAAAGGACAATAAAACTATCATGCCTTTTATCTCTGAAGGATCTTTCCCCCTCTCCCAACACAGATAACTATGTTCTGCTTCACCTCAGCTGTCTTAGGGTGGCTTCAGACTTGCAGACGCTTCCACAGCATCTTGCGGACGGCAAACGCAAGCTGAGCACAAGCACTGCCCCTCCCTATGTTTATCATGGGGATGCATGGTGATGCGCTCGGTTGTGGATGGGCGTGCACAGTGATAGACTTCAATGTGGGATTTGTACGCATGTGGATGCTTGCATACAAATCATACATTCTTGTCCACACCATGAACGCAACATGTCATATTCATGGTGCGGACGAGCATGTATGATTTGTACGCAAGTGTCGAGCCCACTGGGACGGGTATGTACTCGGTACCGGACCGGGTCTGCTACTGGGGGAAGTCACGGGTGGTCCTGGTCCGGACCATGTCCCGGGCTGGCAAATAAAAGGGGATATTTACAGGGGAATTGTCAGTTGTGACGCCACCCACTGTGTGCGGCCAGCGATGGGGCCGCCGCTGCTGCAAAACTTCCGGGGATGATGTAATGGCAGCGTAGATGGAATAGTTCCCGTGCGCAGAACTGTGTTCCCTGGGGCAGTGATGATTAGAGTCTATTGTGTAGGGTGCAGGCTTGGTGCTGAGTGCAATTCACTTACTAGCCAGATGGTGCAGGAATCCTTCTTACTCGGTGCTGGAGCTGGCAAGCTGTGGCTCTGCAGGTGGAAGGTTGTTAGAATCCTGTATAGAGGGAATAGTTCGCAGGCAGAGACACACAAGAGAGTTGGATTCAGGGTTCACCGTGTTTACTTCTTACGTTCTCAAGTTCACGTTACAGTTCAACACAGTTCTTACAGTCGGTTACAAGTCTCAATACACGGGCACACTTTCCCCTCCGGGTTCCCTTTACTCTCTGCAGCCAGGTCTCTTTCTCTGTGACCCCTCACTCTGTCTCTGTGTCCATTCCGGGCTGTTAGCTCTCTGTTTCTGTGTTCACTTGGTGTGCGTCTCCGGACAGTATGGCGGTGACTCGGGCCACTGTGGGTCCTCCTGGTTGTCACTGAGCTGCCTGTCCTTTGGGGTAGGGACCCTAATGTGTAGCTGTGGTCCCCCGTCGGTTGTCTAGGGATGCCGGGTGAAACTACGGTCCCCTCTAGAGCCGACACTCTACTCAGCCCAGCCTCCAGCAGTCCTCCCGTATGAGGCTCTACCAGGCTCTCTCTACTGTGTCTTCCAGTGTCATAGGAGGGCTACTCTGCCTGCAGTCTGTCGTCTCGGCTGTAATTCTAGGGCCCGGGTATCACCGTCCCTCTCTTCCCTTCACACTCCTGGGGGTACTGGTTCCGGATAGGCTTTCTCTCTCCTCCGGCTCGCACTGGCTCGGTACAGATTCTGCGCTCCTTACACCCCACTTTGCCAGAACGTGTGATTCCTTCTTTCCTTCTCAGCTTAACTCGGCCTACTGCTGTCTCTCGGCCTGTGCCGTGCTCCTCAGCCTGCTGCTGGTCTGTGTCTTTGCTGCTCGGCACCCTGGGCCTACTCTTGATCTTCTCTGGTCGGCTCACTCTGGCCTACTGACTCCTTCCTCCTTCCCCTTCACTATTTCTACTGTCAGTCACCTGACTACGTGTGTGCTCAACCCACTTCTCTAAATCCACCACCCCTTGCCTGCCTAGAGTTCCCAAGCTCAGGGCTGGATGCTGCCATCTTCTGTACATGGGTTGTGTGGGCAGTGAGGGTGTTGGTGTTCAACTGTCATCCTACCTGCCTGGCTGCAGTTCCCTTTGTGGCCTCCTGGACGCAAGGGCACCACACAAGCATTCGCATGCGTACAAATCACACACGTAGGTCTATCAGTACGCATTGTCATCCTCAGCCAAGCGCATACGCCTGTGTCCCCATGTTAAGCATAGGGACGCACGGTGTATGTGCTCAGCTTACGCTCCACCGCCGCAATACGCAGCGGTGGGGAACGCAAGTCTGAAGACGGCCTTATATACTGCATTTTGCAACCCTCCATTGTGTATATATATATGTGTGATCAGAATTTGTGTTGTGGACCAGTCTCTTCTGCAGCAAAACAACCCCACAACATGATGCTGCTATCCTTGTGTTTCATAGTTGGGATGCTGTTCTTAGGCTTCCAAGCTTCTCCCTTTATCCTCCAAATGTTAATGGTAATGGTTAAATGGTAATTATGTGTGTATTTTTAGAAATTAATCTGTTTTTTTATGTTACTTTTTGAGTGATGGCTAGAGATGAGCGATGTTCGATTCAAAATTTTCGCCAGTTTCAAATTCAACCTGTTTTGGGTGGTGTTCGAGTCAATCGACGAATGCGAACAATTTGCTTCAAATTCGGCAGTTCGAGGTTATATTCGATAACGGTGCGTTCACCAAAAGCATAACTGGCTTTTCAAAGTAATACTGTTATTGAATGTTAATATCCAGTTTCAGTTTATAGTGTGCGGGTGGGGGAAATGGCATTTAAATCAGTGCAGCAAAAATAATGCCGATCTCCATTTTTTTCTCCTAACTGCATATACAGTGGGGCGGTGCAGGCTGTCAGCCAATCACACACACAGCAAAGTGCATTTTTTGCATACAAGTAAGGGCATGTGTCATTGGCTGTGTATGTCACATGTCCTTGCCCTATAAGACCTAGCCATTTTCCCCATCGCCACCATTACCTTTGTGCTGCAGTTGTGTGTCAGTCAAGCACCGCTACTGCTGCTGTGGGTGCTATCAAGTGTGACTTAGACAGATAGTGAGCAAATATCAAGTTAGAAAGACAGATAGGTTTAGGTTGTAGGGACTAGTTAGAATCTCAGCCCTTTTGAGGGCTACTTCAGACAAGTAGAGAGTAGGGACTAGTTGGACTTGGAATATCAGCCCTTTTGAAGGCTACTTCATAGAAGTATGGACTAGTTGTAATTTCTGTTAGTGAGTGGTGTAGCCCACATATGAACCAAGCTACACCACCTGCCTATTTCATAATAATTTTAACTGCATCTAGCCCAGGTAATAGTTTGGGCCTAGTAGCACTGTTTGGCCACTCAGCTGTGCTCGATTTCCATCCAAATTTTTTTTTGCCAACAATTGCAGAGTTGCAAATTTGTTCACATACAAAATGAGTGGTAAAAGGCCTGCTGCAAGTGGAAAGAGGAATAGGTATGGTGGGAAGGGAAAAAAAGTATGTGTCCGTGGGTAGGTGGTAAAGCAACAGTAACATCTGCTAAAGACAGTGGCGTAACTACCGCGGTTGCAGCGGTCGCGACTGCGACCGGGCCTGCCCCTAGGGGGGGCCCGCACCCCCCCGGGGGCCCGCTTCCCCCCCGGGGGGCCCCGTGACCCGTGCTGACAGCCGGCTGCCGCGACCGCGATAGCGCCGGCCGGAGAGGAGGGAGGACAGGAAGTGAGAGAAAGCTCTCTCCCTGCTGCTGTGCCCACCCCTCCTCTCCTCCTCAGTGCTTGTTGGCCATGTCTGCCCCTCCTCCTGTAATGCTGAGCCCGCCGGAATCTCTGCTGCTGGGCGCATACAGCCCGGCTCCCGGGGGCATCACTGAATGCCGGATGGTGGAGATGCACAGGGTGCGGGTCGCGTCCTTTGTGCTGGATCTGGGCAGGAGCTCATCTGTCTGCAGGTGCTGCGGGGACTGGGGGCCATCCAGCTGGGGATCAACCACAGCAAGCTGATCCCCAGGAGAGACTTCAAGACTCTGTACCAGGACTGCACCAACGCCAGGTCAGAGACTGTATTGTGTGCCCCATATACTGTGTGCCCCCTTCCCACTATACTGTGTGGCCCCATACTGTGCTCTCCCCATATCTTGTGCCCACCTCATGTACTGTGCATGCCCACCCCATATACTGTACCCCCTATATTGTGTGCCCCATATACTGTGTGCCCCCTTCCCATACTGTGCCTCCCCATCTACTAATACCCTCCCATCTACTAATACCCTCCCATATACTGTGCCCCCTTCTTATACTGTGTGCCCCATATACTGTGCCCACCTACCCATACTGTGTGCACGCCCACCCCTTATACTGTGCCCCCTACCCATACTGTGCATGTGTGTGCCCACCCCCTTATACTGTGTGCCCCCCATACTGTGCCCTCTCCAATACTGTGCGTGCCCCCCACCCTTATACTGATTCTCCCCCATACTGTGCCGCCCACCTCTATACTGTGTGCCCCATAACAAGACTTCACCAACGCCAGGTCAGACTCAAATGTTCTGCGTGTGCCCCCCTCCCCACTGTGTGCCCCCATACTGTGTCCTATACTGTGCCTCATACTGTCTCCATAATAGGACTTCACCAACACCAGGTTATCCTCAAAATGTTATGCATTAGTTGGCTGTATGGCTGGGGCTGTGCTGTGTGGCTGACTATATGTCTGTGTGGCTGAGGCTGCGTGGCTGGCTGTGTGTGGCTGTGGCTGGCTGTGTGTGGCTGACTATGTGTCTGTGTGTGGCTGGGGCTGTGTGTCTGTGGCTGGCTGTGTGTGGCTGGTGCCACGTGGCTGGCTGGGGTTGGCTGTGGCTGGAGCAGCATGGCTGTGGATGGCTGTGTGTGTCTGGCTGTGTGTGACTGGGGCTGCTTGGCTGTGTGTGGCTGGTGCCACGTGGCTGGCTTGGGTTGGCTGTGGCTGCAGCAGCATGGCTGTGGATGGCTGTGTGTGGCTGATGTTGCATGGCTGTGTGTGGCTGGCTGTGTGTGGCTGACTGTGTGTCTGTGTTTGGCTGGAGCTGTGTGTGGCTGGGCTGCTTGGCTGTGTGTGGCTGACTGTGTGGTTGACTGTATGGCTGTGTGTGTGTGGCTGGCTGTGTGTGGCTGGTTGGATGTGTGGCTGGCTGTGGCTGTCTATGTGGCTGGCTGCACCTGTGTGTGGCTGTTTGTGTGTAGCTGGTGGCTGTCTATGTGGCTGTTTGTGGCTGTCTGTGTGTGGCTGTCTGTGTGTGGCTGTCTGTGTGTGGCTGTCTGTGGCTGTGTATGTGTGTGACTGTGTATGTGTTTGGCTGGCTGCATCTGTGTGTGGCTGGCTGGTGGCTGTCTATGTGGCTGGCTGCTTGTGTGTGGCTGTATATGTGTGGCTGGCTGTGTCTGTGTGTGGCTGTCTGTGTGGCTGGTGGATGTTTATGTAGCTAGCTGTGTGTGGCTGTCTGGCTGTGGCTGGCTGTGTGTGTATGTGTGTGTGGCTGGCTTTGTGTGTGTGGCTGGCTGTGTCTGTGTGCCTGGCTGACTGTGTCTCTGTGTGTGGCTGGCTGTGGCTCTGTGTGTGGCTGGCTGTGTGTCTGTGTGTCTGACAACTGGGACCCCACAATCCTGAGAAATGGAGCTTTGAAGAGCACCATGTAAATGGAGCTGTGGTTGATTATTCCCTCTGCTGAACCATTCACATGTGGCTCTTCAAATAACTTCTTTAAGAAAGGGGTGAGGGCCACAACAGGGTAAAAGCAAAATTTACGTATTGGGGCTGAAGGGGCTTCTTTTCCAGGGCTGCTTTTTGGTCCCAGTCCGGCCCTGGTGGGGGGGGGCCCAGGTCAAAATTTCGCACCGGGGCCCACCAGACTCTAGTTACGCCACTGGCTAAAGAAACACCATCTTCCAGCCCAAGTAAGATGCCTGCTTCTTTCCGTAGACAATCTGATATGATCCCTTTCTTACAGACACGAGTCACACGATGATCGTATCTTATTGTAGAAGAGGCACAAAAAGAGCAGGTGCTTGAATGCATAGCAATCACTTCATCAAGTGGGCTCTCCTCCACCTCAACTTCAACATCACAGATACACCAATCCTCAGAGGTGTCATCCCAATCGCACTTGCTTCCTCACAGCTCCCAAGTCTCCAGCTGCTCATCTGAGTATGGGATAAGACAGAAGGTTGAGTAGGCAGAGATGTTCACTCATACTATAGCCTGGGAATCAGAGGTCTGCTCCAAAGCTTCTGTGAGTCCAGATGAGGAAATGATCTGCACTGATGCCCAAAAGCTTTGTGAGTTGGATTCAGGCCCAGATGAAGAAGGTTCTGAGCAAGCATAATGCAGACCCTCATTCCCAAACTGTAAGTCCTGTTGGTGGAGACAATGAGGAAGATGCTGA
The DNA here is from genome assembly GCA_033576535.1 of Allobates femoralis. NCBI lineage: Eukaryota > Metazoa > Chordata > Amphibia > Anura > Aromobatidae > Allobates > Allobates femoralis. Next base: position 378,725,434 of record JARQOC010000001.1, read on the forward strand.
TGAGACTAAGATACCTGATTGGAACAACACCTTGACTTTTCAGTCAGGGCAGGAAGAGGTTGACTCTGAGGATGACGGGTGTGAGAGCACACAGGGTGATGATGAGGTTGGAGATTCCACTTACTGTCAACCCACATTCAGCCAGTCAATGAGGTCAGCAGAGGAGGTGGAGAAGGATGATTGTGATGACGAGGTTAGGTTGCGCTTTCCTGGACACTGACGGAGTACTGGAAGCATGTCAACAACTGCATTCTCAACCACAACTCTGCCTCTGAGCAGAAGTCGTGGTGTCTCTTCTTCAGGTCATGGGCTCTAAGCCTTGCCTAGCCTGGGTCTTGAGATCTCAAAGGATGACAACTCAGAATGACACAGGGGTAGAAAAGTCCTTGCGGATCCATAACTTGTTCATCTTGATGAACGTTAGTCTGTCTACATTGTCACTGGACACAGCCGCGTGCGCTTATCTGTCAGCACACCTCCAGCAGTGCTGAAGACACGTTCAGAGAGAACAAAGGCTGCGGGGCACAACATGATCTCCATGGCATGAGTAGCGAGCTCAGTCAATTTTTACAGATTGGAAGCCCAAAATGAGCAAGGGTCCAGTTCCACAGTCATGGCATCAATGTTCACTTGGAGATACTCCTGTGAGATTCACTATGTGAACCACTGGTGTTTTGTGGAAAAGCAGATCTAAGATTCTGTAACAGCTCCTGCTGATACTCCTGCATGCGTGCGTCCCTTTCTATGGCAAGAATCATTTTGCCAAATTTACTCTTGAACCGGGGATCTAAGAGTGTGGCAATCCAGTAGTTCGGCATTACTTCTAATTCTGACAATCCGAGGGTCATGTTGCAGGTAGTGCAGCAAGAAGGCACTCATGTGTCTTGCGCATCCAGGAAGCCCAAGTCCTTGTTGTGTTGGTGGCGGCAAGGTAAGCAATCATGCTTCCTTCCTCTGCCCTCTCCTCCCAACCTCGCATAACAGAAATATGATCAAGGTCTCCCTCATCTGATGAGTCTTCCATGCCCATCGCCATTTTGTCCTCCATTTATTCCTCAGTTCCTGCACCTTCCTCAACAGTTTGGCTGCTACCATGCGCCCTCGTTAATTCCTCTCCCCCACCTCCCATGCCTGTCTCCTTGGTGCTGCCGACCATCTGGACCTTGGAAAACTTGTTATCCCTTCCGCATATGACTTCTCCTGTACTTCCTTCCCCTCCTCTTGTCCCACCACCTGACTTCGAAAACTGTTTAAAGAGTACTCCAGCATGTAAATGACCGAAATAGTCATGCTGATAATGGCATCGTCAGCACTAAACATCTTCGTCGCCATTGTGCAGAATGGTGCCTAGGTCCTTGATTTAAGACCACTCCAGCAGCGTGATTTGCCCCACCTGTGGATCTCGTTGGCCCAGGTTACACGTCATAACGTATTGCACCAGAGCTCATCGATGCTGCCACAGTTGCTGCAACATGTGCAGAGATGAATTCCATAGTGTTGGCACATCGCATTTCAGCCGGTAAACCGGCAGGCCGAACGACTTCTGTAGAGATGCAAGTCGTTGAGCTGCGGGATGCGAACGGCGGAAGTGAGCACACAGTGACCATGCCCTCTGCAGAAGCCCATCTAGGCCAGGATAGTGGGCTAAAGATTGTTGGACAACCAGGTTCAAGACATGAGGCATACAAAGCACATGTGTCACATTGCCCCGGCGAAGGGCCGCACCAAGCATTGCTGCATTGTTGCACACGGCCTTCCTTGGCTGCACGTTCAGAGGAGACAATCATTGATGAAACTCAACTCGGTCTCCACAGCTGACCACAACTCCTCAGCTGTGTAACTCACATTTCCCAGACACTTCAACTTAAATACCGCCAGATGCCATTGAACCCTGCTGCCAGGATAGTAAGGAGGTGTGCAGGATTCCTTCTGCGCAGTTAGAACGCGGGTGGAATTACCAGACAGGCTTTGGATGCAGGTGGAGGACCGAGACAAGGTTGAGGACCCAGAAGCAGTAGAGGAACTTCTACATAGAGAGGATTGATGCACAACTCGTGGGGAAGGCAAGACATGTACAGCAGCCCCTTCTCCTGCTGTCACCATAGTTACCCAGTGCCCAGTTAGCGACAGGTAACGCCCCTATCCATGCTTACTTGTCCAAATGTCTGTGCTGAAATGCACCCTGTCACACAAAAGGTACCTTTACACGCCGCCACTGCAGGATGGATACCAACGGCTACTTCACGTGCACGAGCACGCCCAAACGGTTACCAACGGGAAACGCACCCTCTTTACACGCCGCCACAAGGTGCGCTACGCAACGCTACATCTACAGCTAGCTACATCGCCGGGTGTCTCAAGTAGCCATCTGTAGCTCATTTACACACCGCTATAACCAGCTACTATGGGCGTACCTGGTGCAGCAGGGACAGCACATAGGCGTGCTACAATTGTGGATTACGAGACGTCCGTACGCTGATAGGACAAAGCAATAATACCATGATTGGCCAGGCATCGCAGGAGGCTGATTAATACTTGACGCTCGAGCAATTGTGTAGTGTGACTCGTCAGCTCCTTAAATATGCCGCCCTGTGCGGCGACAACCAATCGCAATGCAGGAGCTTCCTCCAATGATCGCTGAAGGGGGCGCGGAAACCCGGAGCCTGTGTCACGCCCCAGCTACATAGCATGGTGTAGGAACAACCCTTCTGTTCCTTCTTTACACGCCGATACAGCTCGCTACAATCGGCTTTGTTGCCATCTGTTTATGGGCAGTGCACGGATACAGATGTATCTGTAGCCGGCTGTGTCGTCCCGTCTTCAGACGCCGCTACTATGGGCAATATTGGCGCGACAAGCTACATTTGTAGCCTGTAGCGGGTTGTATGCATCCTGCAGTGGCGGCGTGTAAAGGTACCTAAAGAGTTTCTCAAGGAAGTGGTGATGTTGTGTGCGCAGGCACTGCTTTCTTTGAGAGGTAGTGGTGAATTGGCATCTGGTTCTGGGGCACTGCGACGGACATAAGGTCTCAAAAATCCTCTGTGTCCACCAGGCGGAAAGGCATTTCTGTAGCCAACAGCTTGCAGATGGTGAAATTCAACCTCTTAGCTTTGTCATGGCTAGGAGGAAATGGTCTTTTACTTGAGGGACTGAGGGCTGCCTGCTGTGCTGAGATGGAGTTGAGTAGGGTGTCCCAGACAAACTGCTGGTCTGTGAGGAAGATGCAGGTGGAGATATTAGGTTGCTTTCATCCGAAGATGGTGCTCTCGTTGTCTGACAGCACTCAACACCAGCAGGTGTTTCCACTTCCAAAACTACTGATGACCTGTCAATCACACTGGTTGTTGCGGGTAAAGAGGTGGAAGGTCTGCGTCCAAAAGCATGTGTGACTGGTGTCCCCACAGTCACAGAGGATGAAGAAAACGCAAATGCACTTGATGGGGCAGACGGTGGTTGGCCCGGTCCGGTAAACCGCATTGTAGCACAGTGAGCTTCCCACTGTGACTTCATATCCATTTGATGGTTCATGCATGAAGTACTCAAACTATTGATTTTTTGGCCTCTACTTAGATTTTGGTGACAAATCTTACAGAGAACATGAGTTAGGTCATCCTTTGCGATCTCAAAAAAAGCCTAGGCTAAGCAAGGCTTAGAGCCCATGCGGCCTGCAGAGCCACCATGACTTCTGCTCAGAGGCAGAGTTGTGGCTGAGAATGCAGTTGTTGACATGCTTCCAGTACTCCGTCTCTCTCCAGGAAGGCGCAACCTAACCTCGTCCTCACTAGCATCCTCCGCCACCTTCTCTGCTGACCTCATCGACTGGCCAACTGTGGGTTGACAGTAAGTGGGATCTCCAACTTCATTATCACCCTGTCTACTCTCACACCTGTCGTCCACAGAGCAAATCTCTTCCTGCCCTGATCTAAAAGTCAAGTTGTCGTTCCAATCAGGTATCTCAGTCTCATCAGCATCTTCCTCATTGTCTCCACCAATAGAAGTTACAGTTTGGGAATGAGGGTCTACATTATGCTCAGAACCTTCTTCATCTGGGCCTGGATCCGACTCACAAAGCTTCTGGGCATCAGTGTAGATCATTTCCTCATCTTGGCTCACTGAAGCTTTGGAGCAGACCTCTGATTCCCAGGCTATAGTATGAGTGAACAGCTCTGCAGACTCAACCATCTGTGTTACCCCATACTCAGTTGGGTGGCTGGAGACTTGGGAGCTGTGAGGAAGCAAGTGCGATTGGGGTGACACCTCTGAGGACTGGAGTATTTGTGATGTTGAAGTTGAGGTGGAGGATAGCCCACTTGATGGAGTGCTTGATATCCTTTCAAGCACCTGCACTTTTTGTGCCTCTTCTACAATTGGTAGCAATGGTCATGTTGTTAAGAAAGAGATCATATAAGATTGTCCACAAAACGAAGTAGACATCTTAGTTTGACTGGAAGATGGTATTTCTTCAGCAGATGTTACGGTAGCTTTACCATCTACCCCACGACACAAACTTTTTTTTCCCTTTCCAACATGCCTATTCCTCTTTCCACCAGCAGCAGGCCTTTTACCACTCATTTTGGAGGGTAACTAATTGGCAACTCTGTAGTTGTTGGCACAAAAAACTATGAATGGAAACCGAGCAGAGCTGAGTGGCCAAATTGTGGTACTAGCCCCAAATTACTGTCTGGGCTAGATGCAGTCAAAAATTATTAGTAGATAGACAGCCGGTGTAGCTTGCTTCACAGCAGGGCTACACCGTTGACTACCAGAAACTGCTACTAGCCCCAAAGGATTGCTAGATGCAGTCAAAAATTGTTAGCAGATAGACAGGTGATGTAGCTTCACAGCAGGGCTGCAGCCCTGACTACCAAACACTGCTACTAGCCCCAAAGGATTGCATGGGCTAGATGCAGTCAAAATTTGGCTACTAAAGACAGGTGGTGTAGCTTTCTTCACAACAGGGCTACACTACTAGCCCAAAAGTATTGGCTGAGCTAGATTTTGCCAGATGCTGTGAAAAACACTTGCACATGCGAGAAAGAAAAAAAAATGGAGATCGGAATTATTTCAGCACAGATCTATCCCCCGCCCACTATACACTGAAAGTGTATATTGAATAAAAGTATTACTGTGAAAAGCAAGTAACACTTTTGATGAACGAAGCGTTATCGAACATAACCTCGAACTGCCGAATTTGAAGCAAATTGTTTGAATTCGTTGAATGACTCCAACACCCCCCAAAACAGGTCGAATTTGAGATTGGCGATCATTTTGAATTCAACACGCTCATCTCTAGTTAACAGTCAGTGATTCAAACCAGTTTTAACTGCTTTGAACAGGTGTGAGTGTACAACCTTTAGTAACAAAATGTGGTTTGACTGGTTTTAGTCATAAAATAACAGCTAGCTGTCCCCTCAGCTTCAGTTGAGAGCTTGTTTCTGTAAGGAGTGGTTTAGTGTACTTTTTCTCGCAGTGCGATTCATGCCTATAAAAATGGATGTTACTCCAAGGAAGAGGTCTAGAATTATTACCGTATATACTCGTGTATAAGCCGACCCGTGTATAAGCCGACCCCCTACTTTTGCCCCCAAAAACTGGGAAAACTTATTGACTCGCAAATAAGCCGAGGGTGGACTCCAGCACAGGTATACAACCCCAGCAGTGAGGTATACAGCAGCCTCCCAGTGGTAGTATACAGCAGACTCCCCAGTGGTAGTATACAGCAGACTCCCCAGTGGTAGTATACAGCAGCAGCCCCAGTGGTAGTATACAGCAGCAGCCCCAGTGGTATATGCAGCCCAGTGGTATATGCAGCCCCAGAGGTATATGCCTGCAGCCCCAGAGGTATATGCCTGCAGCCCCAGAGGTATATGCCAGCAGCCCAGAGGTATATGCCAGCAGCCCCAGAGTATATGCCAGCAGCCCCAGAGGTATATGCCTGGAGCCCCAGAGGTATATGCCAGCAGCCCAGAGGTATATGCCAGCAGCCCCAGAGGTATATTCCAGCAGCCCCAGAGGTATATGCCAGCAGCCCAGAGGTATATGCCTGCAGCCCCAGAGGTATATGCCAGCAGCCCCAGAGGTATATGCCTGCAGCCCCAGAGGTATATGCCTGCAGCCCCAGAGGTATATGCCAGCAGCCCCAGAGGTATATGCCAGCAGCCCCAGAGGTATATGCCAGCAGCCCAGAGGTATATGCCTGCAGCCCAGAGGTATATGCCAGCAGCCCAGAGGTATATGCCAGCAGCCCCAGTGGTGTATACAGCAGCCCCAGGGCTGTATACAGCCGCAGCCCTGGAGGTATACAGGCCCCCCATCAAGCTCCAGGCCCCCCCTTGCGCGGCAGCTGTGAAGTAAAATCATACTTGCCAGTGTCCTGTCGCACCGTCCGCAGCTTGCCGACACACGATCCCGGCTTCATTCTGCGTCTTCCGGGTTCCGACTTCCTCTAGTCGCGGGCAATGACGTCATTGCCGCGACTAGAGAGGAATGCGGAAGACGCGGAATGAAGCCGGGGATCGTGTGTCGGCAAGCGGCGGACGGCGCGACAGGACACTGGCAAGTATGATTTTACTTCACAGGCTGCCGCGCAAGGGGGGGGCTCTGGAGCTTAATGGGGGGCCTGTATACCTCGGGGCTGCGGCTGTAAAATTTATATACTCGCATATAAGCCGAGGGGGGACTTTTCAGCCCAAATTTTGGGCTGAAAAACTCGGCTTATATGCGAGTATATACGGTACTCTTAATGAACATACAAGTCTGACTGTAAGGGAAATCGCTTCCACCGTTGGTATTGGAAAATCTAACGTTTCAAGAATAATTCGCACACACAATGAAACTGGATCGTTTTCTCCAAAATGAAAAGGGACATGTGGAAGAAAAGGAAAACGACACCAAGAACTGAAAAAACACTTATCAGAAATAGTAAAATTAGTGCAAGAAAAACTTGCTTTGTCCCAATTAATTTGCACAGCACTGTATAACAATAACAGAAGATTATTTTGGCTTCCCTTGGCAGAAGGTACGTGTCTTGATAGTTGCATAACAAACTTCTATTTATATCTTTTACAATAATAATAAAAATATAAATACATAAGTGCATGCAAAAGAAAGAAAGGTTTCAGTTCCAGGATTTCATGGTGTCCATAATGCCATTGTCTTTTTCAAAGCTGCTGGTCAGACCTCCGGGGTTGTTGATATGGCAGCGTGATGTCGTCACATCCCATCTGTGGAGCGGGAACTTCGTGGCAGATGTGTTGTGTTGTGATGACTTTGTCAGGCCGAATTCACTCTGGGCCTCTTTACCTCGTTTACTATGGCAGTCGGCATCTCCGCAGGCAGAGAATAACAGTCACACACAGTGCTGGAATTTTGAACCCGGTTTACTCACTTCACTTGCAATTGGCCACCGGGCTCTTCTCTCTACCATGTCCAGCCTGGCATGTCTGCAAGGAATCGAGATAGTTTGCGCCGGACCCCTTCATGTGCCTCTCCATCCTCTGGTTTCTGCTCCCAGCGCTACCTCTTCGTTTCTCCTGCCAGTGCCTCCGCACGCAGTGTCCCGATCTACCAGCCACGGGTTCTATCGGGTGACTGGCAGTGTCCCCTAACCCTATTCTAGCTACCTTCTCAGCGGGTGCGCCGGGTTTCGGTCACCACTGTGTGTCTGGGATTCTCTCTCTCTGTGCTCTCCTGCACACTTGGCTTCCACCTCCTCCTTCTCTCACCACTCACTCACTACACTAACTCCCCACTGTCTGTTCTTTCCTTGTCCCCTGGCGACTGGGCCCTCCCCCCAGGTTCACCCTGGTCCACAGGGTCCTCAGGTGTGTCAGTGTATTTGGTGTGGGGCCTAGGTTTACTATCCCTTTTTCCTTTTGGACTAAGATACCACACCCAGTTATTGAGTGCAGAACCCCTTTGCGGCGACCAGACCGATGTGGTGCCACAGAATGATTTTCTATGGTATCAAGTCTTAAATCACATGTGACACACTATCTTATGGCCACGTGAATATTTTGAGTATTGGGTGAATGTTTTACCAAAGCAAAACCAGGAGTAGCTAATAAATACAGAAGCGGTGACGTGTTACTATTATACTTTACCTCTGATTGTTCCACTCCTGTTTTTAGCTTACCAGGGCAAAAAACTCACCGAATACTCAATGTGTGCACATGGCCTCAATGATGAATTTTTGATGACTTTTTGAGGGTACATACTAAAAAATACAGCGAAGCACCACACATTTTTTGTGTTTATTTAACACACTGTGATGGCAGGTGGCTTACCATACAATACATGAGTGTCTGTGATTGGCTCTTGCAATCAGACTGCATTCGTCAATCTGTATGGTGATTGTGCTTGGTTGTCATACACGTTAGTGCATGGCAACCAACCTGCCATGATAGTTTGTTAAATAAATGCATAATTTTAAAAAATGCATTGAACATCACTGTATTTTTTTAGTCTAGCACAAATAAAGCAGACGGCTGCCAGCTACAACCCCCAGCTGCCTAAATTTACCTTGGCAGGCAAACAAAATGCATGGTATTCACTATGGCACACTGAGTAATAATGGGGTTAATACCAGTTTTGTATTCTCAGCTAGTACTAAGCCCAAAATTCATAGTGTCAAGCCGAATTAGACCTGGCCACCATGAATTTCTAGTAAACATTAAAAAACACACAACATAGAGACAAACTTTTTTTATTAGAAATAAAATAGAAAACACATTTAAGGACTCCATCATTAATTGCAAAAAAAACCCTCAGTCTAATGTAGTCCACAGGCATAACAATGTCAGCTCTGCTTCATCGCTCTGAACAGACATGCGTATGTCCAGAGCAACAAGCAGACTGAGACTGACAGCTGAGCCATGAACTCGCGTGACCCCTGACATCACTGCCGAGTTTTCAGCAGTGCAGTAAATATCCCAGAAGTTAATGAGCGGTCCCGGAAGTAGACGTGGCTGGAAACGTGAGATAGCAAAACTCATGTCTAGGGACCCGGTAAGTATAATGATAATGTTTATTAACTATATGCTTTATTTTACACTGCCCCCAAGTAAGTTCAAGTTATGTCCGACCCTGAACTCGGAGTTCATAAAAAGGTCCAGGCGAACCCACCAATCCCAAGCATTGGCGGGATTGCCCATCACTAAACATGGATGAAAAACAGCAATTCGGTAAGTGTTTTTATTTACACTCAACATTGATACTGCAAATCCAGGAAGGAGAAAGTTGTGGCATTATGGAAATCATGGGATTAGCAGGCAAAATAATTATTTTCAAATAGTGAAAAAAATGAAAACAACATTTTCAAAGCACTTTTTTCATAGTATTGAGTATTAGTGCCCCATACAGAAAAACACACGAGCCTCAGCATGCCATCAATAAAGTTTTTAGTGGCTGATGTTCTGCCACTGTGAATACCCTTGGCACAATCTTTGGTGTGTTTTTTATATGTTTTTAGTGCTCACTGTAAGAAGTAAATTATATTATATATATTATAATAATTTTATTTGACAGGTGAGTCTGCATACGGCAAAACCAACTATGTGTACGTTTTTGTTTTATTTTTTACTTAGTGGTAAAACAGCTTTCACAATTTTCTTTGCTTTTTGATTCTTTTACATATTAACAAAATGCATTAAACTGTTTTTGTATTTTTTCTCATTATGAGAATTGAAAGGTTTTCACTTTGATCGTGCAAAGCTGAAATTGCAATGACACATTACAACATTAGATGGAGTGATTTTCTATGGTATCACGTTGTCTTATATCACATGTGACACACTGTCTTTTGGCCACATGAATATGTTGAGCATTGGGTGAATATTTTACCAACGCAAAAACCAGCAGTGGGTGATAAATACAGAAGTGGTGATGTGTTTCTTTTATACTTTTCCTCTGTTTGTTCCACTCCTGGTTTTGGCTACAAATACTGAGGTAAAAAAACATTTTGAGGGTACGTACTGTTGCTGCATCGAATCTGAGGCGTCTTGCAATTCTAGCATAGTAGATGGAATATGTGTTAACCACTGTGCTTATTTTACTCAGCATAAACTGACCTACAACGCGTGTTTTAAATCTACATTATGCCCATTCCTCTTGCATACACTCCAAATTTTATGAGCAGATTTTTCCATCAGAATTGCATTAGATGTGGAAAATTGTTAGGTAAAAAACAGACAAAAGCTGGGGTATCAAAAAAGTGTCAGAACCAAATGAAACCAACTTAATAGAGTAAAAAACTTTTTTATTAGAATCAAAGTTAAAAGTAAAAACCTACAAATATAGACAAACATAGCACACATAGGTGGGAATCAGAAACATGTTTATGTACATATATGCAGTTAAAGAATGCTTTGATAAGGAAGGTCAACCTTTTCCCCACAGCGGATTAGGTGTATACCACTTTAAGGAAAAAATACCTCAAATTGTATTTTATATGAGTATTCCGGTGTCATAAGATAGATATCTGTCACCGAAAAGTAGTCATATATAAGAAGCAATGTATACAATACAAGTGGTCTGATATAATAATTAAACAGTATCCTGAAACATCAGGGATTGGTAACCTTCCTTTAGTTTCATGGATTCCCAAGTACCAACAATGAAACACCCAACGCTTGACGCGTTTCGCCTTTCCAAGTGTTAGAAGGGTCATCAGAAGTCTTTTTGGGGTACATATGTAATATTTGGTCTAAAAACAAAGAAATTGGCAGAGTATTAGTTTACAAAAAATAAAACAGATGGCAATGTATAAACATAATCTTATTTAGTAGAGGATGGCTAGGGTCACATTTAAAACATGAATTGCATTCACCGCATCCAGATCCGGATGCGGTGAATGCAATGCCGGTCACACACATTTTTTTACCAAAATGTGTGCTGATTACCGCTGTGCAGTAACCGGATGGCTCAGGATGTGTAATCCTGAGCCATCCGGCAACTGCATAGTTTGCGTATCCCGGCTATTGCCGGGATAAGCAAACTGTACTATGACTAGTAAAGAGTTCAATTTACAAAGTAAAGTAATGTTTGAGTTCTCTAGGGGGGCTTAGACCCCCCTAGAGAACGGCCGGCCACTCCGGTGGGCTTCTAGTACACTTGCCCCCAAGTGCAAGTCCCCACACCTCCAGCCCCCCGAATCACTATACAGGGGTGCCTGCACCCCTCTTGTATAGTTTTTCCTGTATGGGGGAAAATGAATTATTAAATTTTTGCAAATAGCTCATATTTACATGTATTCTTCGCCAGTCTTGTGTAAAATCCATGGGCGGGGCTGTTTGCGGCAGCCTCCGCCCCCTCATTCCTTATGGCCGCCCCCTCAGTGCCTCATCCATTGATGTGAGGGCGGCCACGTCATGAAAGGGGCGGGGCGCATGGTGTGACGCGGTTCGCCCCGCCCCTTTCATGACGCGGCCGCCCTCACATCAATGGATGAGGCACTGAGGGGGCGGCCATAAGGAATGAGGGGGCGGAGGCTGCCGCAAACAGCCCCGCCCATGGATTTTACACAAGACTGGCGAAGAATACATGTAAATATGAGCTATTTGCAAAAATTTAATAATTCATTTTCCCCCATACAGGAAAAACTATACAAGAGGGGTGCAGGCACCCCTGTATAGTGATTCGGGGGGCTGGAGGTGTGGGGACTTGCACTTGGGGGCAAGTGTACTAGAAACCCACCGGAGTGGCCGGCCGTTCTCTAGGGGGGTCTAAGCCCCCCTAGAGAACTCAAACATTACTTTACTTTGTAAATTGAACTCTTTACTAGTCATAGTACAGTTTGCTTATCCCGGCAATAGCCGGGATACGCAAACTATGCAGTTGCCGGATGGCTCAGGATTACACATCCTGAGCCATCCGGTAACTGCTGTGCGGTCCAGGGAAACACTGCGAAAACTGCTGCCTGCATGATTTTTAACGCAGGCAGCAGTGCCGGATACGGCCACCGGATGGCTTGTGAAGCCATCCGGTGTTTTGCATAGGCTCCTATGAGGAGCGTTTCCTGGTCCGGTTTTGAGCTTTTTGAAAGCTCAAAACCGGATTAGGATTTTGTAAAAAAAACGGAAATGTGACCCTAGCCGATATCAGGTTATCTCCCCCTAGAGGCATATATATTCACATTACAGAAAATAACAACATCAATGATCGAGTTGGTCAAATGTAGATGCTCTTTTTTACAAACTGCAAAACAAACACATTAGAATTAAGAAACAGAAGGGGAAGCATAATTAGCTATCCAAAATTCAGATAAACAAGAACTATATATATTTAATTGTTCTTATTTTTGATGTATATCCCTTCTCGGGTAATAAAATCTAAATGGCCGGAAAATATGTTAATCTGAACATCACTATAGCCCATAATCTAATGACGCTTAAAGCCTTAAAGAAGAGGGATTTTTTTATTTTATATTATTATTATTGCGAGCGTTATTAAAGGAAGCAAGAGTATCTCAACTGTTCGTTAAGCCCATTCGGGTGCACGCTATTAAAGTTGTAAATCCATCTTGCTTCCTTTTGCAGGAGGATTTTGTCAAAGTCTCCTTTTCTCGGTGATGGTTTTGGAACTTCCAGAACTCTAACTTTTAGACATTTTGAGTCCCCTTGATGGAATTCATGCACATGTCGTGCAATGGGGGTATCCCTGTCATTCCTCACATTCCCAAGATGTTCACCAAATCTTTTGCGTAGTTCTCTCTTGGTTTTGCCAATGTAGCCTTTAGGACATGTACAGGTGATCACATAGATCACACCTTGTGTGCTACAATTGGCAAAATCATGCAAGGAATAGATCTTGTTATTTGTAGAGCAGGTTATCGTTTTTGTGGGTTGTATCCATGGACAGAACTTGCAATGCCCACATCTGTAGGTTTAGGTTTTTGATAGTGACTATGAACCACTCTATCGCCAATTGACTGTCCTCTTCTATATGTAACGCTTGCATATGGCATGACATAATCTTTAAGATCCTGATCAGCAAGCAGGATGCACCAATGTTTCCTCATGATATCCATTATTTCTACGTTCCGAGCATCAAAGGTGCCAATTAAACATGTAATAGATTGGTTCATTTCTTTTTTTGCGGGGACTAGTAATGTATCCCTGTTTATCGCCTGCGCGTTCTTATATGCTGCGCTCAAAGTTGAGCGTGGGTAACCTCTCTCCTGGAACCTATTTTTCAGGAATATTGCCTGTTTGTGAAACTCTCCAGGATTAGAACAATTCCGCTTGATGCGGATATATTGTCCTTTTGGGATGCCTCTTTTTTGGGGTTGAGGATGAAAACTTCCCCAATGTAGCAGATTATTTGTTGCTGTTGGCTTTCAATAAATGGTGGAAAAAATTCCACCTTTTTCATCCTTGCAAAGGAGGATGTCCAAAAAGGGTAGTCTATTAAAGCCGAATTCGCTTGTAAAGAAGAGTCCCAGATTATTAGAATTGAGTTCATGCACAAAAAGGTTAAAGGATTCCCTGCTTCCAGACCATAGAACAAGGATGTCGTCCACGTATCGGCCCCAAAAGGTGATATATCGGGTCCAGTTACGCATTGAATCGTTAAAAACGTGTATGTCTTCCCACCAGCCCAGGACAAGTTGGCATACGAGGGCGCGGCAGAGCTCCCCATTGCCGTGCCCCTGAGCTGGTGGTAGAACTGTCCTGAAAAGGTGAAATAGTTATGGGTCAGCAGGAATCTGAGGAGTTTTAGGTAAGACTAAATTCCACTCCTTGGATGTTAATAGGCCCATACGCATCTTTTTCCCTATATCTAATATTTCTCCCTTCTGATTTCTTAGAAGAAGTCTATGATCATTGTATTCATATTGAGTAACTTCTTCCTACACGGTCTCCCTTATCCTACTATAACACCAATTGATTTTTGGTCAACAGAATCATGAGGTACGTTTTTTTCTATATTTACATAAAAATGTTACAAAAAAAAGCATCTACATTTGACCAACTCGATCATTGATGTTGTTATTTTCTGTAATGTGAATATATATGCCTCTAGGGGGAGATAACCTGATATCCTCTACTAAATAAGATTATGTTTATACACTGCCATCTGTTTTTATTTTTTGTAAACTAATACTCTGCCACTTTCTTTGTTTTTAGACCAAATATTACATATGTACCCCAAAAAGACTTCTGATGAGCCTTCTAACACTTGGAAAGGCGAAACGCGTCAAGCGTTGGGTGTTTCATTGTTGATACTTGGGAATCCATGAAACTAAAGGAAGGTTACCAATCCCTGATGTTTCAGGATACTGTTTAATTATTATATCAGACCACTTGTATTGTATACATTGCTTCTTATATATGACTACTTTTCGGTGACAGATATCTATCTTATGACACCGGAATACCCATATAAAATACAATTTGAGGTATTTTTTCCTTAAAGTGGTATACCCCTAATCCGCTGTGGGGAAAAGGTTGACCTTCCTTATCAAAGCATTCTTTAACTGCATATATGTATATCAACATGTTTCTGATTCCCACCTATGTGTGCTATGTTTGTCTATATTTGTAGGTTTTTACTTTTAACTTTGATTCTAATAAAAAAGTTTTTTACTCTATTAAGTTGGTTTCATCTGGTTCTGACATAAACATAATCGTTACCTCCTAATATACATAAAAATAACTTCTAGTTCTCGTATCAAAAAAGTGATAAAAACGCTTTTAAAAAAATGTCTTTAAAGCATCACTCAACAATTTTTTTTTAGAGCTGGAGTGGCTATTTAAATGTGATCCCCCGGTTATGTATTCACCTCCTGACACCTTCACCTTATACCAGCGCCGTTTTGATCCCATGGCTCCTTATTATGCCCATAATTTCTGATTAGCCGGAAGTATGAAGTTTCATCACAAGGCTGGAGACACTGTCCGAGTGACATACGAGTCACTCAGACGAGTCTCGGATGACTAACTTGGAATGGCCTCCCCCCTGTCAAGACAGAAGTGTCAGCTGCTTGTATTTCTAAGCAGCTCCACACTCCTGTTTTGAGAGGGGGTAGGCCATTCCAAGTTAGTCATTTGAGACTCTTCCGAGTGACTCACACTATCCGAATGACATGCGTTTTCAGCCTCAGTGCTCAGTACAGCTCTAGGAGAGCAAGAACAAGGCCAAAACAAGTCTCCCATAGAGATTTAATGAGTTGTGACCTCTGACACACTTCATGAAATACTGAAGCTGTCAGAAGGCCACAAATCCCTGCAGACTGACTGACGTTCTGCTGCAAAAAGGTGAAATCTCCAGAAGGTGAGTAGCTGACAGAGGTCAAGTAACTAAGATTTAAAGCACCACTTAAGTGGTGCAATAAAAAATACTGGAGTAGAGCTTTAAAAAAAACATGGGGAAAAAATGAATCCTAATTTAATTGATAGGTGCAGAAATGCTTAAGAAAAATTGCAACTTCAAAAATGTACCAAAATTACATCAAGGTAATATAGCCTTAGACTTTAAAGAGTAATTTACTAGCACATATACCTCCCAGCTTTCTCAAACATTTTGGCATCAACAGGGTAACACAAATACAAAACTTTCTTCTTCAATGTTGTAGATATGTTTAGCACAAAGCAATCACTGATCTCAGGGAGACCAGTCCAATTCAATAGATATGATTAGGGCAGAATAGTACAAACTTATTCTATTTTAAATATTATTTATAAAAAGAAGATACAATGCTTAATATGTTATCTATATATATAAAGCTGAGTGTATATATGTATGTGTGTGGATGTGTGTATCAAGCCCTACCCACTCAGCATAACCATGCCCACTCCAAATAACAACGCCCACTCCACAAAGCTGGGTGTGTATGTATCAAGCCAGGCCTACTCCACATAGCCATGCCCACTCTTCATAGCCATGCCCACTTCACATAGCCGTGCATCCTCCACATAGCCATGCCCACTTCACAGACTGCATCTCAACATATGCCTGCCTCCTCCATATAGTTCCGCTCAAGGACTATGTGGAGGAGTGGAGCTATGAAGGGGCGAGTCTACACATGGGGGCGGCAATACGAAAGGGGCAGGGCTACTGGGAAGGTGGGACTATGTGTAGGAGTGAAGCTATGAAGAGGTGGGGCTATGATACACACACATACCTACATTACTATACAGTATATGGGAGATATTACCATATACAGTATGAGCTTTATGACCACATATGGGCATTATGCCCAGGTAACACCCCCATTCCCCCAAACCTGCACCCCCAAATCCACCTTCCCACAAACACCCACCCCACTAAACCTGCCCCCCACAACACCACTCCTGCAAATCCCCCCCCAAAAAAACTAAATATAGTAACAGTGATAACCGTACAAGGAAGTAAATCTGTGATGGAGCCTGTCTTCTACTATACAGCTTTTCTACTATACAGGTTATTCTATTTCATCTAGAATCAATACCAGGTGCAAGAAAATGTGTCTTCACCCAACGAATGTTCAAAGACAAATGACTGATATTGATGGTATTTTAAAGCCACTGTTCTATGACATCACAAAGGCCATTGTGACATCATCAAATGCAAATGAGCACATGGCATCACAGAGGGATCAAAGCCACAGGTCAAGTCACACGATGAGCTTGGCTGGTAGGCCTGAGTTTGACAACACTTGTAAAGTCTTTATCTATATATATATATATACAAGGCTGAGTGTATGTGTGTATATGTATCATATCTCCACCCTTCCACTTGGTCCCAGGGCAGGGCTATGTGGAGGAGCATGGCTAGTGTAAAGGGCATGTCTATGTGGAGGGGGCGTGTCTATTTGGAGGTTGGGGCTACGGAAAGGGCAGCTATGTGAAGGGGTGTGACTATGTGGAGGCGGAGCTATGAGGAGGTAGTGCTACCAGAAGGGGCGGAGCTATGACCATATATGGGCATTACACCCGGGCAACATCGGGTTCTACAGCTAGCATAGAGAGATGTGTATATGCCAATCAATAACTGAAAAAAAGAAAGAAACATTTTTTCTTAAGTATAATGAATACTTGAATATGGGAGAATAATCTAAAGAGTCATAGTGAAATAACCTTATGCTGTTCTTAGTAAGAGAGATATGTTTGTGCATTAGGATATCAAATGTCTGCAGATGCGAGGATAGCAGAGTAAATATCAGAAATAAGGTGTGGTATTGACAATGTACCACCCCTTACTAAAAAATAAAATAAATAGATGAAAATTAAACAAATATTTGCAATGGTTATATCAGATTAGGAATTTAACCAAATATATAAAACTTGCCTTAAAAGCTTAAAAAGGAGATATACCACTGCTGGACTTAAGTAAAGTTGTGCCAAGTCCTATTTTGGAATTAAAAAAAAGTCAAATAACCTTTAAAATATAAATAAACTCACATCTGAAATATGAACACAGCTGGACCAATGTAAAAAGGTAAAAAAACATGCCTTGTATTTATTGTACTATAGAGCCCCCTTCACACTAAACGAGATCGCTAGTGAGATCGCTGTTGAGTCACAAATTTTGTGATGCAACAGCGACCTCGCTATGTTTGACACTTAGCAGCAATCATGCCCGTGCTGTGAGATCGCTGCTCATTACAAACCGTTCTGGACCATTTTTTGTCGTCAGGCTCCTGCTGGGCAGCATGCATCGCTATGTTTGACAGGGACAATGACCAACAATCTCAATACCACAGGTCTGAGAAACAGGGTCCCAACAACTTCCGTATGATTCCGGATCATTGCTGCGATGCTGGTGAGATCTGACTGTTTAGGTACTGTCACACGGGGCAACATCGCCGGCAACTCACGGGAGTGCGCACGTTTTGGGAACTTTGTCAACATCGCCGTGGAGATGTTACACGAGGAGACATCGGCGGCAACATAGCAGCGATGTTGAAAGCAACTTTCACTGCCATAGTTATACTCAACCAAGGCAGCATCATTTAACATTGCAGTGAATGGGGGAAGTTGCTTTCAACTTCACTGTTGGGTGTCAGACTGGGCGATTCTGCCAGGTCGCCTGAGCAACATCGCCTGGTTTTCCAACATGTTGGGAAACCTGGCAACTCTGATCAAGCAACTTATCGCCGTTGTAATCACCCTGTTACACGTAGCAACGCACTAGTGATGTTGCTCCAACTTCTCCACACCCCTGAGTTGCCGGCGATGTTGCCCCGTGTGACGGTACCTTTTGACATCTCAGCAGCAATCCCGAGTGCGATGCCGGTTGGATCACTGTCGGGATTGCTGGTGCGTTGCCAAGTGTGACGGTACCCTAAGTTAAAGATGTCTGCAGGGGTTAACAGTTTTTCAGGTCCCTAATGGGAATTGCCTCTCCAGACTGTTTTGATCACCCTGTAAAGGTACCGTCACACGCCGCAATCTCGGCTGGCGATATGTGGCGATCTAACGTGTGCGCTCACGTTATTCGTGGTCGCCTCAGATTGCTGATGGTGGCATCACACGCAATTTCACCCTGAAGCTAAGGTGATGTGTCGCTCCGGAAATCGCTTCCCCTATAGCGGAACCAATCTTGCCTAATTCAATCGCCGCTTCACACACCGCAATCTCAAAGGCAATGTAGGTGTACATGTTCAGCACGGCGAGAAGATAGGCATGCCACAGTGGTGTATACCGCGCCCCATACACGCTCATTGGACAACGCAACAGCGTTACAATTGGTTAGCCTGCTCTGGGAGGCTGGCTAATACATGACGCCATTGTCTATTGGAGTTTGCACTGAGTTTGCGGATGGTTGTGTAGCAGCAGATGTGTGTGGTGCTGAACGGACAGCTCTTCAAATATGGCGCCCTGTCAACTGACAGCCAATGGGAACACAGTAGCCCACACCAATCATTTCAGACAGGTGTGGACTACAGCACGCTGAGGCACACCTACGGGAAATCATAGACAACGCTCTTTCCATCATTATCGCCCTGTCACACGCCACAACACGGAAATATCGCCTTAACGATTGTGGCTGATTACTGAGCACTGTTCAGGAATCAGGTAACGGCTGTGGGGTGATTTATTGCCGTGAAATTCCCAAATCAGACACCGCAACTGTGAGGCAATTTCATGGCGATTGCTCCAGGGCAACATATTGCCTTTATGATTTCCAGGCGAGATTGCGGCGTGTGACGGTACCTTAACAGATAAATACAGAGCAGCTGTTCACTAGTTGAAATAGTATACAATAGTGATAGAACAATACTTATGCTCTATACTTAACTCTTTCCAGCTAATCCTGCTCAAAAGGTTTCTAGAAGTCTCAGGTTTTGTAAAAGCTGCAGGCTGATAACAGAGAATTTATATAGCCTGTGCTAGGCTTCTGGCTGATGATGGATGGTAGCAGGATTTGTCTCCAAAGTAGTGCGGTGGTCAAAGAGTAAGGGAGCAGGAAGGCATCGGCTGTAAGCAGGAGACAAACCACCGCTCAGGCTTGTGGACAGAGCACACATCTCTATAGATTACCGTATATACTCGCGTATAAGCCGAGTTTTTCAGCCCAAAAATTGGGCTGAAAAGTACCCCCCTCGGCTTATACGCGAGTCAGTGCTGTATACCGATGTATACATCGGTACATACCGATGTATACATCGGTATACAGCAGCCCCCGCATCCCCGGTAATGCAGGGCCCCCCCAGCGTCTCTCCGGTCACCTGTAAAGGAAGCTATACTTATCACAGTGCTCTGTCCGCGCCCGCTCGCACCCGCTGTCAGCAGCCGACCGGATCCTCCATCTTGCGTCTTCTTTCTTCCTGTTTCTGTGCTCGTCGCGGGCAATGACGTCATTCCCTGCGACGAGCACAGGAAACAGGAAGAAAGAAGACGCAAGATGGAGGATCCGGTTGGCTGCTGACAGCGGGTGCGAGCGGGCGCGGACAGAGCACTGTGATAAGTATAGCTTCCTTTACAGGTGACCGGAGAGACGCTGGGGGGGCCCTGCATTACTGGGGATGCCTGTATACTACCGCTGGGGCTGCTATATACCTCTGGGGCCCTGTATACTACCACTGGGGCTGCTATATACCTCTGGGGCCCTGTATACTACCACTGGGGCTGCTATATACCTCTGGGGCCCTGTATACTACCACTGGGGCTGCTATATACCTCTGGGGCCCTGTATACTACCACTGGGGCTGCTATATACCTCTGGGGCCCTGTATACTACCACTGGGGCTGCTATATACCTCTGGGGCCCTGTATACTACCACTGGGGCTGTATAAACCACTGGGGCTGTATATACTGCTGGGGCCCTGTATACTACCACTGGGGCTGTATATACTACCACTGGGGCTGTATATACTACCTCTGGGGCCCTGTATATACCTCTGGGGCCCTGTATACTACCACTGGGGCTGTATATACTACCACTGGGGCTGTATATACTACTAGGGCTGCGTCTATACTACCACTGGGGCTGTATAAACCACTGGGGCTGTATATACTGCTGGGACCCTGTATATACTACCACTGGGGCTGTATATACCTCTGGGGCCCTGTATACTACCACTGGGGCTGTATAAACCACTGGGGCTGTATATACTGCTGGGGCCCTGTATACTACCACTGGGGCTGTATATACTACCACTGGGGCTGTATATACTACCACTGGGGCTGTATATACTACTAGGGCTGCGTCTATACTACCACTGGAGCTGTATATACCACTGGGGCTGTATATACTACTGGGGCTGCGTGTATACTACCACTGGGGCTGCTGTATCTACCTCTGGGACTGGTGTATACCACACTGCTGGGGGCTGTATACTTGTGCTAGGGTCCACCCTCGGCTTATACACGAGTCAATAGATTTTCCCAGGTTTTGGGGGCAAAAGTAGGGGGGTCGGCTTATACACGGGTCGGCTTATACACGAGTATATACGGTAATATATTATTATTATAATTATGTAAAAAAACATCCATCCATTTAAGACCATGTTTTGAACCATACATATATAATTTTTATACACGTTTTATATTTTATTTCTGTGTTATCTGTATTCTGTGTGATTTGCAGCCAAAAAAATAATATTTTTAACCATCTTTTAGTTAGGAAATCTTTGAGTTGTAAAGGCAACTTTACACACACAGATACCTGTGTCCAACTTCTGAATAGATCTCTGGTTGCAGTGAAATCATGGACACATTGTTACATTTGTACACAGCCACAAAATGGGACAATGTGTCCATGATTTCACTGCAACCAGAGATCTGTTCAGAAGTTGGTCACAGATATCTGTGTGTGTAAAGTGGCCTTAAGAGACTATTTCAGATAATCATATAATCCCTTTCAACACAAACAGGTCTCTTTGTAGATAGAGCATGGTCTTTTTTACTATATATATATCCTTTAGGTACCGAAGTGTTATGCAAGATCAGCCATTACACAGGGCAGATCAGAAGTCCCTGCTGCACTATGACCCTCTAAAGGCCGCTTCACACACTAGGATACAGGTGAACGATATCGTTAGCTATGTCACGTGACCGCGATCCTTCCGACGTCATTGGTGCATTGTCACACGCAATTATATCGTTAACGATCTTGCATTTGGCAACGCGCCATCTATTTTGAGAAGAACGTTTGAATGATTATCCAAAGGGGCAGGAATGGGAGAAATATGAACGACATCGTTCAAAAAGTTTCACACTGAATGATGCGGCTTCTTCACAGATCCTTAATTGGATGACGAACGATAGATTTGAGGTCCGGAACACATTTTTTGATGACCGTTCCAAAGATTTTTCATCCTACATCATTCTTTTACACACAAGGACGCACTAACGATATTGTTGGAATGTTCACAAACCTGTGATGTTTCAACGATATCCTTAATGATATCCTAGCGTGTGAAGCGACCTTAGGGATGTAAGTTTTGTCAGCTATTGCTGTGTTTAACCCACACTACTCACACTTCCTTCTGGGAAGATGAGAGAAGAATAATATGTAAGGAAATATTGGAAAAATACATTGTTACTATGTTATGTCATACTAGCTGTAGTACCCGGCTACGCCCGGGTTAAAAAATAACTGCTGTTAGCTATAACAAAATAGAATTTAATATGTCATATTAATGACCTGTAGGAAAATAGAAGCTGAGCTGTGATTGATTGCTATAGGCAGCCTAATAAATCTCCAACCAACAGTAAACTTTCCCCCTGGCCGGGCAGTATATGTTACCTCACACATACACATAATAGACAGCTCATGTGACTGACATCTGCCTTAATTCCCTATATGGCACATGTGTTGCACATTGGCTGTTTTTAATCAGATGTTTATGTTTGGAAAATAAAGATAGCACATGTATGAGGCGAGTTGTGTGAGGTGATTTGTGCACATCTGTGTCTGTCTGTGTGGTGTGTGTGCCCCTGGGGTGTGTATGTGTGTGTCCCTGTGGGGGGGGGTCTGTGTGGTGTGTTTCTCTGTTGTGTGTGTCTCTTTGTGGTGTGTATGTGTCCCTGTGGGGTGAGTGCATGTGCCCCTATAGGGTGTATATATGTGTGTCCCTGTGGGGGGGTCTGTGTGGTGTGTGTCTCTGTTGTGTGTTTCTCTTGGTGGTGTGTGTGTGTGTGTCCCTGTGGGGTGAGTGCATGCATGTGTCCCTATAGGGTGTGTATGTGTGTGTGTCCCTGTGGGGGGGTCTGTGTGGTGTGTGTGTATCTGTGTTGTGTCTTTTTCTTTGTGGTGTGTGTGTGTGTGTGTCCCTGTGGGGTGAGTGCATGTGTCCTTATAGGGTGTGTATGTGTGTGTGTGTGTCCCTGTGGGGGGTGTCTGTGTGGGGTGTGTGTGTCTCTGTGTTGTGTGTGTCTCTTTGTGGTGTGTGTGTGTCCCTGAGGGGTGAGTGCATGTGTCCCTATAGGGTGTGTATGTGTGTGTGTCCCTGTGGGGGGGTCTGTGTGGTGTGTGTGTGTCTCTTTGTGGTGTGTGTCCCTGTGGGGTGAGTGCATGTGTCCCTATAGGGTGGCTATGTGTGTGTGTCCCTGTGGGGGGGTCTGTGTGGTGTGTGTGTCTGTGTTATGTGTGTCTCTTTGTGGTGTGTGTGTGTCCCTGTGGGGTGAGTGGATGTGTCGCTACAGAGTGTGTGTGTGTCCCTTGGGGGTGTGTGTGTGCCTCTGTGTTGTGTGTGTCTCTTTGTGGTGTGTGTGTGTTTGTTCGGGTGCGTGGCGAGTATCCAATGTTGGGGCTGCACTTTAGCGACTATACACTTGCTGTTACTCTGTGTTCGTGTGGTGCGTATACATGTCCCCGTGTGTGGTGAATATCTCATGTTGGGGCCCCACCTTAGTGACTATATGCTGGTATGTTCTGTTAGTCTTTGGTGCTATCATTAAGCCCCTCTCATTCACAACTGTCAACTGGTAACTGTAACTTTTTCCCCATTATGTAGATAGGGGCAAAATTGTTTGGTGAATTGGAAGGCGCAGGGTTAAAATTTCACCTCACAACATAGCCTATGACGCTCCCGGGGTCCAGACGTGTGACTGTGCAAAATTTTGTCTCTATAGCTGACAGCTGTCGATTTTCCTCCAACACTTTTCCATTCACTTTTTCCCCATTATGTAGATAGGGGCAAAATTGTTTGGTGAACTGGAACGTGCAGGGTTAAAATTTCGCCTCACAACATAGCCTATGACGCTCTCGGGGCCCAGACGTGTGACTGTGCAAATTTTTGTAGCTGTAGCTGGCAGCTGTCTATTTTCCTCCCACACGTTTCCTTTCCCTTTTTCCCCATTATGTAGATAGGGCCAAAATTTTTGGTGAACTGGAACGCACAGGGTTAAAATTTCGCCTCACAACATAGCCTATGACGCTCTCGGGGTCCAGACGTGTGACTGTACAAAATTATATGGCTGTAGTTGCGACGGTATAGATGCCAATTCCGGATATACACACACACATACACACAAACACACACACACACATACACACATTCAGCTTTATATATTAGATTTTCCAACAGGAAACTCTAAGGGTACCTTCTCACGCCACAACCAGCGGAGACATTTTTGTCGACGATATTTTGTCCTGGAATTATTGCCGCCAAATTGCCTCCTTATTGCGGCGTATATTTCGGGAATTTGGTGGCGATAAAACCAATGTCGCCTGGTTTCGATTTTGCAGCAGTGCTCCAAAATAGGAACCAGGTGACATTTGGTTTATCGCCGCCAAATTCCCGAAATACACGCCGCAATAAGGAGGCAATTTGGCAGCGATAATTCCAGGATGAAAAATGTCTCCGCTGGTTGTGGAGTAAGAAGGTACCCTAAGGGGGACTAATATGACCATCAGTATAAGAATCTGTGGGGATGAGAATGCGCAAATAGGGTCTCATCTCTGATATCTCTTTGAAGAAGGAGCCAGGAGGGGCTCCGAAACGCGTCAGTGTAATAAAGCTACTTTCATCCCAGACATTCCGGTGACTCTGGTGATTTCTTGAGTAGAAGCGCGGACGCTAAGGCACTTTGTCCTGTCAATTAATATGACCATTAGGGGCAGACATATAGACATATCATTGAGGCAGTCTGTGTACAACTAGTGGACTGCAAAGGGCCAATATATGGTTCTTGCAAAGGCCCTTTTCTGTCTTAGGCTGGATTCACATTTGCAGACCCCTCCGCAGCGTTCTGCGGAGGGGTCCGCAATGTGACCGCAGCGGTCGTGAGCTCATATCATTATAATGGGAGCGCACGGTGCTGCACACGACGGCGCATGACCGTGCGCACCCATTCACTCCCATATGTGATCTGTGCGCAGGTGGATGCCTGCGCACAGATCACACAGTCTCGTCCGCACCAGGACGCGACATGTTGCGTCCTGGTGCGGGCGGGAGTGTGTGATTTGTGCGCAGCCTTACGCCTGCGCACAAATCACATATGGGTGTAAATGGGTGCGCACGGTCCTGCGCTGTCAAGCGCACCACCGTGCGTCCCCATTCTAAACATAGGGGCTTGCGCTGGCTGCGCACACATGGCGATTCCCCTCCGCAGAACGCTGCGGAGGGGAACGCCAGTGTGAAGGCAGCCTTAGTCAGTCAGTGATGACAGCCATGTTTCCAAGCATACCCACCATCCTATAAATACCAAACACAACTATAAAATCTCCATAATTCAAGTTGATATTAAATTTCTGTGGTTTCCCAAGGCTAAATATGCTGGTGCTTGAAGCCAAGAAGAGAATATGTCCTTTGAAATCTGTTGATGTCAGATTACTATCAATATGTTATTGAAATATTGCATTTCCATTGCCATGTGCAGTCTCTGGTGTGGGCTAGTGATGACCAGTCTACCTTAAGGGCAATAATCTACACCAGTGATATAGCATCTACTTGGTAACAATTATACACTAATATCATACTCTTTCAGAAATTACTACATGCTAATTAATTTATTGACACACAGGAGATTCTACCAGGTGTCCAGTGACATTGGATTTATTTCTCTAATCCATGACACAATCCATGACATGATAATGGAATTTCACAAGCTTCTTAATAATGATAACAATAATAATAAATTTAATAAAAATAATAATAATTTTTATTTATATCACCAACACGTTCCAAAGTGCTTTAAAATTAAGAGGTTCATATACAATCATAAGAAACAGTTAAAAATACAACAAAAAACAATAATTAAAGTAAAAATATTAACGGCCCTGCTCATAAGACCTTAAAATAAGGTGGCGTTCTTATATCAACCAGTGCAGTAGTGTTCAAAATAAGGGACACGTCACACCAGGTGACATCGCCGGAGATGTCGGCAGCGACGGGATGGCCAGCAGCGTTGCCGTAGCATGTTTTCATGCGGCAACACCTCCGGCGACGCATCGGCGATCTGACAGGTGGCATTGCTGCTGGGGTGTCTGAGAACCCCAGCGGCGATGCTGTAACATGGCTCCCATCACCTGTCAGATCGCCGTCCCCTGTTATATGGGTCGATGTCTACACATCGCCCCTGGGTGCTCGCCTGGTTTGAGAGCACTGATGAGAAACCAGGCGACCACTCAGAGGCGATATGTAGCGCCGACATCGCCCCTTTACATTAGGCGACACAGGGACGATATCGGTGCTGATAGGGCACGCCCCTACGTCACATAAGAAATCGGCGGTGCCTTGGCCAGGTATGATGGTACCCTAACAATAGTCCAATATGACTAACGATATTATTTAATATTTTGGTATAAATGATATTACCACGTCAAACTATTTACCAGTAGGTGCAGTATATTCTTACAAAACCAATAGACTCAGCATTCATAATCTGCATGTTTTTGAGTCTGTGTATTCGATTACATAAATAAAAAGGGGCGTGTTCAAAATAATAGTAGCGTGGAGTTCAATTAATGAGGTCAATCATTCTATGATGAAACAGTAGTTAATCAGTTGGTCATCATTTAAGGGTGAAGCCAGTACATGTTATGCATGCATTTCTCCTTGAAAGTTTACGAAATATGGGTTGTTTGAGGCATTGTTCAAAAGAACTTTGATTAAAAAGGTGATTAGAGATGGTAAAACTTATAAAGAAGTACAGACAATAATAGGGTGTTCAGCTAAAATGATCTCCACTGCTTTAAAATGGAAAGAAAACCAGAGAGACCTGAAAGAAAAAGGAAGACTACCATTCGAATGGATCAAAATAGCCAGAATGATAAAGGCTCAGCAAATGATTAGTTCCAGAATGATCAAAGACAGACTAAAATTGCCTGTGAGAACTGTGACAGTTAGAAGACACCTGAGTGAACGAAATCTATTAGCTAGAAGTCCCTGCAAAGTCCCACTGTTAAAAAAAAACACATGTACTCAAGCAGATACAATTTGCCAAAGAGCACATCAACTGGCCTAAAGAGAAATGAAGAAACATTTTGTTGACTGATGAAAATAAAATCATTCTTTTTTTAGTCCAAGGGCTGCAGACAGTTCATCAGACAATCCCGAAACTCTGAATTCAAGCCACAGCATACTCTGAAGATAGTGAAGAATGGTGGTGCAAGCATCACGATATGGGCATGTTTCCTCTTACTATGGTGCCAGACCTATTTACCACATACCAGGGGTCATGGACCAATTTGCATATACTAAATTACTTGAAGAGGTCATATTGCCTTAGGCTGAAAAGGAAATCCCCTTGAAATGGGTCACTCAGCAAGACAACAATCCTAAACACACCAGTAAATGAGCAAAATCTTGGTTTCAGTCCAACCTCCGGACCATAATCTATAGCACACTTGTGGGTTGACATCAAAAATGCTGTTTCAAATTCAAAAAAATTGTGGGATGTAGTCAAAGCATCTTGGGTTGTAATAACTGCTGACAGGTGCCAGACGTTGGTTGAGTTTATCTATGCAACATAGATGTGAAGCAGCTCTAGAAAACTATAGTTATACAATTAAATATACAGTTAGTGATTTATAGGAATGCTAAATTCAAAAAAAAAGTGTTTATTTTGAGTTTGTAAAGATAAATACAGACACTATTATTTTCAGCAGCCCAAATACTGATCAAATACTCAATGCGGGCACATGGCCTAACAGTATTTCTTCTGTAGCACAGGCATAAGAAGTCTAATTAGGATATAAACACCTATAGCTGGTACTGAGTAGTAATGAGTGAACTTTTCAAGGTTTGGTTCTTCCGAGTCTTGAGCAAACCGGTATGGGTTCAGAATTTATCAGCAAAAATACTGGAAAAGAAGACACGATGCACAATAGAGTTTACCTGTCGTGAGACAATTTATAGCAAATAGGGAATATGCACACCTGAAATGGTTGTGAATAGGGATGGGCGAACTGCTCTGTTTTCCCCAGGTTCATGACCAGGGTTGCTCTGTTAAAGCAATTAAATAGTTAATAAACATACTGATTATAATTCCAGGGTCTGCGTTATCCCTTTCAGTGGTGCTGCGGCGTTGTGTCACTTCCAAACTTTAGGGGGGAATAGTCACATAACTGGCTACAATAGCCAATCACGTACGCCCCGTAAGTCACGTAAGTAGATAAGCCCCTTATAGATAAGGCCAGAAGAGACACACGACACATCAACGCCTGGAAAAAGAATGCCTACCCAGTCAGTATATTAATAGTATTAACTATTGGCTTACTTTAACAGAGCAACCCCGATCACAAACCCGAATTGTTCACCCATGCCTAGTTGTAAAGAGTCACAACCACTGTCCACACATATGATATCTTGTGAGATGTTAAGCTCACAGTCTGCAGCCGTCTCCCCATGTGCAAAGATTAAAATGTCAAGACACAGAAATGTTTTTTTTTATAACAGCACTATGGTAGCGTGGTTCTAAAAACACCCACTTCTGTTTCTTGAAAATTTGGGTTCAGAATTTGGGTGCTTTACGTTTTCAATGCACTGGGTGAGCATCACTGTGGTTGGGTAAAGTTAGTGCTTGGCCCAGTGTGAGCCACGTGTAGTGTTTGATCGGCTTGCACTAGGATTTTTTAGCGCAATGTGTGTCCAAAATTAGTTAAAAAAAAAAGCCTTTTTATCCCTCATGAGTGTTATGTCTTATTTATGGCTGGCTGTATGTGAATGAAGAGCTAAACTGCTAATCAGCAACTTCAATTGAGGTCCGAGTTAAGATTGTGGTCACGAACAGTGTTCCAAAACGTTTGGTAGCACCGTCAGAACCTGAACTTCAAACGGTTCTTCCATCTCTAGTACGGAGACCACTGCAGCAGTAAACATATCATATATGCAACTTGTACAGCTGCAATGGAGCCCACTAATGAATGATGTCAACTGTCACCATAATATAGCTAGCAGTTTAATAGATTTCTAATAGATTTCATATGTGTAGTGTGCTTACATTGTTGTGACAGCTGATTGGATATCTAGACAGTGCTGGATAAAATCCAGGTAAGTACATTTCAATTATAGAATGTTATTCTGATCCAACAGTTATAGCCAGTGGTGTAACGATTGCAGTCACAGGGGTCGCGGCTGTGACGGGTCTTGGTCCTATAACGAGCCCACGCCACCCGCTGAGCCCGCCAATCGCAGTGCCGGGTGCCCGCTTTACATGTATGTGCATTCCCAAGGACACACATCCATGTGACAGCACGGCAGCACAGGCTGCTATAGGGAGAGGAGGGGATAGGAGGGGAAAGGAGGGGAAGGAGGTCCTATTTCCAGTGCTGCTCCTGCCCTCGCCTCTTCTGACCTGCCGGCTTCCTGGCCTGCGTTCCACTGTGGACTGCCTGATACCACCTTCTCCCACTTCTTGCTTTATGCAGTATGCTGTGGAACGGAGGCCGGCTCCTCCTCCTCCTTCTACTGATCATTGAATCTTCAGAGGAGACCGCTGGAGCAGTGAGAGAACCAGGTCACAGAGAATTATTGGGGGGGGGGTTCATATTTAAGGCTAAATATATAATACTGCACTATAAGGAGAGATATGAGGCTGCATATACAGTATAAAACTGCATTGTATGGAGAGATATGAGGCTGCATATATAATACTGCAATATATGGGAGAAGATAACGTGAATATAAACTGCATTATGGAGGATATGAGGCTAGCATATAAGGCTGCACTATATGGAAGATATAGTGATATACAGTATATCTGCACTATATGGAGAGATATGAGTGATATTAAGGCTGCACTATATGGAAAGTTATGAGCCTGCACCATTTGGTAGGTTTTGAAACTGCATCATATGGAGAGTTTAGAGGTTGCACTATATGGAAAGTTTTGAGACTACACTATATGGAGAGTTATGAGGCTGTATTATGCAATATGGAGGGCTATGAGCTGTATTAT
Organism: Allobates femoralis; assembly: GCA_033576535.1. Classification (NCBI taxonomy): domain Eukaryota; kingdom Metazoa; phylum Chordata; class Amphibia; order Anura; family Aromobatidae; genus Allobates; species Allobates femoralis. Next base: position 378,755,203 of record JARQOC010000001.1, read on the forward strand.
ACTATATGGAGAGGCTGCATTATAATATATGGAGAGGCTATTAGGATGTATTATATTATATGGGAAGGATATGAGGCTGTATTATGCTATAAGGAGGACTATGAGGCTGTATTATGTTTATAAGGAGGGCTATGAGGCTGCATTATGATATATGGAGGGATTTGAGGCTGCATTATATTATATGGAGTATAGTGGGGTTCATTATATTAATGGAATGACTATGGGGGCTACCTTATGAATGGAGGACAATGGATTGCATTATAAAACATAGAGGACTATGGGGATACATTGTAATATATGGAGAAATATGGGGATGCAGTATAATAATTGGTGACTATGGTGACGGGAGGAAGGCGGACCATATAAACCAGGATGGGGGACATATAAACCACGATAAGGGTCATATTCCAGGAGGAGGACCATATATAGCAGGATGAGGGACATTAATACATAAAGAAAGGGGAGAGGGGTAAATTTTGAGTCTTTAAAGGATTTAGAACATTATATGAGGCCCATACATTTCATCAACATGCGGGGTGGAGAGGCAGGTCTAAATTTCACATTGGGGCCCGCCAGACTCTGGTTACACCATTGGTTATTGCATTTTATAAAACTCTATTCAGCTTGCATTAATTTACTAACAACTGACCCTATGGAGTCTTATAATCTAAATTCTTTACCTCATATATATTATGGTCAGATACATATGTAGTAAAAAAATGTGTTTATCAGAGTGTGGGTCAAGAGCGCAATTCCTCATTTATACACATTCAATAAGACATTTTGCTGTTGCCTTCATTTAGTAGCACTATTGCCACTTATTTTTCCACATTCTTTTTCTATACCTTAGCATTACTCTAGCTAAGGAGAGTCCTGAATATGTCAGTGTAAAGTCTGTAAGTAATTAACGTCTTTTGTATGACACTCTCCATCTGCTAAGGGCAAAAAGCCAATCCCTGCCAGCAGGCTAATATGTTTGGGGTTCAGCTAACAGAGAATAAAACTAAATAGTTCAGTCATCAACTCATAGTATAACATATCTTCCCAAAAGAAATGTGTGGTCCTACAACGTAGTGAATAAATGGAAATACCATGTCTGAAATGCCAATTCCAACAGTGGAATTATTATTTCATAAGGGTGTTATGCTGAGACATCTAAAAAATTATGAAAAAAATGTGTCATAATTGTTTAGAGTTTACCTAAAATCCTGACATTCGTGGACTCAATACATGTGAATGTACATTTCAAGCCTTCCATATGAATTGCATCAGACTATAGGTCTGCCAAGTGTTATTCTCAACCACATACATCATTCTTTACGAATTAACTGTAATAGTTTTACACTTACCTCAAGAAAAGCAAGACTATTTTATAACTCTAATCACTTTCTAATCAATAAACTCAATTGCAGATTTAATGCATTACTTGTATAAGGATTTGTAAAAAAAAATAATTAAAATAATAATTGTGTTCTCTATATTCTTATTAATACTGTTACTTGAACAATTTAATGTTCAAGATGTGCAATTACTCTTTTGTCTAAAAGATCTTTCATGTTTTGTTAATAATGTGCCTCTCTGCTACTAAACATCCAGTTCTAAGAGCTGCCTCTACGTTCCACCATTGCAAACTCCATTTCTCATCCTGGTCACTCTATATCATGACATCCAACTGCAATTAGGCTAATGAAGACATAGTGTTTACATATCGTGACGGTGGAAGGAATCTATGGCATTTAGGACTGGACAGCAGTTAGAGACCATTAATGGGCCTGAAAAGGTGAGCAGTGAGGTGAGCATAAGTTCCTATGTTCTATTTCGTTTTTTACAATTTTTCAGGCCATCCATGATTCAGTAAATTGGAATCTAGCCATACACCATTTTTAGGGATGGGCGAGTCTACTCGCTAGGACTCGTTACTCGGCGAGTAGTAAGGGACTCGCAGGACTCGGTACTCTGCGAGTTTCCCAGCGATTACTCGCACAGTAACGAGTCCAATGCAAGTCAATGGCAATCCTAGTTTTGTCAGAGTTTACTTTTTCTCACTTGCTAGACTCGCTATATCACATTGCTATGTAGCTTGAATCTCTCCAAATCATTTAAACAATCGCACCGCTTCACGGATACCCGCTGTCAGCAGTGAGTCTGAGCGAGTCTGAGCGAGTCTACGAATCCGAGTCCTGTATACTGTATTCGGGACTCGCGAATACAGAATCTGTTATGTTCCGACAAAGCTTCGCAGTAGGTTAGGTCAGAAAACTTGTGAAGATGGACAAGCATGTTAGCCAATCATATTCAGTAATGCCACAGCCATGTTGGTTGTGGCAGGACTATGATTGGCTTCTGTCCATCGTGATGCCTATGTCATGTATGAGAGGCGAGGCTGTATATAAGCCTTGCCACCGCCATTTCCTCCACATTCCTGTGACGATCAGTGCCTAGTGCCGGGTGAGGTAGATGCTGGAGCAGATCATAGGGAGTGTCAGTCAGTGTAGGGAAACTTCAAGATTCCTCATATTTAACCCAAACAGCTCTTCTGAGAGCTACCAGGAGGACAGAGGAGTACTGTGTAGAGGACTGTAGGCAGGCAGGCAGGCAGGGAGGAGCAGCCTTACAGTGCACACAGGACCGACCTCATAGCTTAGCTTACTCACTCAACTTTCCTAATAGCTGAAGTCAGAGGCTTAGGGTACTTTCACACTAGCGTTTATTTGAAATCGCGGCAGATGCGGTGAAAAAACCGCATCTGCCGCGATTACCGCATACCGGCTGCACTTGCAGCACGGTTGCGGCACAGTTGCGGCAAGCCCCATACAATGTATAGGCGGGCTTGCGGCAGGTGCGGCAAGTGCGGTTTTGGCACTTGCGGCAGGTGCGGCCACGAAACAACCGCGGCTGACGGCGTTTTTTATCATGGCCGCACCTGCCACAAGTGCCAAAACTGCACTTGCCACACCTGCCGCAGGCCCGCCTATACATTGTATGGGGCTTGCCGCAACCGTGCCGCAAGTGCAGCCGGTATGCGGTAATCATGGCAGATGCGGTTTTTTCACCGCATCTGCCGCGATTTCAAATAAACGTTAGGGTGAAAGTACCCTTAGCTGAGGTACTATTTCTTATTTTTTTGCACCTGATAGATTTTGGGTCATAATAACCCCTTCAGCTTTATTTTCCCTGTGGCAGACCAGTGCGTTGCTGCTCTCCTACCTGCAAATAAGACAAACACATGCGAGTTTGGCCTCGGACACAGCAGCAAAAAACTGTTGCGAGTGGGGTTTCCAAAACGGCAATGCGAGCGCTTTCCGAGACACATCTGCGATTTGTAAATCGCACATTACTCGCTATTACTCGCTTCCCCATTCATTAACATTGGACTCGCTAGACTCGCAACCAGTAGCGAGTACCGGGCTCGGACTCGCTAGAGTCAAGCGATTCCGAGTAATTTAGGACTCGCCCATCACTAACCATTTTGCAAAATGCACACATAGCAAATTTACAAAATTCTGAATTAAAAAAAAATGTTTTTTTGTGTATTTGAGTAAACTCTTTTCCATTTGAATAAATTCATTCACTTCTAAAAATAACAACTCTGACAAATATAATGCACTGGAAACAGACATGAGAACTATTTCTCATGGCTTTCACCCACACTATGTCATCTAACAGTCTAAAGGTACCTTTACACGCCGCTACTGGCGGGTGGTTACAACCGGATACATGCGAGAAATGTATCTTGCACCGGCAATTCACCCCGTGGTAGCGGCGTGTGAAGACGGTTGTAGCCACCCGGCAGTAGTGGCACCTGTTTCAGAGCACTGCCCTGAAACAGGTGGCTACCCAGGCGATTGTAGCGACCTGTATCGGCGTGTAAAGAAGCAACAGAAGGGATGTCTGGACACCAGCCTATGTACCTGGTAGGTAGCTGGGGCGTGACACAGGCTCCGGGTTACCGCGCCCCATCAGCGATCATTGGAGGAAGCTCCTGCATTACGATTGGTAGTCGCTGCATAGGGAGGCATATTTAAGGAGCTGACCAGTCACACTACACAATTGCTCGAGCGTCATGTATTAAACAGCCTCCTGCGATGCCTGCCCAATCATGATGTTCTTGCTTTGTCCTATCAGCGTACGGACGTCTCGTAATCCACAATTGTGGCACGCCTATGTGTTGTCCCTGCTGCACCAGGTCCGCCCATATTAGCTTGTTGTAGCGGTGTGTAAATGAGGTAAGGTGCTCGGCAGAAGGTAACTTGAGACACCCAGCGGTGTATCTAGAGATAGATGTAACCTACTGTAGCGCACCTTGTTGCGGCGTGTAAAGGTGGTGCGGGTACCGTTTGCAACCGTTTGTGCGTGCTCGTGCACATAAAGTAGCTGGTTGTAGCCACCATCCAGTAGCGGCGTGTAAAGGTACCATAAAGGTACCGTCACACGGGGCGACATCGCCGGCGATGTTGCCGGGAACACAGGGGCGTGGCCTAATTGTGGCGACATCGCCGGCGAATTGCCGCGTGTGACAGGACGATAATCAGGCGATGAATCGCCTGAGCAACATCGCCAGGTTTCCCAACAATGTTGGTAAACCTGGCGATGTTGCTGAGGCGATCATGCCTGATCGCCCTGTGTAACGCGGCAACCTGCAATGTTGCGGGCGACACCGCCTATCTCCAACATTGCGAGTTACCGCGATAGCCGCGGCAACTAGCCGGCGACATTGCCGGTAAGTTGCTCCATGTGACAACTCCCCGGCGATGTTGCCAGGGATGCGCGCTCCTGCGCAATGCCGGCAACATCGCCGCAACCGTCGACCCGTGTGACGGTACCATTAGGCTGGTTTCACACTGCTATTTTTTGGCATCTGTATGGATGCACCCACATTAGTTTTCAGCCCCATTGACTCTCAATTGGGCCGGTGACACTTACAGTTGCATCCAGTTGTTTCCATTTTCCCTGATCTGGGCGATACCAGAATTTTCACTGAGACCAAAACCACACATTGTTGCAGTTTTGGTTTCAGTAATAAACCTGTGTACACCTGAATCAGAGGCACTCTGGGTGCATTTACAATAGGGCTCAATGTAACCCGGATCCGCACCCAGGATCTGGCTTTTAGAACTGAGCCTGCCCAGAACGCGGTCCTAAATGACCCGCCCCTAGGGGTGGGTAATTTTTCCCTGGTTCAGTGGAAAAAGTTAAGCACCCGGAAGTAATCGACTGCTCTCAGACTGGTTTTATCACTGATACGGGAGCCCGGATCAATGATAATACTAGTACAGGTGCATTAGTTTGTGCACTAGTGGGGCTTCACCTACATCCCACCTGATTAAAAAAAAAAGGCAGTGTGAAACAAGCCTAAGACCTAACACTTTCCCACCACTATATGTATGAAGTAATCTCTTGTATTCTTTCCTTTTTTCTGTGACTTATGAAAGCTTTGAATACAGAAAGCTGCTGTAAAAATCTTTGGAAGTTGCAAAATTTTACGCAAAGCGAAAAAATGCAAAGATGTTGATGTTTTTTCAACATTTCCTCCCATCCCCACAAAGTGGCGCAAGCTGGGGTTGGCTCAGCTTGGTGAATCCTGTTTGTCAAATTCATCACAAGTGGTGGAATCTTATATGTGAAGGCAATCATGTGCTGGAGTAAGATTTTTTGTGAGGCACACACGGAGGTGCATGCCAATTTGTGCCTCACCTGATTAACTAGAGGTGTGCATCTCTTATTGAATCAGGTACATTGCACACCACCCTGTTACCTCATCAAAATTGATTTGAAAATGGTCTTGATGAACCTGTGTTCCTATTTCATGGTTCCTTGACTTTCAAGGGTTTCAACTTTTCACATATTGTGCTCTGTCACTGCTCTGAGTTTCAATGTATAGACCTTCAAAGTCAATCAAGTCTCACTGACACTCCAACAACAAGCTTTCCGGGTATTTTCTTCATGAGTATATGAAAACAACCAGGCAACAATTCAATAAGCCATGTCTCTTACAATGGTTCCAACTAAGCCTTAAAAGATGCAGGACTGAAAACACATTTCCATGATCCAGTCCCACTGAGCAACCAGTCTCTTGCAATAGAAGAGTGTAGATAAAGTGTAAAGTGTAGAGGAAAACAAGGAACCACTGGGTGCTACTTGAAAATAATAATAATATAATAATAATATATAATATTTATTCATTTATATAGCACTATTAATTCCATAGCACTTTACATAAATCAGTAATACTGTAACTATTGAGGTTCACAATCTAAATATCCTATCGCGATGTCTTTGCAATGTGGGAGGATACCGGAGTGCCCGGAGGAAACCCACACAAACACGGGGATAACATTTAAACTCCTTTGCAGATGTTGTCCTTGGTAGGGATTGAAGCCAGGACCTTGGGAAATCAGTGCTGCAAAAGCTGCAGTGCTAACCATTTGAGATTAGATCTTATGTAGCGGTACTGTCATGAAGGACTGAAATGCCTAGCAAAAGCAAAAGTATTACTACCTATAAGTCATATTTTTTCAATAAGCACCCAGTGGTACCTTGTTTTTCATCTACAGTCTATAGCACTTAATGCAGTCGCCATCGTGCATAACTGCCACAAAGGAGACCAGAAGCTGATCTATTATTTAAATCCTTAATAGCTGAGCCTGTTTTCACCTTACTGATCAGACCAAAGTTTTCAAGTTTGAGCAGTGTCATTTTATGTGTTAAAAACTCTTTAAAGGGAAACAGTAAGGTCAGGAAAAACAATATGTAAATGATATTATTTCTAATTCCTTTCTCTAAGCTCTCTCTATTCACGTATTTCTATTATTTATACTTCCCTCTTATCCCGTGTAAACTCAAAATTTTAAGGAAGTGGGTCTTTTGTAGGATTGCCTAGGCAGGGCTGTAAACATTGGAGGCACCCCAATGCCCTGGATAGAGACGTACATGAGGACCTCTTTAAATATTGTGCCCATGTTAAGGAACTTTTTCTTTTGTAGTATTGCCCTAGGCAGGGCTGCCAAAAGTTGGGAGGCACTTCAATGCCCCTAGACAGAGACGTGGATGAGGGTCTACTTAAATATAGTTCCCATTATTAGAAAGTGGGTCTTCCATAGTTTTCCCTAGGAAGGGCTGACAAAAATTGGGAGGCATTGCGATGCCCCTGGGAAGAAACATGGAAGAGAGCCTCTAAAGATTGTTCCCATTACAAAGGAGCGGGTCTCCTGTATTCGTAATGCCCATTCTCTAAGTATGGACTAAAACATTTACCCCTGGGGGGTATACATGAAACTACTGCCTACCTTTTTAACAGTTAGGGTCATCATCATCATAAATATGATGTAAATATATTATGTTTTCGTGGCATCATGGACCATGGTCGCACTGATCATATGATGGTGGCAGATGAGGAGAAGGAGGAACAGTACAGCAAGTAGCCAAAGTCATGAAGTGTGTACCCATGTGTGGGTGTGAGGAGGGGCATGGCAATTTACCAGCACAAAAAATACAATGCCTATGACTTTAGATTACGCTATCATTTGGTGGTGGTGTGGTGAAGTCAGGCCCAATCCAACCCTTGTTCATCTTGATCAGAGTCAGCCTGTCCACCTTCATTTACCATTTTTTGAGGCAGGAGGGGGTTGTAGCTCCAATTTGTATACGCCAAAACACTCAGTATACCCATCTCAGCGTTTGTGACTGACTGGTATACCTGCTGTAATTTAATCTCTAATCTGTCATCTCAGTGTCCAGATAAAAACCATCTTTTGGAAGCCTTCATTTAGCTGTATACAGGCAGCACACCATTGAAAATGTGCAAGGCCGGTGGCAAGGGACAAGGAACTGGACGTGATGGTGGTGCATGCAGAGGCTGAGGCCATGTGCAAGCTCGAACAACAAACGCCCACATCATCTGGCTCAACCTTCATGTCCCAATTTGTAGGGGATCGCAGCAGTACACCACTATTAAACCAACACCAGTGTCAACAAGGTGTTAGTTGGATAGCGGATAATGCTTCCAGTCAGTTTGGCACCACCACAAACACCCTGTCTTCCACATGGTCAAGTGTCAGTAGGCATGAGAATGGACCACAAATTCCACACCCTGATCCTCCTTCCTCCCACCATGCAGAATGCCCAGCCCCGGACATAACTGATCCCACACTTGGACACTCTGAAGAGCTGTTCACTTATCCATTCTTAGATTCTGGCCTCTTGCCAGCTCTACTTAAAGTGGGTCATGAGGAGATCATATGTACCGATGCCCAAATATTTGAGCAGCCACGGTCTCACAAAGGCAACGGTGGGGACGATGATGAGACACAATTGCCAGAAAGTCAGAAGGAGGACCAGGGTGCGGAAGTGGAAGACGACATGGTGGATGATCCAGTAACTGACCCAACCTGGCAGGAGGGCATGCAGAGCAAGGACAGCAGTGCACAGGGGGAGGGAGGCGTAGCATCACAACAGGCCGGAAGAAGCAGGGTGGTGTCCACAGGCAGAAGGTAGGCAGGCAACCGTTCCCCGGAACAACAACATGACAGAAGTTGCCAGTACAACTGCTAGGTCTTCCCGAGTCTGGCAGTTTTTTACGGTGTCTGCAGATAATTCCAAAAAGGCCATTTGCAACACCTGCCATGCCAGCATCAGCAGGGGTAGCAAAACTAGCAGCCTGACCACAACCAGCATGATCAGGCACATGTCAGCAAAGCACCCAACTTTGTGGGATGTACACCAGAGTCTAGGAACAGGACTCCACTGCATCTTTCACTGTTGTGCGTGCAAGCCAATCCCCTGTCCATACTGCATGTGAAGATGCCTCCTGTCCTGCACCTGTAGTTGCACAAGCAGAAATACCACCATCATCAACCACGTCCTTGTCCCAGCACAGCGTTCAGTTATCCATACACCAATCTTTGCAGCGCAATCGCAAATACGTTGCCAACGCCCCAAATGCCACACTTCTAAATTCACACATTTCGCTACTGCGCTGGAAATGTTGCCTTTTAGGCTAGTGGAGACGGAACCATTCCGCAACCTGAAGGCGGTGGCCGTCCCACGTTATTCAGTCATAAGCCGCCACTATTTCTCCCGGGGTGCCGTCACCGCATTACATAAGCACGTGTCACAAAACATTACACATGCCCTTAACAACGTAGTTTCCAGAAAAGTCCACCTAACCACGGACAAGTGCTTGGGGGCATGGGCGGTACATCTCGCAGTTGACACACTGGGTTAATATTCTGGCAGCCGGGACTCAGTCTGAGCATAGGACGGAACACGTCCTTCCGACACCAAGGACTGAAGGTCCTAACTCAGTCAGGGTTCATCCACAGTGTACAGCTCCGGAACGTCATGATCCTCAGCCTCCTCCTCCTTCTCCACTTCACCTTCTACACCAGTCCCAAGCTGGAAGCACTGCAGCACTGCCTTGGCTAAGCGTCAACAGGCTGTGCTGAAGCTAATATGCGTAGGTGACAAACCCCACAATACTGAAGAGTTGTGGAAAGCTCTGAAACAGCAGGCAGATCACTGGATCACACCGCTGAACCTACACAGCTAGGCATGGTCGTGTGTGACAATGGCCGGAACCTGGTGGTGGCTCTGAGGCGAGGTGAGCTGACACATGTTCCATGCGTGGCCCATGTGCTCAACCTCTTCGTTCAGCGGTTTATTAAATCCTACCCGGAGCTGCTGTCGGATCTGCTCGTAAAAGAACGCCGCCTGTGTGCCCATTTTAGAAAGTCACCTAATGCTTCAGCCGCCCTGGCCAGTTTTCAGTAGCGTTTGCAGCTTCCGGCTCACAGACTGGTGTGTGATGTCCCCACTCATTGGAATTCCACACTGCACATGTTGGTCACATGTTGGTCAGGATTTGTGTGCAGAAGAGGGCAGTTGTTGACTACTTGCATCAACTAGGCCATCGGTATACGTTTCAAACTCCACACATAAGACCTCAGGAGGGTACATGGATGTACGACATATGTACCGTCCTCCAAAACTTTGAGGACTCCACAAAGATGGTGATTTTATCTCCAGAAACAGGGTACGGCTATGGGGGCGGCCTTTGCCCCCTCATATGCTAACCTGTTTCTGGGGGCATGGGAACGTGAAATATTTTTGTCTAATCCATCCCACCTAAGTGAAAAGGTGGTGTTGTGGACAAGATTTATTGATGATCTTTTCATCATTTGGCAGGGCCAGGAATCAGAATTAAAAGAATTCATGGAGGAATTGAACAGAAACCAGAAGAATATCAAACTAACCATGACCTACAGCAGGATGGAGGTCGATTTCTTAGACGTCAAGGTACGAAGGGGTGGACATGGAGAGATTATTACAGATTTATTTAGAAAAAGCACAGCTGGTAATACATTGCTCCATGCAACATCTGCCCATCCCTCCCATTTAATTCAGAGTATACCAGTGGGACAGTTCCTTCGGGCACGGAGAATCTGTTCTTCTGATGACTTATTTCATACACAGGCATCTGAATTATCCACAAGATTTCTGGACAGGGGATACTCGAAGAAAAGCATTAGAAAAGGTTACCAGAGAGCCAGCCAAACGGATAGAAAGGATCTTCTCCAGTCTAAAATTAAGAAAGAATCTGAGAATAAGGTACGACTGATAGTTAACTTTAATGGTCAGAAACAAAAAGTGGAAAATGTCTTGAAGAAATATTGGTCAATATTGACGTCAGATCAGGGCCTGAGTAAGAGCATACAGAAATACCCTGCCATCACATATAGGCGATCCCCTAATTTGAGGGATATTTTGACCCACAGCCTATACGAGGGACCACGAAAAGAAAGTATTTTTGGTATGGGAGGTCCGAAATGGGGTTTTTTCCCATGTGGGAAGTGTGTGACGTGCCCTAATCTGAAGAGAGCCAATGACTTTCACTCTAGTGACGGCCATAAGAGATTTACGATCACTCAAAATATCACGTGCAATTCTGTGGGTGTAGTTTATCTGGCCACGTGTCCTTGCAATTTGATTTATGTAGGGTTAACATCAAGACAAATTAAAGTAAGAATTAGAGAGCATGTCCTTGACATCATCAAAGCAGAAACAGTAGAAGACTTATCTCTCCTGAAACCTATAGCACGGCACTTTAAAATCACTCATGGCTGTAATGCGAACCTACTAAAGGCTTTTGGCATTGACAAAGTACACCAAAACATCCGAGGGGGAGATTTAAAGAAGAGCCTCGCACAATTAGAAGCCAGATGGATAATGAGGGTGGGATGTGTTCGCCCACATGGCTTAAATGATATCCTCAGTTTTGCCCCATTTTTGTAGTTAGTAGGATTGATTTTAATAAATAATTATTTTATATTAATGTTGGTGTGTGCTTTTTTTATTTAATTTTTACTTATGTTTTAAAAATTTCTTTCCTGTTTTAGGGGAACCTAAGGAAGAATGTATGCAGCTTTTCCGAAAATGCAGCAGTGATATACCAATTACTTTAATTTGCGCATTTATGTATTTTAATAAAATATATTATTGATTGTGAGTCTGGGGAGTGATTGTCACCGGCCGGTGGTGTATGTGTGAATGGATGAGAGTATGGTATTTATGAATTAAATAGCACATTTATAGATCTACTTAGTTAGATCATTATATGCACTTGGCACTTGCACTTTAAAATGTTTTATACTTTATAAAATTGATTAAATTATATGTCACTGTATTATAAACTATGTCTGTGTAATTGGATTATGTGTGTTATGTAACTTTGCTGCTGTTAAAAGAATTGCTGTATACACCCTGGTATATATTCAATATGCTATTCATTGGTTTTCCCTATTGTATTTCTCTATTTTGGTTATTGATCAATATGTATCTAATTGTTAGGTGTTACTATGGGTACCGCGGCCATTTCCTTCTGTGTGCCTTCGACCGGGCTGCCTCGGGGCGTGCCCTCTAGCCTCCCATGTGATCTCCGGCCTCTCTGTAATGGAGAGGAGGAGGTTGCGTGACGGCGCTGGGTGTCGTCCGGGGGCGGTCCGTGCATCGGCGTCACGGGGGGCGTGGTAGCCGGAATGACGCGGCACTGATACACCATTGGCCAGTGTGCCGAGATATGATGCCGCGAGGTGCTAGGCAACGCGGGTAAACAGGATGTGACGTCCCGGTCCATGTGACTTCCGGTTTTCGACCGGAGGTCCGTGGGATGGACTGTCTAATTGCATACACTATAAATAAGCGATCTTTCCTCCATATGACCACCCTCCTCAGAAGAAGCTGGTGCGAAACGCGTCAGGGGGCGGTCACAGGAAGGTAAACAGGACCCTTGGCTTATATGTAATGTGTCATCCTCATGAGGTATATTGTGCACCCATTTGGGGCACTATTGTTTGATGGAAAAGTTATACCTGAGGATTGAATACTAATTTGAGTACCATTGTGAATACTATTGTGGTTGAACTTTGGCAAGTGGTCCTCCTTCTGTGTACCATTGTATATTGTCAGTTTTACATGGTGTTTCTTTTAAAATAAATAATGAATTGCAAATGATTTGGCCTGACTCCTTTGGTTTTGTTTGGAAGATATAAAAGATGGTGAGGGGCGATGACGCCATCATTAGCATCACCAGCCCGCTTCTCTGTCTTCTAAAACGCTGTATGCTTAAAATCAAAGACGATGCATTGCAGGCGGAGCACGATGAGTTGGAGAAATAAACCGTACTGGGTGATTACACACAGCCCAGCCTCATCTCATCCCAACGTGCATTGGAGGACTATGACGAGGAGGAGGATAAAGAAAGGGAGCTACTTTCATGCGGAATTGACGGTAATACATGCACAACCGTCATACTGTCGGTTCAACGTGGATGGCCAGAGGACAGGGGAGAGGAGTAGGAGGAGGAGGAGGATGAAGACAGCATGGTCAGTCATCCTGTTGGTGAGGACCTGAAGTCTTGTGTGTTAACAGTCTGGCGCACATGGCTGACTCTATGTGATGCTGCCTGTCTTGTGACCCTCACGTTATCAACATCTTGGCGGACACTCATTACTGGTTGGTGACACTTTTTACCCACGCTACAAGGAGAACTTTATTTCTCTTATTCCTGATGCGGACAGGTCTACAAAAATGCTGCAGTACCAGAAGGCCCTAGTTGCGGAATTAGTCAAAAAATTCCCTTCTGAAAACACTTGCGGCAGAGGTCACGGTTCGGTGGACAACCAAGGCGTCCGGCCGAGAGAGGCACAAATCCAATCCAGCAGAGGTAGGGGAAAACTCTCAAAGATCTGGGAGAGTTTTCTCAGCCACTCCCATAGCACAGGCCCTCAGGTGCAGGGTAGTGTCACAAGGACTGCAAAGTTTGGAAAGATGCTGAAGGAGTACCTTGCCGATCGTACGAAAGTGCTCCTAGATTCCCCTGTGCCTTATAATTATTGGATATCCAAGCTGGACATGTGGCGGGAATTGTCCCTCTACGCCTTGGAAGTCCTGGCCAGCCCTGCCACTAGCGTTTTGTCAGAGCGTGTTTTTAATGCTGCAGGTGGAATCATTACTGAAAAATGCACCCGCCTGTCAACTGAAAATGCTGACCAGTTGTTTTTGAGCAGGATACTGAGATTAGAGATTAAATTACAACAGCTATACCGGTCAGACACAAACGCTGACACGAGTATACGAAGTGTTTTGGCGTATACAAATTGTTGCTACAACCCCCTCCTGCCGCACAAAAATGGTAAATGAATGCAGACAAGAATTGGTTTTTAGTGGAACACTGAGATTACTGATTAGAGGTTAAATCCCAGCAAGTATAGCGGTCAGTCACAAACGCTGTTTTGGCGTATAGAAATTTCAGGTACTACCCACTCCTGCCTCAAAAAATGGTAAATGAAGGCGGACAAGAGTTGGTTTTTAGGGTACCGTCACACACAGAGATATATTGCATGCAACTCACTGGTTGCAGTAAAATCATGGACACATTGTTACATTTGTATACAGCCACAAAATAGAACAATGTGTCCATGATTTCACTGCAACCAGTGAGTTGCATGCAATATATCTCTGTGTGTGACGGTACCCTTAGCTGGACACTGAGATTAGAGTTTAAATCCCAGCAGGTGGACCAGTCAGACACAAACACTGACGAGAATACCGAGTGTTTTGGCGTATCCCAATTTCCGCTACAACCCACTCCCGGCACACAAAAATGCTAAATGAATGCAGACAAGAGTTGGTTTTTAGCTGGACGCTGAGATTACAGATTAGAGATTAAATCCCAGCAGGTGGGTCGGTCAGACACAAGCGCTGACGAGAATACAGAGTATTTTGGCGCATCCTAATTTCCGCTACAACCCACTCGTGGTGCACACAAATGGTAAATGAATGCAGACAAGAGTTGGTTTTTAGCTGGACACTGAGATTACAGATTAGAAGTTAAATCCAAGCAGGTGTACCGGTCGGACACAAACGCTGACGAGAATACCGAGTGTTTTGGCGTATCCTAATTTCCGCTACCACCCACTCCAGACGCACGCAAAATGTAAATGAATGCAGACAAGAGTTGTTTTTTAGCTGGACACTGAGATTAGAGATTAAATTCCAGCAGGTGGACCAGTCAGACACAAACGCTGACGAGAATACCGAGTGTTTTGGCGTATCCTAATTTCCGCTACAACCCACTCCTGCCTATAGAACTGTTTTGGGATGGATGAGATTCCCAGCCTGTCCACCAGCCCCAGATGTGATGCAGGCTGGTATACTGGCGCAACGAAGTTTGCTATATACCCTGCCTCTCTGCCTGCCTGTATACAGCTCTATTAGTCCTCAGAAGGACTGTTGCGGTAATTAGAATGGCAGCCCTGTGCCTACACTAGCTGAAAGGCCACAAATCTGTCCCTCAGTCAGCAGCACCTCTCCCTACACTGACTGTCTGTGGAGCAGAGTGACGAGCAAAGCGCGGTCAGGTCTTATAAAGGCTTGATCTCGCTGTGCGGCCAGCCAATCACTGTAAAGCCACAACCAACAGGGCTGTGGCTTTACAGAGGCCGTTAGCCAATCTCTGCATGCGGGCTGGCTCTGTAAAGAGTGCCAACATGCAGGGAGGTGGACCCCGAGCATAGCAAGTGTATCGCAAGATTACTCGGTACTCGCCGAGTACCCTGAGTACCAAGATATTCGTGCGAGTACCGAGTAGTGACAAACATACTCGCTCATCCCTAGTCATGAGGTTATGTTCATTCAGATTCTCCAGTATAGCATTTCTTAGAAAACCCTCTAGGATTTTATAGGTTAAGCTTACTGGCCTATAATTTCCAAGTTCAGTTTTTGTTCCCATTTTGAATATTGGCACCACATTTGCTATACACCAGTCCTGTGGTACAGACCCTGTTATCATGGAATCTTTAAATATTAAAAATAATGATCTATCTATGACGGTACTTAATTCCTCCAGTACTCAGGGGTGTATCCCATCCGGGCTCGGGGATTTGTCAATTTTAGTGATTATTAGGGGGTGCCGTACTTCCTGCTGGGTTAAGCAAGTTATATTCAATGGAGAGAGTTTTTGTTATCACTGATTATGTTGTCTGTCATGGGATTTTCCTGTGTAAATACTTTTGAAAAAAAGTCATTTAGCATATTGGCTTTTTCCTCATCTTCATCCACCATTTCACCCAGACTATATTTAAGGGGGCCAACACAATCATTTTTTAGATTCTTACTATTTATGTAGTTAAAGAATATATATATATTTTTTTTTTTACTTTCTCTGGCAATGAGTCTCTCTGTCTCAATCTTTGCTGCCTTGATTTGCTTTTTACAGATTTGCACTTCACTAAGGAAGTTGAGAGGAGGGAAGTGGCTTACAATCTCCTCACCTACTTCGCTGTCTCCATAAGGTTGATAGCAAGTTCCCAGACCTTTTTACAGATGTTATTCTGTATTTATTTAATGCCTCATCACTACTACTTGCTTTTATTCCCTAAATGCTTTCTTTTTGTCACTTATTGCACCCCTTACAGCTTATTTAGCCATAGTGGTTTCTCATATTTCTAGCATCTTATTCCCATAGGGTATATATTGTGCACAGGCCTATTCAGGATGCTAATAAACTTCTCTCATTTGTTTTGTGTACTTTATGTCTCAGGATATCGTCCCAGTTTATGGCACTAAGATCATCTCTCAACCATTGGAAATTTGCCTTCCTGAAGTTTAGTGTCCTTGTGGCCCCTCTACAACACATCTTATTAAATTATAACTTGAAAACGTATCATTTTATGATAACTATTATCCAAGAGACCTCCAACCTGTATATTTGATATGCAGTCCGGCCTGTTGGTTAATATTAGGTCCAGCAGTGCCCCCTTCTTGTTGGGTCCTGAATCAGTTGTGAGAGGTAATTGTCTCTCATAGTTGTCAAAAACCTATTACCTTTGCTCAAACTGCAGGTTTCTGTTCCCCAATATATTTCAGGGTAGTTGAAGTCCCCCATAATAATGACTTCTCCCTGAGTCGCTGCTTCATCTATTTGCTTTATGAGGATATCCTCCTCCACTTCCATTATTGTTGGAGACTTATAACAAACCTCTCTCAGTAATTTATTATTTTTCCCCTCCCCTATCTTCACTCACAGTAACACTACATTATCATTAGATTGAAATATATTGTCACGCAGGATGGGTTTGAAGGATGATTTTACGTATAAACAGACACCTCCCCTTCGCTTATTTGTACGGTAATTTTGAACAGACTATAGCCCTGTAAATTAACAGCCCAGTCATGGCTCTCGTCCAGCCATGTCTCCGATATCCCTACCATGTCATAACTATTTTCCAACAAAATTATAATTCCATTTTGTTGGTGAGGCTTCTGGCATTAGTGTACATGCACTTTATGCATCTCTCTTTACCTCTATTCCTTCTTACTATATTGACTGTTCTAACCCCACCCCCATTACACCCCCAATTTCATTATTTGTGCCCAGGTTACTATTTACACTATCTTCCTCTCCAGTACAATGACTACCCTCCCTCCAAACCCTAGTTTAAACACTGCTCCAACCTTCTAGCCATTTTCTCCCCCAGCACAGTTGCACCCTCCCCATTGAAGTGCAGCCCGTCCCTAGCAGAGAACCTATAGCCAACAGAGAAGTCAGTCCAGATCTTTAGGAACCCAAACCCCTCCTTCCTACACTAGCTAATCTCCCGTTGCCTCTCTGGTGTGGCACAGGAATTATTTCAGAGAATACTACCTTGGAGGTATCTTTAAGGACCTTTAACTACCTATAACTTTGTCATTTGCGCCAATGTGCACCATGACAGCTGGGTCTTCACCAGTCCCTCCCAGTTCTAACCCGTTCAGAGATGTGCCGGACTTGAGCGCCAGGTAGGCAGCACACTGTTCGACAATCCCTGTCTTTGTAACAGATTGCTTTATCTGTTCCCCTAATAATTGAGTCCCCCACTACTAGCACTTGTCTTGCGTACCCTGCTCTCCCATTTTCCCCCTTACTGGAGCTGACACTCCTCTAGCTTTCAGAGGACATGCCTTGCTGCAGCAGTGCTATCCCTGTACTGACACTCCCCTCATCTGCAAATTTTGCAAATTTATTGGGATGTGCCAGATCAGGACTAGCCTCCCTGGCACTCCTCACTCTACCCTGCCTTCTAACTGCCACCCAGATAGCTGCCACACTGTTCTGCAGTGCCATGCTACCATTCTCCCCCACATTTATCCCAAAGAACAGCTGCTCAGTGAGCAGCAGACTCCTTTCCATATTGTCTATGGATCTTAGTGTTGCTAGCTGTTCATTTAGATCCTGGTTAATTCTGGTCTTCACATAATTAAGTTGCTATACAGAAATGTTTACAACTAAGCTCCTAAAGCTTATCGTGCTCCTTCCCCCCACCCCCACACACAAACGCACTATCCATTAAGTTACCTTTTGTGTCCAATCCTGGCTGCCCCTTTCTTTCTGTATGATCCTTTCTTTTTCTCCACTCTCCTATAAAATCCTGTTTGGAATTGGTTTACACTGGTGGTGATTATTTGGACATGAATGTTATATTGATATAATTGTGCAAACAAGTTATATATGTTATAAAATTTATTTGAATAAAAAATTAATTGTTTAAAAAAAATACCACCAAAACAGAGCTGAAAACACAGAAGAAAGTAATTTTTCCCACTGTTTTTGGGGTGACAGGCAGTCTGCCTTCTGCAGTCCACATTACAAAAAGGCGGTTAGCGCCCAACGCAAAGCAGTAGTCCAACTGCTTCCTACTGCCTGTTACAAAGCACACACCAGGCCATGTTACCCACTATTCTTGTGGTAACAGGCTTATGCTGTCCACAATACTCCACTTAAAAAGGCAGTTATTGCTCTCCACAAACCATCAGTCCAAACATTTGCTACTGCCTGCTACCAAGCACACACCAGGCCATGTTACCCACAGTTTTTGTGGTAACAGGCTGGCTTATACTGTCCTCAATAGTCTGCTTAAAAAGGCAGTTATTGCTTCCACAAACCAGCAACAGGCCATTTTACACGCTGTTTTGGTGCTGACATTTAAGTAGGATTGTATGACCAAAAGCTTACAAATTAATACAGTCCTATAGTGCTTGTAAAATCCTAAGCAGTACTACTACCATGTAATGCTTTTTGGCAAAAACCACGCACTATTCAATGTTTGCCCTGTCTGTTTTGGGGGTCACATTTTGCTTGACATCAGAAGTATATATGATATTCATGCACTGTCCAATGCTAAATGTTTGTTGTGTATGTGCAACTGCATATTGTGTGCAGGTGGCATCAGGGCCTTAACTTATTGGAAGCAGGTAACAGCGGACATTCCAATGGTTTTGCAATCGTACACAGTTTTGATTGTATGCGTTCTAGCAACCGAGTGGGGTGCTGTGTATGTCAGCAGTATTTCCAGAACGCTAACACAGGTATTCTGTTGAAATACACTTTTATTGTGGATGAATTGATGCCACTTTGGTGCAATCTGAGCATGCTTTTTTCAAATGGGTAGACATTTCTTGTGATGTGCATGTTGTGTGTTAAGCGGCCGTCACACACACAGATATCGCTAGCGATATTGTAAGCTATCACATGCACGCCAATCGCTTACAATATCGCTCACATCACTGGTGAGATGTCACACAGACAGACTCACCACCGATGTGGAGCCGCGATCTCGCTGGTTACTATGGTACACATCGGGTTACTAGGCGCCGCGCGGCGCTTAGTAACTCGACGTGTACCATAGTTACCATCTCCCAGCATAGGCTCTGCCGCTGGGAGATCGTTCATCGTTGTGTTATACACCACGATGAAGCAGATTGTGACATCGTTCATCGCTAGATCTGAGCTCCGGAGCTCAGATCTGCGATGTCACGATCAAGCGATTTTACATCGTAAATCGCTTGATTACATGCAACGATTTTAAGCCCGATATCGCTTAAGTGATCAAAAAGGAGATCGCTTAAACGATATCGGGCAAGAAATCGTTGCGTGTGACGGCCGCTTTATGCGATTTTTAGCTAGGCTCTCTGAGCACCATGACTACACCTGTTACTCATCTCTGTATTCCTGATTAACATTGAAGCTCTGCTTGATGATACCACTATCGTGATAACATTGATTTGAATGTGGTTCAGTATTTCATTGACCTTTTTGTCACTATGGTGGATGAACATATGCCTGTTCAGCAAACCAAACACAAACTTTACAAGGTTTAGTCATTATCTGTAGTTCACATCATTTTTAAAAGTTAACTGGGGAATTTAAGTTGTATTGCTGTCATTTGGAGAGATTCAGTTACAAACTAGGTATAAATCTAGTCTTTCTTGAATTTAATCAGAGTAAGGCTATGTTCACACGCTGCACATTTTTTGCACTTTTTTTGCAGTTGTGTTTGTTTACGCGCGTACGCGGCAAAAAGCGCAACTGCAAACACAGTGCACTTTATCCTTAGCGCTTTTCCCAAGCCCATTTTATCATGTGGGCTATAGGAAAAGCTTAGAGGCAACTGCGTACAGAATTGTCATGGCAATTCTTTTTACGCACGCACATTTGCAGTGAAAGCGCGTGCGTGAAAGCGTGCAAAAGAGCAATATGTGAACGCAATTCAGCAAAGCCCATAGGTTTTGCTGAACTGTGTTTCCATAATTGCATTTCACTGCATTTAAGAGTGCGCAAAAAAGCACTGCGTAAACACAGTAAAAAGCAGGAAAAATCTCTGCAAATACACAGAGTGTGAATGTAGCCTATGTTTGCCTGAATTTTCTATAGAGGGTCATGTGCGCCTATCAGTGATGATTGATTGCATCACCATAACAGAAAACATGCTCTGACAAGACAGTAACAGCAGGCCAGGCCAGCTCCTCAAGGCATATAAGGAGAGGTCAGGTCAAGTGTTCAGCTTGGACACACAATAAGTAAAGGGAAGTGAATCATCATGAATGATGCATGTATGGTCAGTTAAGTATTCCTTATGTTGATCAACTTCTATCTACTTTGCATTGTTACTGGCACAGAAAGCCCTTGCTGATGTGCTGGTTTATTGCCCAGCTTGTGCACATTTTTCTCACACCTCTGTTGTAGCAGGTGTGCATGTCTCTCCCCATTAATCTTTGCTGTTGAAAAGAGCCTACACCTCTGCCGCTAGCGTGGTCAGATGGTGATGGTCAGAGGGTGATGTTTTCAGCAAGTGATGTACAACTGCACCTCTTGAAGAATTCCCTTGTGCAACCCCTTTGCAACTCAAAAAGAAGAGAAGAAATTTTCTTCTTGTGGCGTTGGTCGAGATAGTTGGCTACTCAGTATAGGTTGTTGGCAAAAATGTGTATCATGCGAGGGTCTTAAAACAGACACTTACACAGGACTGTGCCATGTGGGCTAACCTTCAAACAGGCAAAGCTTCTGTGTCGCCAACAGGAGGAACAATATCCATCCTCTCCTCACACTGCCTTGCCTACACCTCCTCCTTTCCAGCTCACCCAATCTAGGGTTGGGAGTCCCCTCTGCAGCAACGGGAGCCCACTTGATGAGTGCCCTCAGTCTGGTCAAACCACTACCCCTTGGCACCCGTGTTGGTGTTATGTATCAATTTTCATCTGTTTTGTTGTGCTGGCTATGCGTGCCAACGGTCCGGTCCGGATAAGTGAACTCATAATCGACCAACTCTTCTTCCATGTCATCTTCCTTCACAATAGAGATTGTAGGCTGACCTGATGGCATCTCCACTTCATTCACACTCTTTTTACCGCTCACAAACTATTCTTCCTGGGCCTCACATAAACATGGCTCCCCTGCTTTACTGTGTTACGGCAGACTTCATTTCTCCCACACACCTTGCACTGGCAACAAACATGGTGGAGTAGTAGGTCTTCTCCCTTCTAGCAACTGCACCTTCAACTCAATTACTCCTCCTTCCTCAATTATACTCTCATCTTTTGAAGTGCACTCTGTCTTTATCTACTCTCCTTCCAACCTCCAAGTGGCTATCATTTATCAACCCCTGGGCCTGACCACTGCCTTCTTTGACCAATTCTCCATCTGGCTTCTATACTTGCTCTCTGCTGACGTTCCCAACATCATGATGGGCAACTTAAACATCCCCATTGACACCTACCGGTCAACAGCCTCCAAACTCCAGTCACTTGCTTTATCCTTTGGCCTCTTTCAATGGTCCTCCACAGCCACCCACACAGACGGACATACACTAGACCTCATGTTCACCTGCCTCTGCTCCCTAACTAACTCCACAACATCCCCTCTCCTCCTCCATGACCACAATCTACTCTCTTTCTCATCCTTGTCCTGCTCACCTGCCACTCATGTCCACCAACTTGCACACCCTCGCAGAAACCTCACACATCTTGACACTCACACACTCTCCAATGCCATTTTACCATTATCATCCATATCCTCACTCCACGACACAGATAATGCCACAGCTTTCTACAACTCGACACTCACATCAGCTATTGATGCAGCTGCCCATCTCGTTCATGGCAGAACACGACAAATCAACAGACAAACCCTGGCACACAGACACCACTAAAAATCTGCGGTGAGCATCTAGAGTTGCTTAGTGGTGCTGGAAGAAAACCACACTCGCAAGAAGACTACACAGCATTCAAACAAGCACTTCTCAAATTCAATTCAGCACTCACCACTACTAAACAGAATTACTTCATTACCCTCCTATGCTCTTTGTCCCACAACCCCAGGCACACTGACACCACTAAAATGCTGTGGTGAGAGTCTAGGGTTGCTGAGCGGCGCTGGAAAAAAGCACACTCGCAAGAAGACTACACAGCATTCAAACAAGCACTTCTCACATTCAAGTCAGCACTCACCACCACTAAACAGAACTACTTCATTGCCTTCATATGCTCTTTGTCCCACAACCCCAGGCACAATTAGCACAATCAACACAATTAACTCTCTCCTTCGCCCCCCACAGCCCTCTTTACTTCTCATATCTCTGCAGAAGACTTTGCAACACACTTCACCAGCAAGATTGATCAGCTCAGACAAGTCTTTGCTGCCCAACCACCATAAACCCCATGTATACTAGACCACTCCCCTCCCCCACTAACCCTCCTCCCCTCCATTACTGAAGGAGAACTTGCACTTCTCCTTTCCAGATCATACCTCACCACTTGTGCACTGGACCCCATCCCATCCCATTTCCTCCCCAACCTCACCAAAACACTTATCCCAGCCCTAACCAACCTCTTCAACTTATCACTAACTTCTGGAACCTTTCCTTCTGCTTTTAAACATGCAACTATTACACCTATCTTAAAGAAGCCATCCCGCAACCCCACTTCTACATCCAGCTGCCGGCCCATATCCATGCTCCCATTCGCTTCCAAACTTCTCGAAAAGCATGTCCCACTGTACTCTCATCCCACCTCTCATCCAACTCTATCTTTGACAACCTTCAATCCAATTACCACCCCCACCACTCCATTTTAAACTGCCCTGACCAAAATTACTCCTCCTCCTCTTTCTAGACCCGTCCTCTGCATTCGACACAGTCAACCGTTGTCTCCTATTGCAGACCCTCTCTTCCATTGTGAACTCAAAAATATTTCCAGAATCTGTCCCTTCCTCAACCATAAATCTGCTAAACTACTACCTTTCCTCAGGCCCGTAGACCACTTTGTAGGGTCCAGCAGAAAATTACTTACATTTCCCATTGACTATGGTACTCGCTATTCGGATCGAATGCGCGATTATTAGAAAGTACTCGTAACGAGTATAGCCATTATTACAAAGTACTCGTAATGAGTATAGCGATTATGAATATTATACGGTACTCACTCATTACTAACAACAAGGCATCTGATATGAGACATACCCATATGATTATTTGCAGAACTCTATTGCCCGTACACCCCTATTAGTAGCTTAGATACTTCAAATGTGTTGACAGATTCCTTTTAATAGATACTTATTTTTTTTATATACTCTTGTTATCATTTTCTGCTTATGGCTGTGTGATATTTATGCACCCTTCCTAGCTGCATCACTTTATGTATTATTTCAACACATATTTGAAGACCAAACATGAACAAAGACTTGCACCCTATGAGAGATATAGCAGCTTGCCTACATTGACACATACAGTGGCTAAATATAAATATAAGTGACTGGATGTACTGAATCACCACTAGAGAATGACACTGAACATATGACACTGATGATGAAAAAATGTTACTGTTTAAGGTGCGGAAAACAAATAGTCCTTGCAGTTCCATGCCCCTTGTTTGTAGAGCACACATAGCCTAGTAAATTGGTGTATCCATGCTCTGCATATTAGGTTGCATTACATTTCAATAAAAATATCCTGTAATTTTCCCCTGATTTTCTCTGAATTAGTGTGTAAGAAAAAGAAGAATAACAAATGCCACAAAGCAGGAAGCAAACTGAGTGTCTGAAGGTTAATGATTGCTCATGAAAGCTACAGAAATAAATGATCTGCCTAGGGACACTGTCACGTGAGCAGCACAAAGCTGCAGAGCCAAAAATGTTTATGTAGAGAAAATAACATTGTCAGCGTCACCAGCCCTTCCCCCACCGCTAAATGTGAGTCCTCAGCCAAACAGCTGCTCCTGACTGCTAACATTAAACTCATTTGTGCTGCAACATTGCAGCTGCTTAATTTTTGTCTGAACTTTATCACCGATAAGTGTTACAATAACGAGTAATATGACAGGATCTCTAAAGAAATATCAATCATTCCCAAAGCAGTTCTTGTAAATACTTGTAGATAACAGAAACTAAAGGCTGGAGGAAATACAGCGCCTCAGAAGCTTGTGGGTTTTGTGTTTCCTGTGAAGAGGCTTTTTGTTTTTGACACACATCTAAATCATTTACAAAACATACTGTAGATTGAAACACAACAGCGAGCATTACCCTGCATGAGGCCGGGTGGAGGGAAAGCTGATAAACAGCTCCGCGCTTTATTGAAATAAATTGGTTTTCTCGGCACATTACAATTCTAGAGATCAATTATCAAGCTCTCTTTTAAAAATGCATTTAAAGATTACTGTAGGACTACATATTATATCTAGCCTGCGTTCAGGCATGTGATCATGTATTTCCACAATGAGTCACATTTATCAAAATCATCTAAGGCCACGTGCACACGCTGAGTATTTGGTCAGCATTTATAGGCCAAAACCAGGAACAGGACCAAAAATATAAAAGTGGAGATGTGTTTCTATTATACATTACCTTCAAGGCCACGTGCACATGCTGAATATTTGGTGGGTTTTAACCTCAGAATTTGTAGCCAAAACTAAGGGTACCGTTACACGTCGCGATATCACAATGCAACACCGACAAAAAGTCACGTGGTACGGTTGTTGCAGTTGATATCGTTGGTGCGTTGTCGTGTAACAGGGCAATGCGACGGGATAAAATCACAGGAACAATGTTGCAAGAAGATTGTGAAAGCCCTTCAACCGTACAATGTTGTATATGCGTTCTGGCATGATCGTGCTGTGTTACGGCACAACTACAATCTTGTTTGCGATTTCACAGGTTGCACAAGCAAGCCCGTAGGCGTGTCTGTGGGTTGTGTTTTCCGCGCCCCATCTATGTCGATTGGTGCCTAGTATTGTATGCCGATTGGATGGCTCTGGCAAAGGAGCCATATTGGATTATCTGTGCGTACGCCACTTCATTCATTGTCTTCTGCATCTCCTCAATGTTGCGAAAATGCACGTATACAAGGAGAATCATTGTCAAACACCTCCTTTAGTAATCATGATGACGTTTAAGACACCTATTGACGACGCTACAAACATAGCATCACCAAAAACATAAAGTAATGGCCAAAAGTGCCATGTCAGTATATGAAGGCCTCATTGATGCTACGTACAATCTCCCATCCCACATGTCACACATACTTTAAAATGTTAACAAATGTAACCACTTCTTGCAATAATAGGCCAGATATGTGTGGCCATGTGCGACGCCTGAGCGTTGCGGTTTAAATGTTAAGTGATGCCGTGGCGTTCACTGTGGTCATCCACTATGTGTGGGCGACTCCTTTGCGGAGAGAGAAGTGAACATGTCGGGCCCCACGGGACAGGGGTACTCGGTACCGGACCAGACGGTGCTGGGGAAGTCACGGGTGGCTTGGTTCGGACCGTGTCCCGGGCCTTTGCAGATAAAGGGGGATTATTTACAGGGGAAATGTCACGTGTGACGCCACCCACTTGGTGCGGCCAGTGATGGGGCCGCTGCTGCTGCAGAACCTCCGGGGGTGATGGAGTGGCAGCGGAGATGGTGTAGTTCCAGTGGGAAGAACTGTATCCCCGGGGCAGTAAGGGTTAAGGGTTGTAGAATTGTCCAGGACACTTACTTTGCAGGCTGCAGGGATCTCTCCTCCTGGCTGGTGCTGACAGGCTGTGTCCTGTATGGAGGGAATAGCTTGCACGCAGAGACACAAGGGAAACTGTTCCAGGGTTTTCCAAAGCTTTACTCTTACTTGTTCCAACAGTTCACATGTAGTTTGCAGTTCTTACAAGGTTAAGTACGGTTCTCCCTCTCCGGGTTCCCTTTGCCTCCTGCAGCCAGGCCTCTCTCTCTGTGACCCCTCACACAGTCTTTTATGTCCTTTCCGGGCTGTCTACGGTCTCCATCTGTACGGGTGGTGTGTGGTTCCCTGGACAGTATGGCGGTGACTCGGGCTTCTGTGAGTCCTAGTGCTTCACTTAGCTGCCTGTCCTTTGGGTTAGGGATCCTAGCGTGAAGCTGTGGTCTCCCGTTGGTGTTTGGGAATGCCAGGTAAATTACGGTCCCCTCTAGAGCCAACACTCTACTCAGCCCAGCCTCCAGTAGTCCTCCAGCACGAGGCTCTACCAGGCTCTCTCCTTCTGTTCCTTTCAGTATCCTAGGAGGGACTTCTCTGCCTGCAGTCAGTGGCTTCAGCTGCTGTCTAGGCCCGGGTTACACCGTCCCTCTCCGTTCTATCACACTCCTGGTGGCATCAGCATCGGACGGGCTTTCTTTCCCCTCTGGCTCACACTGGCTCAGTACGGATTCTGCGCTCCTAGCCTTGCACTCACAGACGTGTGATTCTCCTTCAGTCTTTACAGCTCAGCCTACCTCGGCCTACTAACTTCCTTCACTCCTCCCCCTCACTATATACTGTCAGTCACCTGACTTCGTGTTTGCCCAACCCACTCCTCTGATCCACCACTCCTTGATCTCATAGAGTTCTAATCTCAGGGCTGGATGTTACCTTCTCTTACATGTGGGTTGTGTGGGCTGTGAGGGTGTTGTTGTGCAACAATGTCCTACCTGCCTGGCTGCAGTTCCCTTTGTGGCCTCCTGGACGCAGGGGCGCCACATTCTCCCGGAGTTAAACCAGCACGTCCTCGCGCTGCCCGTCTTGGATCACCCTGAAAACATTTTATTTTTAAATAACAGTAAACATTAAGTATTCTTGGTTTCTTCCCAACCGGGAGGCACGATTCTTATAACGTTACATTAACTATAAACAAGTGCATGGGTATCTATACGTCATTACCCTTTCTGGACCTTTACCGGGTCCAATGCTACAACGCATTCACTTTTCTGTAGCTAAAACACATAATAAAAGCGTTACTTTATATCAAAAGTATAAAAGTTCTTCTTTCAAAAAGTGCAAAAGTTCTAAGTTCTCAAAAAGTAGCTTCAAAACAGTCAGAGTCTCATGCACTACGTTTCATGTGCAGCTGGTCTTAAAACCCAAGGGGAGCACACAAAGGTGCTCAACTATTTACAAGGAAAGTTTTTTTTTTTTTTGAACCATCATTTTTATTGTTTAACATTTTACAATTATACGTGTACCATGACATATCTTGTATGAAAGAATCTTCCAATATCTCAAATTTACAGTAATGTAGAACAATACATTTTATCACTTTTGTGAATAAACATTAATAGTATAACAACTAATATTTAGAGAAATATAATTCCCCTTATACCCGCCCACCTCCCTTCCTAGCTAGCATTACAACAGCCTTTGTGGTTATTCATTCTGTTCATGTATGTCTGTTTTGGGGGTCTACCATTAGTTAGCGCATTTGAGCCTACCCAGTGTATCTCCTAGGTCTTCCCTGGCATACCAAGTAGATGATTTATGAGGTATCATAAGGGTCTTAAGTTCAGCATCGGTAAATTCTTGTTCAATGAACCCCCTCCATTTGTAGAAGAATTTTGATGTTAACTTGCTGGGATTGCGGAGTGCATCTAAGGATTCAATTGTGAGGACAGCACGCAGTGAAGATTTGACCTGTGCTAGATCGGGCGGTCTATCATTCAGCCACGACTGTAATAAAAGTCTCTTTGCAGTGATAGCTATATAGTGGAACAGTATGTGTATCTGCTCCTTCCCCTTTAAGTCTCCTTTATAGTGGAAAAGCCACATCATTGGGTTCAGTCTGTCTACTCCCTTGCAGAGACCTCTCGCCCAGCTCTCCACCCCCTTCCAAAACAGTTGAGAGGCAGGACACGACCAAAGACCATGTTCCAGATCCGTCAAGTGGGACTTACATTTAGGGCAGTCTACCCATCGATCCTGGGTAGTTTGAGTATATGGTACATTAAATGCCTGTATAGTCCCATGGATGATCCGAAATTGTGAATCTCTCCACCTTTCATTGTGTATATATCTCCTGAAGTCTCCCCACCCTTCCAGAATTTTCTGTGCGAGGTCAGGGTCTTTTATATGTTTTTTCCATTTTGCAAAGAGAGCAGTCCTCTTTGCCGGTCTCAAAGCTGCCTGTAGTTTAGTGTAAAGAGAGGTAATGGAGAACATCTCCCTCGTTCAGTCCCATTATGTTGGACCACAAATTATCATCTATCTCCCCAGTGATATCTCTTAATTGAGAGAGGAGATAGTGGTAAATCTGGCGATATTGCATAGCCTGAAATCGAGGGAGATTATAGACTTGTAGGACCTCGCTTTCCGTCATCCATCTCTTTT
The DNA here is from genome assembly GCA_033576535.1 of Allobates femoralis. NCBI lineage: Eukaryota > Metazoa > Chordata > Amphibia > Anura > Aromobatidae > Allobates > Allobates femoralis. The sequence goes on from JARQOC010000001.1 coordinate 378,783,654, forward strand.
CTCTGGTGTTTATAAGGTCGCCTAAGGTTTTAATGCCTCTTTCCCTCCAAGCCGCAAAGAGTTGATTTTCACGACCCAGTTGGAAAGCCGGACATTTCCAAGGATTAAGTATCTTGGATATTTTCCAAGATAAACTTAATTTCTTCCTCACCCCCTTCCATGTTGCTATTGTGTCTCTGTAAATAACCGTGTTCTTAAGTTTTTTGGGTATGTAAGGCATTGGTGAGTGTAGCAAAGCTGACAACTCCCATGGTTTAGCAAATTCTCCTTCTAATATCACATCAGAGTATCTGTTGGTTCCCTTTATCCAGTCGAGCACATTACGTAGGATACATATTAAATTGTATCCGCGGACATCTGGGAGCTGTAGGCCTCCCTCTTGTCTCGACTGCATCAGGACACCAAGGGCTAATCTAGACTTTCTTCCCCTCCACAAGAATCTCGAGAAGGCTTTGTTCAGTTTAAGTATGTCTGTATGTTTTAACAGCATGGGGATAGTCTGAAGCGGATATAAGAGCCTGGCGAAACTGATCATCTTAAGCAGATGGCATCTTCCCATCAAAGATAGAGGCAGCTTAGTCCAGCCTATCAATTCTTTTTCAATTTTCAAGAGAATTGGTGTAAAATTAAGTTTGTATGTTAGATTAGGACATCTGGCCAATTGTATGCCCAAGTATTTGATACTTTCTTTAGCTATTGGGAGGTCGTAAAGTTGTGTTTTTTGTGAGTGTCTACTTTTCGAGTTGATGAACAGAATTTCACATTTTTCTTTATTAAGAGAAAAGCCCGACTGTTTGCCTAAACTTTCGATGGTGTTCAATATTTGGGGTAAGTCTCTCATTGGGTTTTGTACGTATAGAATAATATCATCCGCAAAAAGTGACAGTTTAATTTCTCTGGTTCCCACTCTAAATCCCTCGTAAATCGTGCTTCTTTCTAAATAGAGTGCCAAGGGTTCTATGGCCAAATTAAAAAGTAAAGGGGATAGCGGGCATCCCTGCCTCGTCCCCTTTTGCAGGGAGAAGGTGTCGGACAGGTAGCCAGGAGTGCTAATACATGCTTTTGGGTTATCGTATAGAGATTGGAGGTATTTCCTGAAGGGTCCCTCCATTCCTATGGAATCCAAAACTTTACCCAGCCATGACCACTTTACATTGTCAAATGCTTTTTCCGCATCCAGTGTGATCATGGCTGGGTCCCCCCCTTCCTTTCCCACTTTCTTTCCCATGGCATCGATCAGTAGCATCGCTCTTCTGATATTAGTAGTGGTCGATCTACCTTTAATGAATCCAGCCTGGTGGGGAGGTATCAATTTAGGCATAATTGTTGCTAGTCTGTCCGCCATTATTTTAGAAAGGAGTTTTAGATCCTGATTTATCAGGGAGATCGGTCTAAAACTCGCTGGATCTGTTAGTACCTTTCCTGGTTTGGGTATGAGTTTTATATGGGCCAAATTCATTCTATCAGGTATGGGAGTGCCCTGCAGTATAGAGTTGAAAAGGTCACGTAGCACTGGGGAAATCTGTTCTTTGAGGGCTTTAAAGAAAGCCCCATTGTATCCATCTGGTCCAGGCGCTTTACCAGAGTTTATGTTTTTAATTGCGTCCTCTATTTCCTCTGACGTGACAGGGGTGTTCAGGAATTGTTTATCCTCTTCTGTTAGTTCGGGGAGACGGAATACATGTAGCAAGTCTGACTGTGCGGGCATTTCAGGGTCTCTATCTGAGTATAGGGATGCATAGAATTTTCCTAATGCCTGATTAATATCTTTAGGATTGGTCCACGTGTTACCTCGACTGTCTATTATTTTTTGGATGGGAGGTGAGATCTGTTTACCCCGGGATAATCGTGCCAGTAATCTACCGGCTTTATCGCCGAATTTGTGGAAACTAAGTTCCAGTCTACTTTTATAGATAGTTTCTCTACGTCTTGCCCACATATCAAATGCTTCTTTGGCTAGCTGCCAGGTCTCTCTATCAGGGTCAGCCATCGTATTTTTATATTTAGAATAGGCGTTTCTTACTTCCAGGCTTGCTTTTATAAATTGCTCTTTTATTTATTTTTTCATCCCCATGCTGTAAGCCATTACATTACCCCTCAGTACCCGCCTTCGCTGCTTCCCAGAATAAGCCCGGATCGGAGCGATGTGCTTCGTTGTCTCTCGAGTATGCCGACCACCATTCTCTGAGGAGGGAAACAAAATTTTCATCTTTAATAAACGTGTCTGGGAATCTCCATAGATAGCCTGACCCTTTCTCATATGTGTCTTTGGATTCCATCACCAATGGGCTGTGGTCAGAAATCACCATGTCCTCAATTTTGGTTTCGATTAGTCTTTGTAATATATTAGGAGAAGTGAAGAACATGTCTATTCTGGACCAAGGCCCATGGGGGTGGGAAAAGTGGGTGTACTCTCTGTCAAGAGGATGTACCGTTCTCCATGCATCCGTCATATTCACCACTGTAAAAATAGATTCAAGAAAGTTTTCTGTGCGCAGTCTTGTTGATGCCTGACCTCCCCCTCCCAAAGGTGACGAAAGTCTCCTGTCTTCTTCCTGATTCAGTACCATGTTAAAATCACCACCTACTATCCTGTTGTGTCCCTCATCAGTTAGGAGTCTAGTTTGCAAATCCTGGAAGAATGTCTTTTGGTTAGTATTTGGCGCATATATATTGTATACAGAAAATATGTCCTTCTGAATCTGGATGGTCATCTGTATTATCCTGCCTCCGCTGTCTACCTGTGTGGACAGGATTTTGTGTGGTAAAGATCTATGAATTAAAATTAAAACACCCACCTTCTTTTCAACCGCTCCTGATCCATAAACCTCCCCCACCCACAACTTCTTTAATCTGAAAAAGTCCTCAGACGTCAAGTGGGTCTCCTGGAGCAAGGCAATATCTGTGCGGAGTCTTTTAAGATGCCGCAAAATCATCATGCGCTTTGCCGGGGAGCGCATACCCTTTACATTCCAGGAGACCCACCTAACCATCGTGACTGTGACATCTAGTGAACTTTCTGACAAATAGTGCTCCAAACGCTTCGCTATTTTTTTTCCCCGTCTCTTCCTTTCTATAATGGTATATGATTCCCAATTATGGTGCTGATATTCCTCTAAACTGTTGTTGCTAGCCCTAGGTACCCTCCCTTTCCCCAGTTTCTCCAATTTCTCCCACATAGTATTGTGCACTCCTTCTCCTATTCTGTACTGGTATTTGACTTCTCTTCTTCCCTACAATACAGCCCATATGCGAACGTCCCATCCCGCCACGACAGCCAGCTGAATATTAATTGCTTAATAACGTTTTAACATATGCCCTTAGTTTTCCTAAGTCTTCAATGCCTAGCCACATCACCACCTTATTTCTCATTGTAGGCACCGTCACATGTTTAAAATCTCTATACATGTAACACTGGGTTCGATATCCTTTGGGGTGATTCTAATTATTATAAATAATACAGAACTAGAATTTTTATATATATGAGGATTCTCGATCCTCCATCTGAAGAGAAATTACTGTTTCCCCTTCTTCAAAAGGTCCCTTAACCGGTTCCCTCCCCTCCCCATCTCCCCCCCCCCCTAAACAATAAGAGTCCATAAAGTTTATCACATGTTATCTTGTGCAGACTTGGGTATTCATGCGTAAACGATTCTCAGTGTGTCTTCTGTTCTCTTCCAGTGCAGGTACATAAATGCTGTTAAAAGAGAAGAAAGAGAAAGGAGGGAAAAAAAAAAAAAAAAAAAAAAAGGGAATAGACAGAGAATGGGGGCAAGATAGAGAGAAGACAAAAACAAACAAACAATAAACAAAGGAATTTAAATAAATAAGAAGAAGAGGGGGGGGGGGGGGGGAAGGAAAGGACCAGGGACGTCAAGGCAATTCGGACCACCGACGCAGATCAACAGGTCTCACGAATATCGTAGTGCTGAGTAGTGGTGTAATGTCTTTTCAAGGCCGCTAATTTTGGTCGTCTATGTAGAAAGTATCTAATTTGTCATCTCTTTGGGTAGTTCCTAAACGCGTCCATTGCTGTGTACAGTTTCTACAGCGTCATTTCTTCTTTTGCCAGCGATTCCCTGTTTGACGTTGTTGTTTAGGAGTCCCATTACTGGATGATGAATTGTCATTCGTGGCGGTCGAGCGTAGTCTGTAAGATCTAACAGAATCCCGATCCTCTTCAGATTCCATATCTGGTATCAATGGTTTTGGCATTTTATCCGCGGTTACGTTCGGTGGGGTCGCAGCTCTCGGTGAACGAGTGTTTTCTAATATCTCCGTCATTGCTTCCCCTGGGTCCGTGAAAGCCATTGATGCACCCTCTCTCGAATTAAATCTCAGGGTAGCAGGGAAAGTTAGCTGGAATCGTACATTCCTTTTGTAGAGTATGGAGCACGCCTCGCTAAAAGCTCTTCTGCGGCGAGTCACTTCTACCGAGTAGTCCGCAAAAACTAAAACTTTATGGCCATATAGTGTCAGAGAATGTCTTCTGGCCTTATAAGCCCTCAGGATCTCTTCCTTATCTCTATGATTCAGAAATTTAGCAATGGCGTGCCTCGGTTTGTTATTGTTATTAATATTTCTCGAAGAAGGCGTGCTTCTGGTGACACCCGTTGAAGTGGGTATACTCTCTTTAAGTGACTCAAGTCTGTGGGTTCTTTCCGTTTTACATCTGTGCATTACCCCTAAGGCTTTGGAGAGGTCTACTTCAAAGATTTCTTCAAGCTGACCCACTTGAACAGATTCTCGGAGACCCACTATTTTAAGATTGTTCCTTCTTGACCTATTCTCCATATCCTCCAGATTTGAAAATGCATCATCGGATCGCTTCTGTAGGGCCTCTACCTGGTCTTCTAGTTCCAGTATCCTATCTTCAGCAGAGCATATTCTGGTTTCTGTCTCTTTAATTCTAAGTGCATGGTCTCCCACTGTTGTTGTGAGTTCTCTGGTCTTGGCTGTGACCATGTCAGCCACAGCCGTTTTAAATTCTTCAGCCATGTGAATTGCTAGCTCTTTGGCCAATAATTTATAGTCTATTTGGTGGTGTGCCTGCCAACCTTCTGTTGCCTGTGTTGCCTGTGCAGTCTGTGTTGCACCTCTCTGTACTGCTTCAGGCTGCACGTGCCTTCTGACCCCCTGCGGTCCCGGCTGGTGCTCTCCTTCCTGGCTTATGCTGCTGCTGCTGCCTTTCGGGGTCTCTCCCATAGATCTTTCTGGGTGCCCCCCGCCGTTGTTAGTCACCTCACCAGTGTCGGGCCCCCTCAGGGCATCCTCTCCCCGTTCGGGGCTGCGGTCCCGCTCACCCTTCCCGCCCTGGTCGGGGGCGCCATTAGTCGCGGCCTCGTGCTGCGGGAGAGACCGGCCCGTCTCCCCCTTCTTTGTCACGTACCGGTCCATCATGATGGCGTCTGGGTGCCTCGCGGTCCCGGGCTTCTGTCTGAGGGCGGCTTGTGGCAGTTAGTGTGTAGATGGGCTGGATGCTGCTGGATTGCCGCGGCGGGACCCGGAGCCTCGCTAAACGCGGCTGATCATGTCGGCGCCGGAACCGGAAGTTATCACAAGGAAAGTTTTTTATCATATCATCGTCTATGATAGCAATGTTCAGTTCAACATATACAAGACATACAGGGGAATGCTAGCATTCATTCAGGTAAAGGATGGGGTCAATAAGGAATACGCCTCATTCACACTTACAATTCTTCATCTGTTCTTGATGCAGGACCCGTGTTCACGCCTTCTTTGCTTGCTTCCAAGGTAACATCTGTGATGGTGTTCTTCTGGGATAGACCTCCAGGTTCTGCAGTGAAGCTATCAGCAAGTAGCTTTCCGGGGTCTGGGTTATCGCATCTTTCCTTGGTGGAAGAGTCTCTAGGATCGTCACAGGATCCGTGTTTACAGCCACGTCCATGTAGCTGGTAACTTTGGTGTCATCTTCTAATTCAAAGTATTCCAAGGTTGACGCATCATTCACTTCCTCAGAATCTAAGCAGAGTCTTTTACCTTAAGGCCGTACGGGCCACGCTCAATTTGCACGGTGTGGTACGACACTCACTCTCCAATCTCGACCTGCCTATCAGGATGGTCTGGTGGGAGTTGTTCCTCTACTTCCCTCTTATTGATGAAGACGTCCTGTCTTGCACCGGGTTCACGAGCGAAAGCAAAGCCTCTATCTTCTACTATTTTGACTATTTTTCCCTCATGCCGCGGGGACTTTTGTATCTCCTTGTCTCGGCGGGCTGTATTCTTGGCCTCCTTAGCACGGGCCACCATCACCTGCTTCTGCACCTGGCGCTCCATCTCCTCTTTTTCCCACTTCCTTACGCATCTACGGATGTACTCCTCCCGCGTTATCAGCTCCGCAGGGCCTGTCTCTCCAGCGGGGTCTCCTAGGAAGCCCATCAGGTCATCGCAATCTCTATCCCGCTCCCACCAGCAACGGAGGTTCTCCCCTCTCACCTCGGTGGAAGTCGGTGGTGGTATCAGGGGCTGCTGCGGCAACGTCAGGAATCCCTCCGGCAAAGCTCCAAGTGGGTCGGCTTCTTTCTGTGCCTTATACGGTGCAGCTTGTGGGGTAGTTACATCCACCAGGATCGCGGTGCGGCACTCGGCTTCACTTTCTGCACGCTCACGCGGCACTCCAACCCAGCCGGGTTGCATAGGCTGTGTTTCATAGCTCCGGCGCTGTTCAAGGTCTATTTGGATTCGGGTCCGATTCTCCTCCTGGGCCCGTGTCATCCGCTGGGGTAGCAGCCTCAATACACCCCTCCGGGTGTGTAGGTCGTAGGGACGCTCTTCGCCGCCTTCAGCCATCTCAGCACGATCACAGGTGTTCTTTCCCTGACCAAGTTCCTCCACGGGGTCGTCCTGTGGGCCCTCCGGGATCACACGTGGTCTCTCGTGCGCAGCGCTCTCCTGGGTGTCCTCTGCTTCCGTCCTCGTGTCTCTGAATGGCGACTGCTTCTCTTCCGGTTGCTCACTCCGCCCCCTCCGGATGACGATTTCCTTCTTCATTCCCGCCAGCTTGTTAGGAGGAGGGTCTAGGGGCGGAGGCTTTTCTTTGAGAGTGACGGCTGGCTCTCCCGGAGTTAAGGAGAGCCAGGGCGGGACCTTCTTTTCGCGCCTTGGACCGGGCCGGCCCACGATGGGAGTCTTGGGAACGCCTCCCCTGCACATGTCGCTAGTCCCTTATGGCCGCCATTAAGGTCAGTTTTGGCGGGAAAAGTTCAAAACACGTTGTCTGGGAGCACGGAGTCCAATTCTTTTGGACCGGGTTGATCCTGTTCGTGACGCCAGGTTTCTGTCGGGCCCCACGGGACAGAGGTACTCGGTACGGGACCGGACGGTGCCGGGGAAGTCACGAGTGGCTTGGTCCGGACCGTGTCCCGGGCCTTTGCAGATAAAGGGGGATTATTTACAGGGGAAATGTCACGTGTGACGCCACCCACTTGGTGCGGCCAGTGATGGGGCCGCGCTGCTGCAGAACCTCGAGGGTGATGGAGTGGCAGCGGAGATGGTGTAGTTCCAGTGGGAAGAACTGTATCCCCCGGGCAGTAAGGGTTAAGGGTTGTAGAATTGTCCAGGACACTTACTTTGCAGGCTGCAGGGATCTCTCCTCCTGGCTGGTGCTGACAGGCTGTGTCCTGTATGGAGGGAATAGCTTGCACGCAGAGACACAAGGGAAACTGTTCCAGGATTTTCCAAAGCTTTACTCTTACTTGTTCCAACAGTTCACATGTAGTTTGCAGTTCTTACAAGGTTAAGTACGTTCTCCCTCTCCGGGTTCCCTTTGCCTCCTGCAGCCAGGCCTCTCTCTCTGTGACCCCTCACACAGTCTTTTATGTCCTTCCGGGCTGTCTACGGTCTCTGTCTGTACGGGTGGTGTGTGGTTCCCTGGACAGTATGGCGGTGACTCGGGCTTCTGTGAGTCCTAGTGCGTCACTTAGCTGCCTGTCCTTTGGGTTAGGGATCCTAGCGTGAAGCTGTGGTCCCCTGTCGGTGTTTGGGAATGCCGGGTAAACTACGGTCCCCTCTAGAGCCGACACTCTACTCAGCCCAGCCTCCATAGTCCTCCAGCACGAGGCTCTACCAGGCTCTCTCCTTCTGTTCCTTTCAGTATCCTAGGAGGGACTTCTCTGCCTGCAGTCAGTAGCTTCAGCTGCTGTCTAGGGCCCAGGTTACACCGTCCCTCTCCATTCTATCACACTCCTGGCGGCATCAGCATCGGACGGGCTTTCACTTCCCTCTGGCTCACACTGGCTCAGTACGGATTCTGCGCTCCAGCCTTGCACTCACAGACGTGTGATTCTCCTTCAGTCTTTACAGCTCAGCCTACCTCGGCCTACTAACTTGCTTCACTCCTCCCCCTCACTATATACTGTCAGTCACCTGACTTCGTGTTTGCCCAACCCACTCCTCTGATCCACCACCCCTCGATCTCATAGAGTTCTAATCTCAGGGCTGGATGTTACCTTCTCTTACACGTGGGTTGTGTGGGCTGTGAGGGTGTTGTTGTGTAACAATGTCCTACCTGCCTGGCTGCAGTTCCCTTTGTGGCCTCCTGGACGCAGTGGCGCCACAAACACATCGTCAATACTCTGCGACATGTCGTCATTACGTTGTTTTGCAGCCGGCCCAGCCTATAGGTGCTTTACAGTGACCTGCCTAAAGATGGCTGCCGCACAGCGCCCTGCAGCATGAGGAGAGCCCAACTCCTCCAGCTCTTTGATTACTTGGACAGGCTGGATTACTGGTGAGCGTTACCGCATCAGCACCCCCGGCTGCATAAGATACGCATTGTAACACTCAAAAAAAAAAAAAAAAAGGGATTTTGCAAAATAAACGTTGCAACAATCCCACAACATGGTGTGGTTGTGTATTTTACATAAAGACACTACTTCATTGTAGCAAAGTATATGTAAACACCATGTACCAACCAAAAAGTAGTAAACTGTGTGTCTTCGGTCCCCAAAACTGACGTGTGTTGGGCATCCTTCAAAAGACACACCGGACAAACACAACACACTGCCTGGCTACAGTCACACCTACCCAATGGTCATTTTGGCTTCATGGCACCTGATAACAAAACCTGTGTGTACACAACAGTTGACCAATGCACAAGGACAAAAAAAAAAATCGACTTTATGCCGTGTTTGCCTTTCAAATTGGTTGACCCTTGTATTTTGCACGGAATATCTCACTTAACCTGTGAATGCCATACATGAATTCCTAATGTAACATCTTTCATATACCTCACCATGTACTAATGTGTATGTGCATGACAAATGTGTGACACATCTGAGTCTTCCATTCAAAACACCGTTAAATTGTGGATAACAATAACCCATTAGTAGGTGGCCAATAACACGGAGTACTTTTTGTGGGGAAAACATGTTATTTACAAAACAAAGCTAACATTTGTGCCAAAAAAGGCCCTCTCCCCAAACAAAAGACGGGGCTACAAAAACAGGCACTTCACAATTGGTGGTATTGTCCCCAATAGTGTTGATATATTTGATGTGGATGCTTCACCCACATCCCTTGCGGGAAGTGGGTGTGGTCGACGCCGAGGGAAAGGTTTTCCAGGATCCCTGGCACCTCAGGATTAAGTCCAGGCACAAACATAGCCAGCGGTGGCACCTGATGGGACATTGACGGCTGCTGGGGGGGGCTGAGTCAAGATGGTCTGGGAGTTCAGTGTCCCATTCTCTGACACCTCCAGGGCTAGGTAGATTACCCTCTTGAGGTCCATACGTTGTTGATAGCCCAGCCGGGAACCCTCTCACTAACTAGCTGCCCAATCCCAGTGCAAGGGTGGCAAAGGTCTTCTACGCCTCATCCCCTCACTGGGCCGAGGGTGCTGCACGGCAGCACTGGGATCAGGCTCCACAATCCCCCCCAGATGTTGTTAGGGGACCGTCGCCAACGGGTGCCCCCCAGGCTGGACCTAACCTCTTGAAGGCCCTGTGAAAAAAAAGAAAACAACAACATTTACTACATAATTTAACCATTCACATACCACAATGCATTACTACCAAGCAGCTATTTGTAGTGTTTGTGTGTGAAATGATGAGTTAAAGGTGTGCCCATTAGACTGTCCTAAATATATGGCTACGTGTAACGTGACACAGTGATTACTCTACTCACCTAAGTAACCACCATGGACATGCATACGTGTTCATACTAGCACACAATCTTTTCGATGTCACTAATGGGTGCTACAAATCATAAACATACTGTGCACTGTGCCAAACACCACACGCTGATATGTTTGTCAAGTTAAAAACAACACAAGTGTATCCAACCACCATTGAAGAGTGTGATGACACAAAGAAATTAGGAAGTACCGTCTTGTGGCGGAGGCCCGGTCTTGGAGACTAGCAGAGGACGCAGTGTGTTAGTCCCTTCTGCACAGTGGCACTTAACACTCCATCCATTCACTCTCGGACCGCATTGATTTTCCACTTCATTAAGTTTCCCCTCTATTACACTGTGCGCAGGTCTGATCTTCCCTGAGCACAAACACTCTGATCCACCGTCTCCCAGGTTGTGCTGGCTGGAGAAGGGGTGATGAGTCTGGTCACACGGCCACTCTCTTCACCTGGAATTGTTCTAAGTAATCAGGTGATATGGTCCGCCACAAGCACTCTAGCTCCATGGTACTTGCTTTTTGAGGCCGGACTACAATCCGTTGTTGTTCTGCCATGTGTCAAAATGAAAAGTATGATATGAACACACACACATGTATGTAGCATGTTGTTTCATGGGTGCACATGGGAGTATATGTGGTCCTGAGTACACATCAATTGACTACCACAAATATCTGTTACACATTAAACACCGTACCCAGGTTACAAAACACACATTAAGTGAAATGCCACTACAGTCCCTACATAGGCCTGTATGGTAATGGAGGAGGATAATGTGAACATTATCAGGATACTTGAGCAATGGCTCACAGGCCAACAACATTTTTGTAGGTATCATGTATAATTTAAAACAGAATGAGCCATGATTGTGGTTTACATACTTTAGAAGCACATGCCCTTTATACGTACATGCATGAATAGTGTGGGCCGCAACATATATGAGGGTTACTCTGTTAATGTACATTTGATGAAGAAGCCATTAAGGGGATGCTCATAGCAGTAATGAACGCTACATGGCCCATTAGGACACATACGTAGTATAAGCTAACATCAACAATATTACCACATGGTAGAGGAGTGAGTGCAAATCGAAGGCCATACATAAAGAAGAGATGAAGACGAGCCAGATTCATCAATACATACATCAGCCCTGTAGTGCCAGAAGAGGAGACACTACCACGTTGTATTTCCATGTGCAACAGGCTGGATGTCCCACATCCATCTTTTAAAGGGCGCTCAACCAATGACATTGCAGCAGAGTCGTCAAATCGGCGAATCGGGCATGGTGGGTTCACCTAAAATGGAATAAAACAGTTGTGTATGGGCCCGAACGATTGGTGTTGCATCATGTGCCATTGATAATAATCTTATCATGCATGTTTGGGATATTCTGGCATCTTACTGCATGTTAAAGAGATTCCTGGCATGTGCTATTACCTTGTTAGGCACCAGGACATATGGCACCATGGGGTTGCCCACTTTTTTAGGCTATAGGCTACTATCATACTTGTGGTGTGGTTAGCCCTGTGTTTGTGCATGGTCATATCAATTGTGTTTGGCTAAAACGTGTCTTGACACAAGACTGTGCTCAAGGTTAAATTAAGTGATACCGTATATCCGTTGGTAAACACGCCGTTAGTAAGCACACCTCTGCATGTTGCCCCCAAAAATCTGGTAAACTATTGACTGTTATCAGCCAGGGGTGGCCCTGCACAAGATTTATACCCCAGCATTGTGGTATAATAGCCCCACACCGATGTATACAGCCTCCCAGTGTATTAAAATGAGCATCCCTAAGTATATACATGGCCTAATGTATATATAGCATCCCCTAGCCCCATGGTATAACAGCACCGCAGTGGATACAAAAGAAGCCACCATGGTTAATAGCAGCCCCACACATATACACAGCCCAGTGGTAGACAAAAGCTATGGCACTGTTAGATATAGCAGCCGAGCCCATTGGTTAGTTAACAGCCCAGTAGTTAAGTTGACTAGCAGCCAGTGGATATAATACATGCACCAGTTGGAATGATAAAGCAGCCCCATGGAGTATACAGTGCCCCAGCAGCCCATGGTAATACGAGACCCCAGTGTATACACAACACGTCCCAGTGGTATAACAACCCAATAGTAAACATGAGCACCCAGGGGTACAAGTCACCCACCAAGTGTTATACAGTGCCCAGGGGTTATACAAGTTAAAGCCCACCGGGGTACCACATCCCACGTGTGGTACAAAAAGCCCCCTGGGGTTACCAACAGCCCAGGGGGTCATCACAAACCCCCTGGGGATACCAACAGTCAACCCCTGGTGAGGGTACCAACAGCACCCCAGGTACCGCAGCGCTCCTGGGGTACCAACCAGGACCCCATGGTACCCCGAACAAGCCCCTGGGGTACCAACATTCCCGGGGTAAAAAAGCCCCATGGGAACGAAGCTCGCCTATGGGACAGAATAGCCACAGGGTACCCAGCACCCGGAAAGGGTCACAAAAAGCCGGGGTACCCGCCCCCTGCTGCGGGAACTCCTGGTCCAACATAGCACCCGGGGTCCGAACAGCCCCGGGGACACGCAGGAACCCATGGTACCAAAGCACCCCAGGGTACCAACCCGCCACAAGCTGGCACTGTCCCCTTGTTCAGGGCCCCCCCTGCTTATGCATTACCAGTTCCTTTGGTGATCACGCGTCTCTCTTGCTGCGTCATTCATCCACCTAGGCGCGTGCATTCCATGGTTCTCCACGTCGCGGAACGTCACATCGCTGCGACAGCCGGAGATCATGGATGGAGCCAGCGAGGACGGGAGGATGAAGAAGCACCGAGGAGCGGCGCCGATCAGAACACCGGGATGGTAATGTATAAGCACCGGGGGGGGGCCCTTACAAGGGGGGACAGTGCCAGCTTTTGGGGGGCTATATGAACTGCATCCCCCTGCCGCTGATTGACAGGGGGATGCAGTGCATATTTAATGAGCGGCCCCCACGTGACGGGGCCGCTCATACAGCAGCCCCCCCCCCGCCTCCTCCAGCCTCCACAGCCCCCGGACACAGCCCCCACCACACGGGTCTACCGTATAGACCCGTGTATAAGCCGAGGGGGGGACTTTTCAGCCCAAATTTTGGGCTGAAAAACTCAGCTTATACACGAGTATATACGGTATATCCAAATGGCAGGAGATGTCGGAGCACCAGTTGGCCACACACATTACATGCTAAGTGATTCCACGACATGCAGCCTTGGGTATTATACATCTGTCAGTTAGATGAAGACACAATAATGCATCGGGCAAGCATTACCCTCCTGTGCTGTGTAATGTATTTTATTCCAGTTCAGTGTTTTTGTGGCGTGCAAAATACTTTTATTTTACATACAGTTGTGGCCAAAAGTATTGACACCCCTGCAATTATGTCAGATACTCAGTTTCTTCCTGAAAATGACTGCAATCACAAATTCTTTGGTATTATTATCTGCATTTAATTTGTCTTCAATGAAAAAATACACAAAAAGAATTGTCCTAAAGCCAAATTGGATCTAATTCCACACCAAACATAAAAAAGGGGGTAGACAAAAGTATTGGCACTGTTAGAAAAATCATGTGATGCTTCTCTAATTTGTGTAGTTAACAGCACCTGTAACTTAACTGTGGCACCTAACAGGTTGTTGGCAATAACTAAATCACACTTGCAGCCAGTTGACATGGTTTAAAGTTGACTCAACCTCTGTCCTTAGTCCTTGTGTGTACCACATTGAGAATGGAGAAAAGAAAGAAGACCAAAGAACTGTCTGAGGACTTGAGAAACCAAATTGTGAGGAAGCATGAGCAATCTCAAGGCTACAAGTCCATCTCCAAAGACCTGAATGTTCCTGTGTCTACTGTGCGCAGTGTCATCAAGAAGTTTAAAGCCCATGGCACTGTGGCTAACCTCCCTAGATGTGGACAGAAAAGAAAAATTGACGAGAGATTTCAACGCAAGATTGTGCGGATGGTGGATAAAGAACCTCGACTAACATCCAAACAAGTTCAAGCTGCCCTGCAGTCCGAGGGTACAACAGCGTCAACCCGTACTATCCGTCAGCGTCTGAATGAAAAGGGACTGTATGTTAGGATACCCAGGAAGACCCCACTTCTTACCCCGAAACATAAAAAAGCCAGGCTGGAGTTTGCCAAAACTTACCTAAAAAAAGCCTACAACGTTTTGGAAGAATGTTCTCTGGTCAGATGAGACAAAAGTAGAGCTTTTTGGGCAAAGGCATCAACAGAGTTTACAGGAGAAAAAAAAGAGGCATTCAAAGAAAAGACGCTGGTTCCATCCCTGTCCCCCGTTTACACGCCAATAGCAGGGCAATTCTCCCTTTGTGTTGCCTTGGATTTTAGAACACGGCTCGGAAACAGCTACCCGGAGCAACTGCGAGGAACCCGATTACTTTCCCAAATTACACGCCGCCACTTCGTAGCAATTTCAAGGCAACAGTCACAAAAATGCCGATTGCCAGACAGTTGCTACCACGCAGTGGCGGTGTGTAAAGGTACCTTTAGGGTACCTTTACACGCCGCAAGTTTTGGTGGCGATCGGAGGCAACCTAAAGTGCGCGTGCACATTTTTCATGGTTGCCTCCGAACGCCGAAGGCGCTTTTACACACCGCAATTTCTCCCTCAACCTAAGGTGATGTGTCGCCCCGGAAGTTGCCACATCAACAGCGGGAAATATCCGGCAGACTCCAGTCGCCGCTTCACATGCTGCAATCCCCAAAGGAATGTGGGCGTACATGGTTAGCGCCGCAAGCACATAGGCGTGACAGACTGGTGTATTCCGCGCCCCAAACACGCTGATTAGACAGCGCAATAGCGTTATGATTGGCCAGCCTGCGCAGGAAGGCTGGCTAATACATGACGCCATTGCCATTGTGTAGTGTGAATGGACAGTTGTTCAAATATGGCGCCCTGTGAAGGGACAGCCAATGGAAACACAGTAGCCACCACCAATCATCGCTGACGGGGCGCGGTGTCCAGCACGCTGTGGCACGCCTCCGGGGATTCAGTAGGCAATGCTCATTCCATCCCTATCGCCCATTTACACGCCAAAAGCAGAGAATTTCCCCTTCATGGTTGCCTCTGGTTTTGGAGCAGTGCTCTGAAATCGCAACCGGGCGCAACTTTCAAAAACACCACTGGGTTCCCCAAATACACAATGCAATTAAGTAGCAATTTCACGGCGACGGTGACGGGGCTCCGGATTGCCTCTCAGTTTTCACACCCCAGTTGCAGCGTGTAAAGGTACCTTAAGGGTACCTTTACACGCCGCAACTGTGGTGAGAAATATGAGAGGCAATCAGGAGCCCCATCACCGTCGCCGTGAAATTGCTACGAAATTGCGGCGTGTAATTGGGGAACCCATTTTTTTTTTGCAGGGGTGGCTGTGGTGTCCCAATATTCTGGTTCTCTCGGTACAGTTGCTGTTAACACCGTGTGTTTTGGCTCATCTGTTATGTGGTGTATCCGCCTGCTCTGTGTCCTATATTTGGCATCTCCTTCTCTGTGGGCTCTGCGGGTCTCCTCCGGGGTAGATGTGTTGGAGTCCTTTCCTCCAGCGTCTCCACTCACCCTTGCTCTGCTGTCAGCCAGGCAACTGTACCGAGAGGGGAATCAGAACAAAGGGGGAGGGGAAATATAATGAATGTAGAGCAGGGGCCATATAACATATAGATGGCAAATGCATACTAGACCTGAATAAGCTGAAATTTGGAGATTCTTTAAATTAAAGTTTCCTAATACTATAGACAGACTCAAAAGGAATATAGCAAGGCTGTATAATAATACTATCACATTACACATATATATTGTTGTAGGTTCAAGGGACGAAATATAAAAAAAGAATTATAGACACCACAAGTAGAACCAGAATATTGGGACACCAAAGCCACCCCTGCAAGAAAAAACAGGGGAGCACAAAAATACAGAGATATTTTGATCCCCATACAACAACATACTAATACAAACATTTTATAAAGAAGCAATGCAAAAAAAAAAAAGTACCTTTACACGCCACAACCCCGGCGAGAAATCTTCCCGGCGATACGTCGACCCGGTACCATCGCTGTGAAATTGCCTCGCAATTGCGGCGTGTAATTTTGGAATTTGGCGGCGATAAAAAAGGTTGCGCCTAGTTCCGATTTCACAGCACTGCTCCAAAATTAGAGGCAATCATGAAGGCAACATTCCCGGCTTTTGGCGTGTGAACGGGCGATAGGAATGGAATCTGCGTCGCCTATTGATTTCCCGGAGGCGTGCCACAGCGTGCTGAAGACCACGCCCCATCTGCGATGATTGGTGGTGGCTACTGTGCTTCCATTGGCTGTCACTTGACACCATGCCATATTTGAACAGCTGTCCATTCACCACCACACAATGGCAATGGCGTCATGTATTAGCCAGCCTTCCAGCACAGGCTGCCCAATCATAACACTATTGCGTTGTCTAATCAGAGTGTTTGGGGTGCGGTGTACACCAGTCTGTCACGTCTATGTTCTTGCGTCGCTAACCATGTACGCCCACATTCCTTTGGGGATTGCGGCGTGTGAAGCGGTGAGGGAACTCCACCGGATTGGTTCCGCTGTGGGGTAGACGATTTCCGGGGCGACACATCGATTTAGGTTCCGGGCGAAATTGCAGCATGTAAAAGCGCCTTTGGCAATCTGAGGCAACCATGATAAATGTGCACGCGCACGTTAGATTGCCTCCTGTCGCCGCCAAAAATTGCGACGTGTAAAGGTACCCTCAGGGTCACGTCGCGAGAACATAGGTCCTGCATATTATCACACAATGTTTCACAGACCCATCAATTGCTTACAATGGTTCACATATCTCTGTGCACAGCATAAAGCTATTATTATTATTTATTTATTTACTAGCTGTGAGCCCGATGCAAATGCATCGGGATTCTAGAGCGTGCATTAATTTGATTATAGTAGTTATAGCTGTTAGCCTGATGCAAATGCATCGGGTATCTAAAATATGTTTATTGTTTTTTTAAAGTTTTTTAAATAATAATCGCATCATCAATAGCAATAATATAAGCCATAGCATTATTATTAGCAGTAATAGCAGTATTAATAGCATTATTAGCAGTATTATGAGCATTAATAACAGTATTAATAGCATTAATAGCATTATTATTAGCATTAATAGCATTATTAATAGCATTATTAGCATTAATAATAGCATTAATAACATTATTAATAGCATTGATAGCATTATTATTAGCATTAATAGCATTAATAATAGCATTATTAGCATTAATAATAGCATTAATAACATTATTAATAGCATTAATAGCATTATTATTAGCATTAATAGCATTAATAATAACATTAT